>CM032773.1:5953457-6520236 GCA_019155195.1 Avicennia marina
GCAAAGAAGAACCTTGAACATGAGTTCAAAGAGATTTTGGATGTTTTGAGAAGTCTTGGAGGTTAAACTAAAGCTTGCAGATCATCTTAGTGCACAACGATGATAAAAATAGCTTTGAAATAGCGTTAAGATCAATCTCAAAGAAGTCCTAATCAATCCAAAGGGGTGCAGATTTATCCCAAGTTGAAGCCAATCAACTTAGACAACATCGTAGATATTCTATAAATACAATTGCACAGGGTCACATTCATCACAAGCACCGAGGATTGTAAATTCAGTATGCAGCAGTTATGATCAGATTGGTTTCAGATCACCTTAGATCAAGTCAAAGGGTGCACGTTTGATCCCATAGCATGCAGATCAAGCCTGACTATGGGTTGGAGCCTAAGAATTATATTTTAGTTACGAATTCTTTCTAATTTTCATTCATAATCTTCCTAAAACACTTATGGATGACTTTAGAAGGTTGTTAAGGGTTCTTAACACTATATAAAGGACTTTTGGTTTTTTTTTTTTTTTGAAGAACTTTTTGATATTTTTGATGAATAAAATTCTTCTTTGGTTTTTCCTTGATTGAGTGTGTCTCAATTCTTGCAAATCCAACATTCCAGATTAAGTTATTCCAAGTGTTTCTTAGATTAATTCATGGTGTATCAACCAAAAAGACGTGTTAGTTGTGGTTGTCTTATTGCTAGAGTTCACCAAAGATCGGCGTGATTGATCATTCTTCATGGTTTACGCAAGTAGATTTTGCTGGCTTCTAGCATATGTTGCTATCTTTTATTTTTTATGCTTCCACACACATCTTAGTAATTAATAAATTCAACTTCAACAAGCTTTAACTTTCGCACCTCCAAATACTAATGACTATAAAAAATTAGTTGTACTCTTCCCTCGCATTCTAAATCAAAGTTAAGATCAGAACGACCTCGAAATGATAGTATAGTAAATTTGGTCTCTTTAATGCCTCATCATCATCGTATTGCCTCCTCGGTTGTCCTATAGGAATTAGTAGAATTAGAATGCCTATTATTAGAATTAGGTTGTAAAATGTCTTTAGTAGAATTAGAATGCCTATTATTCACATACCTACCTGTCTTGCTTATCGTTCAAGTATATCTCACCTAGGCACCTACTGCTCTCCACTCTAATCTCCTTGAGGTCGTGAATTACTTGTGTTGCAGCACGGGTCATCTCCAACTAGTCTAACCTTTGGTCAATGCTGGCTAGTGTCTCCATTAATTACTTCATATTGAATGTCTTATCTTCAACTTCTAATTCTCTAGACATTTTGGAAATGGTAGTGTAGCAAAAATACGTGTGTGTGTGTGTGTAATGTGTACCTCTTTACCCATAAAGATAGAAATATCACTCGTCTTTTACCGCATCTATCACACACAATTCCTTTAGGAAATAATCTCACCTCTCAATTTCTTATGTCCACCTTATGGGATTCCAAGACATCCCCAGAACTTCATTTGAGCACCATCAAAGATATGAAAGTGGATAAAAATATGAAAATATGAGCCATAGAATTAATCTCAAATGAGAAAGATCAATTTGGAGGGCAAAATTAGGTCGAGCAATCAATCACGAATAAAGGCGATTAACTTGAAATTGCATGGATTGATCGTGAATCAAAATGATTAATCTAAAGCTAAAGAAACAGAGTGTGATTGATCACTTGTCAAAGCAATTGATCTTCCTAGGTTGTGCAATGATCAATATAGATGTGATCTTAACTTACGATTGATTCAATCGGAAGAGCAGTCAAACACAATGGTGATTTTAAGCTAAGTTTTAGATATTTTTTCTCACAAAATTCAACCCAAACTCAATTTCTTTCAACTAAAAACCTCACAAAACTTAACCGACACTTTTGCTTCAATATGAATTTCTCTATCTTTTTCCAACTTTTAGACTCTTCTTTTTTTCAAGCTAGTTACTCTCTTTTCTTACCTTTTCAAACCTCCTAACAAAATTCAAATACTCAAATAATCCAAAAAACACAATACAACTTTTTTTGGAATTTAAGGAAAAGGAGAGAGAGGATGAAGAACTGAGAAAGAAATTAAGAAAAAGAAATAATAATAGGTGTGAATTAGCACCAAGATCAAGTATCAAATCAAAATTTGATATAGTTGGCTTTGATGCCAACTAACACAATCATGTGAGTGTAAAGTAGAAAAGATAACAAGGTGACTTGAACTTAAGTGAACCATGCTTACAGAAGCTATTGGAAATGGCCTAAATGCAATGAATTTGAAGAACTCAAGTGAAGGTGACCACAACACTCATTGGTTAATGTGTCATGAATCATTTAGGAACATTCTAAAATGACTCAATTTTGATTTGATCTCACAAGAATTGAGAACACACACAACTGCAAGGAAAATAAAGGGAAAAGTGTAGTTGTTTTAATCAATATGCAAAAGTTGTTTTAAGTATGTCAATCCTATTATAATGCTAAATCCTAGCAAAAATAATCCTAATTCATGTAGGAAATAGTCTAGAAAAATCCTACATTAATTATATAAAGTATTAATGTAAAATAGGGAAATTCCATTCTCCACAATTGCATCACAATTGATCTGAAGTCCTCTAATGGATCTGTATTGCTTCAGATTAGTCTTGGTGTCTAGGAATTGATTTGTGCCATTTTTTTGTGTCTAGGTATATCAATCCTTCTTGGTTTGATTGATACATCTCTGTCTTGAATCACAACTTTAAAGTGTGGTACTTCATCCCTGTCAATCCAACCTTCTCAAATCAATCTTGCTATGCCCCAATCAACATTGATTTTAATCTGCTCACAGTGGGTCGATCCATCCATGTAGTGATTGTAATTACAAAAAGTTGTTAATCCATGTACTGTTGATCAGGTCTCGTTAAATTAATTTACTTGGGTTGCAATCAATTGGTATTGACCTTAGATTAGTCTATTCGGTCCAATTTCACCATAAACTTCTATGCAACACACCAAATTGATCCAAAGGCTCTTTTTGGTTCCCATAGCTTCTCCAAATGTCCAAACTTATCTTCAACATCTTGAATGAGCCCCCTCATTGATTCTTTAAGTTAGCATAATTAGCCCTCCAGTCAAGCTCATTTATTCTTCATCCTTAACCTTAATGCTCAAATCATGCCCTCTTCTTGAAATGAAATTGTCCTTAATTAGCCTCCTTGTTCATCACCTATATCAAAAGGACTTAAATAAATAGCATTAAATGTAACATTTATACCATACTCACTTGGAAGATTCAATTTATAGGTATGGTCATTTATTCTCTCTGTCACTTGAAATGGTCCACCTCCTCTTGGTATAAGCTTACATTTTCTTTATTTAGTGAACATTTCCTTTCGTATATACACCTAAACCTAATCTCATCACTCAACTGCTACCTTTTGCTACCCTTTATTAACTTGGGCTTGCTTTGTGTTGAAGAACATTACTAAAATATTTGGAAATATTAGTTTTGATATTTACATATTTAGTTTTCATATTAATAAGATTATAATATTTTGTTTCCAAATTTTTAAGATTAACTTTATGATAAGGCATCTTTTATTTTTAGTGTGATTGTACTCATTCCTTATTATAAATTAGGACTTCTTTCCGATAATAAAGTATGAAATAATTTTTCTTATCTTTCAATAGCATAATAGAGCAAGTTTTCTAGTGCCCCTTTTAATGCTTATGAAACATCCAAACAAATCTTAGTTTTGCCTAAAACCCATGCCCAAGAAAGTTTTGGCCCCAACTTCTCAAACCTTAGTTTCTAGCCAAACACTGTTGAAAATCTATAAATTTACCCTAAGTTGCTGCCCATCTAAACCATTGGCTTTTGCCAGGACCTCATCACTACATCAACTTCCACTATTTGTTGTTACTGCTATAGAACTTAATCTTTTCAATTGCTAGGTAGACCTTAATAAGCTTCACCACCATCTTTGTATCTATGTTGAATGGCTAAGAACCTCTACTAACTTTATTTCTACTACACGTGTTGACCAAATCTAAGAAACCACTAGCTATCATGTATGGCTTCTAGCCAACTATCTCCCTTGCTACATAGTTTAGTGCATCCTTAATCCCTTGGTCAATGCCACTCTAAACGCAATAGCTACAGTTGCCACTACCCTAAGCTACCAGCACTTGGATATGCACCACCATTGACCTACCTTTTTCATAGTTTCTTCTTTTGGTTTATGTCTTAACTTGTTTTTGTTTAGTTGGTTTGATATTATTTGTGTAGCCTATTTAACTTTAACTTAGACTATTGCTAGGGTGATTGAGTTGTATTGTGTTAATTAGTTTTGTAGCTAAAAAATGGCGTCTATTTATGAAAATGAAATTGCTCTTGGAACTACTCTGAAACAAAGTGCTCAAAACTATATTCTTTGGTCTCAATCCTTTAAATTATTTCTTAGGTCTCAAAATAAGTTGAATCGTATACTTTTTGCTCCATCGAATTCCATAAGTATTGAGTTTTTTTGTCGTGGTAACAATCAAATTTCTATATAATGACTTGATTACTAAATAGTATGAAAAAATTTATTGCTTCTAATATTTAATGTTTTGGGTTCAACTAATGCTATGTGGAATACATTATGAGATGTATTCTCAACAGCAAATTGCATCTTGACTATTTGAATTATATAGACAATTATTTTCTTTGAAATAATATGAACAATCTATAACTGATAATTTTGCCTAGCTCAAAGGATATAAGAAGAAATCCTACTATATCATTCATTAAATTGTGATGTCCAGACTAGAAAAACCCAATAGGAAGAATCTTTGGTAGCTAAATTTTATCTGGACTTGATTCTTCCTTTAGTTCTATGGGGGGCCACTTGTGAGCAAACAATACTGTGTCTACTCTATCTAATGCATTGTCAAGAGTTCTTTGCACTACTATATTTAATTCAAAATCTACTTTCACCCCTATTTCTAAAAATTATGCTTTCCCTACTAATGATCATAGTTATAAGAGTGGTGAAGGTAAAGGGTGTCAGAAGGAGTATTTTAAAGGATTATGCTTGTGAGCACTATGGTTGAAACAATCATAATTATTAAAAGTGTTAGATTAAATTTGGAAAACTTGACTAGGCTACTTGTGCTTCTAGTAAAACTACCAAAAAAATGGCTAATCAAACTTTCGATATGAATTCTTTAATTGATCCAATCTCTAGTTAATACTAGCTAGTATCTCTATCAGCTGTATCATATTAAATGTATTGTCCCCAACTCTAAACTCTCCAGATATCCTAGATACAACAAAGCATGTATGTGTGTATGTGTGTGCATGTGAACCTTTTCAACTCACAAGATGTCACTCATTTCTTACCTCTGTTGGATTTCATTAAGTTTTGGCTATACAAATCAAAGCTTTATCATGTAAAATAGTGATATGTATGCAGCATAACATAAGAAAACAAATTACATCTATTTTTGTTACAAAACACGCAAGATATAAATTAAACAAGCTCAAGGACAAAAACTACACCTTTAAAATGTTACCAACTTTTTCATGTGTGATCCTTGGAGTCATGGCCCTCAAACCTCGACTCTAGATCTTCCACATGATTGGGATACTTGTGAGCTCCTCCTAAACTCAACCAAACTCCTTTTCAATATTCTAACTCAAATACCTTTGGGCTAGGAGAATTTTACAACAAAAAAGTGATACGTGAGGGTGGCTAGAGTATATTCTTTCTTTTGCTTTGGGTGCATGATTTTTGTATCTTGAATGAATGCTTGAACTCTTCAAAACTCTTATGTATAGTTTAGACACCCGGGTTTAGTGCAAGGGCTCCATTGATCATCCTATATAGACCATTTTTAATTAAACAACCCCTAGATTCTTATTTGTTAATCTGATTAATAACTAAAGCTCATTTATATCCAAATAATTTAATTTAATTAATCTCATTAATTAAATTAAATCTCTATTATATTTCCAATTAATAATTTCATCATTAACAAGCACCATAGCAATTTAGTTAGTCTAATCCAATTGCAACTAAATAAGTTATGCAACCTAATAATTTAGTAGTCACAACACTTCCTAATCTTATACGTGTGGCTCTGTAAATTTATTTTTAGTTGGCAACTAGCATAGCTCAAAGGCCATAGGTAATGTCTAGCCTACAATCCATATTGTAGCCTTGTCAAGACAAAGTGATTAGGATCATAATAAACATTTTCGATCATGACTGCCTTTGTTCCAATTGAGCGAGAGTCACAGATTTAGTCAAACACACAAATTCGGTCATATGCCAATCGGTGTTTCCTCATAAGATAAATGTTCCTAATAGAAACTCCTTTCTAATCACATATTACCTTAGCCAAGGGCTTTTATCTCATAGAACACCAATTCCATAAGAGAAACACTATGCTCACTTGCAAGGAGACAAATCCCTTATTGAATGTACTCACACCTCCATACACATCTAGGATATTGGCCCTTAATGCCCTAATAACACACTGACTGTCATATACATAAGACAATCATGTCATCTTAGGTCTAAGGTTCACATGCACTTAATACAATCATGGAACAAAACATTGATGACTAAGAGTGAACTCCATGCATCTACTTCATTCTATAAGTTATTGTTTGAATGCCCCATTCTCTCATTTCTCATACCGAATGACACGAAACTCACAGTACAAATACAAGATCTGCGAGTCGTACTGACTCTCTAATGCTTTTTAAAGTGTTTATGACTCGTGAAAAATTTTTAGTAATTGAGTACCAAGAATGTCTTATGTCTATATTTATAACTTCTTATGAGTAAAGCTTTTTAACTCAAACACAAGGGCATAAGCAATACTTTACACCATTCAAAATTTACATACATGAAAACTTGTCATAATATTAATACAGAAATTAATATTTTATTAATTAATGTGACAAGTGCATAGACAACCAAATGCCCTTCTAGTATCCTTTATTTTCTATTGGTATTAAAGGATATAATACTAACAATCTTCTACTTGCACTCTAATACTAACACTACTAATGTCAGTCACTATAGTATCTAATACCCTTCTTTTCAAGATGAAGTTCCAACTATACTTGAGTCATCAACTTGGTGAGTGGATTAGCCGCATTATCACCTAAAGCTATTTTTTACATGGCTACATCACTCCTTCTAATGATTTCTCGAATAATGTTATAACACCTCTCTATGTGTTTTGATTTCTATAGACACCATGGTTCCTTCGCTTGTGCAATTACGCCATTGTTGTCACAATAAAGTGTTAACGTCTAATCCACATCTAAGGCCAACTAAAGTTCTATCACAAGTTTCTTTATATGAGCTTCCTTTTTTGGATTGCATACAACAATATATTTGGCCTCAATGGTGGAGTCTGCAATCAAACTCTGTTTAGAACTTCTATCATCTACATCTGATTGGAAATCTGAGTTAATCCATCTACTCTTAGATCTCCATCTTCATATACAAGTACCATATCCTGAGTCATTCTCAAGTACTTAAAGATACACTTGACAATATTCCAATGCTTTCTATCAAGATTCACCTAAAACCTACTTGTTAGACTTACAGTATAGGTGATATTTACCCTCATACATAGGATTGGATACATGAGGCTCGTAATAGCTCAAGCACATAGAATGGTTTCTATACTTCTCCTCTTTTTATTCATTTTTAGGCACATAGATATCATGAGATGGATGTCGTGCCTAAATGGTAGTAATCCTCTCTTAAAGACTACTATACTAAATCTCTTCAGTACTTTGTCTATGTACAAAGTTTAGGAGAGACCTAACAATATTTCTGCTCTATCTCTATAGGCACAAATTCCCAAGAGGTAGGTTGCTTCTCTCAAGTCTCACATGGAGAAGGTTCTAGATAACGAAGATTTAACTAAGCTTAACATCCCAACATCGTTCCCTATCAATAGTATGTCATCTACATACAATACAAGGAATGTTATAGCACTCCCACTAACCTTCTTATAGATGCAGGGCTCATCCTTGTTCTTGATAAACCTAAACAATTTGATTGCACCGTCAAAATGAAGATTCTTACTCCTTGATGCATGCTTGCCATAAATAAACCTCTTAAGATTGCATACTTTGTGAGATTTGTCTTAGACTTCAAAAGACTTCAGCATGGCTACCGATAAGAAGGTTTCCTCATAGTCAATTCCTTCCTTTTAACTATAGCCCTTTGCCTCCAACCAGGTCTTACAAGGCTTCACCTCACTAATTGAACTAATATTTCTTTTGTAGACCCACTTACATTTGATAGGAACAATTACCTTAAGTGGATCCAGTAAAATCCATAAGAAAGTTATAATTCTTTTTTATTAATGACATAATAGAAACAATATTCTTAAACTCATTGGGTAATAAAACACAATCTTTAAAAACTAAACTATAACCTGATGATAGTTTTATTGAAGTGGTCCTAATCATAGTAGATACAATACTTGCTTCATGCCCCACCTTGATCACCACTTCACGCTTCCCAAGCATAAGATGTTTACCTTCTAATGGAATAAGATGTTTCATAATCATAAAGTTGCTTACCTTCTACTATCTTCTTTAAGCTAAGGTCCTCGACATAATTTCTCTTCCAGTGCCCATTCTTTCCACATTGGAAACACTTTTGTTTTCTACAAGAGCCTTAATCTTCTTAATACTCCCACTGGCCTTGGGAATAGCAGTATTCTTCTTCTTTGCCTTGCTCTTCTTAGTCACACCAGAAGAGGTAGATGCAATTAAGGGATCAAATATATCTACAAATTGGCATCCATGATGAAATTCAGTGTCTCAAGTCTCTAGATGAGTGAAATCATCTTGAGGACGTGCTCACTTACATCACCACCTTCTGTCATGTGCATTCTAAACAACTGGTTGGATATCTCATATCTAAATGTACGACTCTACTCACCATACAACTCTTACAAATGGTGTAAGATCTCTCTTGTAGTCCCAATACCTTCATGGGTCGTTGCAAGATCATTGGTCATTGCAGTTAACACATATCCCTTGACTCGCAGATTGTCTTACACTCATTTCTTATGAGTGGCTTTTTCCTCATCACTAGCCGTATCAATAGGAGCCCGTGAGAAATCAACCTCCAATACATAGTCAAGCCACTCTAGACTGAGAAAAATACTCAAATTTCAGAGCCACTCAGCATAGTTGGGCCCAGTTAGAGCATTAGTCACAAGTAATTTATAAAGAAGTGTAAATATTATTCAAATAAAATAATATTGTAGAAAGTAAACAAGATTGGTTAGTTTGGTTATTATATGTGTTACCGTTGTGATTATGGACTTTAAATCAAAATAGGTTTTCACTAGATTTTTTGAATCTTACACTTTCTCAAGTAGAAAAAAAAATTCTAGTGGTGTAACTTATTAGGAATTAGGGTCTTTATTGGACATAACATACTTCATGTAATTGAATCTTGACATGATAAGACCAATGAGTGGCAACTCTTGTCAACGCATCTTATGTGGAATCTAATCTTTCCTTCAGCCTATAGCTAAACAATGCCTCGTGTAATCGAGTCTTAGCATGTTGGGTTCCTTTAAGTTACACCTACTAATAGACAACTCACTGGATTTGAACTTTGCTCCTGTCTAACTACTTTTAAGGCATAGTATCCTTTATCACAACTAATACACTTGAAGTCATAAATATGCCGTCACAATGTAACCCTACTAATGTGATGACATCACACACTAATGCTATAGTTAGGGCTATTGAGCTCAATTGAAGGCTACGGCAAACATTTTTCCATTACAACTTAATATTTGCTTGAGAAAGTTTTAAGGTTGATATAAATTAGGTTTCAGTTTAAACGTTATCCATTTTTCTTGTATCTCATACATACATTACAAATAATATGCAAAATAAAAGTGTAGGATTATGAACTTCTTAATCAACTTGAGCCAAGGTTAGATCATGCACGAGTGCATAAATTCCCACACTATTATGGATGCCCTTACAATCTATGAGAAATTAATAATACAACTCATAAAAACTAAAAACAAAAGTAAATGCAATCATCCAGAAGTGTCATCAACCTACCACAACATTCATCCAACAATTATACATCACATGTATAATTAAATAATTCTATTCAACCACTATTTTCTTAAACGCATCTCATGCATTAGTTTTTGTTCCTTGAAAAACTAGTTTTCAAAAGTAAAATTGAAAGACAAAATACTATGGAAAAATCTATCACACTTATAGAAATGACCACCACAGTCGTGCGCTACCCTTCCATGATCAAGGAGGCTGATCGTGATTGAAACCTTAGGGCTCTATTGTAGTGCCTCTTATGATCACAAGATGGGCCTTTGCGATTACACATCAAACCATGAGGTTCATGCAACCCCGCTATGCGTAGCAAAGCTGTGTGACCTAGCATTGCGATTGCTAGAACACTTCTCGATATCACGACTACCAATCACAAAACTCTATAGAAAAGATGGAAACGTTCTGCAACTTTAATTTTTCAATCCAAAACCAATTCTCCTCCAATTTTTTCAATTCTAAGCACCTCTAAAATACTTTTGAAAAATTAATCATGCATCAAATACATGTTTTATGGAATTTAAACTAAAAACTAACGTAAAACATGGTAAAAATCATTGAACTTTATGGTTTTGCAAGAAAAACAGTGGCCATGATACCACTGTTGGATTTAATTGGGGTGTGGCCATAAAAATCAAAACTTTACCATAAAAAATAGTGATGTACATGCTGAAGAACATAAGGAAACAAACCCCATCCATTTTTATTGTAAACCACATAAGATATAAATTAAACAAGTACAAAGATAAAAACTACTGCTTTAAATTGTTTCCAACCTTGTTGTACATGATTCTTGTGGTTGTGGCCCTCGAATATCAACCTCTACATTGTCCACATGATAGGGATGCTAGTGAGCTCTTTCTACATTCCATAAAACAACTTTGGTTATGTTCTAACTCAAACAAAATTGGTTGAGAAGGATTTTATGACAAAAGAGAGAGACACAAGAGGATGTTTAAGGTATCTTTTCTCTTTTACTTGGGGGGTGCACAATTTTTTGTGTCTTGAATGAATTACTTGAACTCTTCAAGACTCTTATTTATAGTTTAAACACTAGGGTTAGTGTATGGGCTCTATGAGTCCTCTTACATAGACCTTTTTGTAATTAAATAGTCCATAAACTCTTATTTATTATTCTCATTAATAAATTAACCCATATGTCCTTTAATTATTAATCTGATTATTTAAAGCTCATTTGTGTCCAAATAATTTAATTTAATTAATCTTATTAATTAAATTAAATTCTTATTCTGTTTCTAATTATGAGATTAAATTAAATTCTTATTGTGTTTCTAATTATGAATCTCATCACTAATAAGCAACATGGCATTTTATTTAGTTCAATCCAATTACAACTAATAAATTATACAACACACCAATTTAACACTCACAACACATCTCAATCTTATGTGTGTGACTCTCTAAATTTATTCTTAATTGGCAATGAGCGTAACTTGAAGGACATGGATAACATCTATCCTACGGCCCATATTGTAGCCCAATCAAAATGAAGTGATTAGGATCACAATAAACCTTTCCAATCATGACTATCATATCGTATAGACCTTTTATCAGACTCTGTCCCAATTGAGTGAGAGTTATGGATTTAGTCAAACTTATAAACTTCATCGTATAACCAATCAATGTTTCCTCATTAGATAAATGTTTCTATTAGAAACTCCTTTCCGATCATATATTGCTCTAATGAAAGGGCTCTAACTCACAGAACACAACTACATAGGATAAAAGTATTGCTCACTTACAAGAAGATTAATCTCTTATTGGACACACACAGACCTCTATATGCATCTAGAAAATCGTACGTTGGGTTCATGACCCTATCCCATATTAAAATAGATGTCAATCCTTAATACCCTAACGACACGTTGATCATCATGTGCATGAGACAACTATGTCATCTCAAGTCTAGGGTCCTTACACATTTAACACGATCACGAAGTAGGATGTTGACAGCTAAGAGTGAATTTCATGCATCTTCTTCAATTTTCAAGTCATTACCTAAATGCCCTATTCCCTAATAGTGTATCCACAAACTTATATTCTCAATATTTCATACCAAACAATTTGGCACTTACCGTACAAATACAAAGTGTGTGAGTCGTATTAACTCTCTAATGTTCTTTAGATTATTTGTAACTCGCAGATAGGTTTAAGTGATTGAGTACTAAGAAAGCGTTGTCTCCATATTCATAACTCCTTATCAATAAAACTTTTTAACTTAAAACACATGGGCACATGCAATACTATGCACCAATCAAGATTTACATACATAAAAATTTGCTACAATACTAATATGGAAATCAAAATTTTATTAATCAATGTGCAAGGTACATATGCAAAAAAATGCCCCTCTAGTATGTCTCATTTTCTATTGGCATTAGAGCGCATATCGCTAATAACCTCCACTCGTGTATCACACAAAATTACATGAAAGTCTATGAAAAATGTGAAATTAAGGACAATAAGATAGATCCTAGACAAGAAAGATTGATTTGATGGTCAAAAACAAGATGGGCGATCGATCATGGACAAGAGCAATTGATCTAGTAAAGAAAAAGGGTAGAGCAATTGATCATAGATCAAGAGCAATCGAAGGAAACGAGGTGTGATCGATCTCATATTAAGGATTAGAAAGCAATAGATCAAAATGATTCATGGTGATCAATCTCACTAGGTTATGTGAAAAGTTGACTATCATATGATCAAGGGTTGTAATTGGTTCAACTAGAAATGCAATCAATCTTGACAGCAATTTCAACAAAAATTAGGACTTTTCTCATGAACTTTCAATTCAAATTCAATTCTTTTTAACTCTAAATCTTACAAAACTTCAACCATGTTTTTCTATATCACATTGTCAACTCTTTTTTTAGATCTCTTTTTTTTTTCTATTTCTTCTTTCTTTTTATTTCAACATATTTTACCTTTTTCAAATTGATAAGCCATAATTTTATAATATATTTCTACCCCCATTGGAGTTAATTTTTTCATGCAAGTAGAGATAAAATGGTTGCATTATGCTTGCATGCATCTAAAAGTATTATTCTAAGTGAATGAGAGGCATTTGGGCATGTTCATGAGCATATTGGAGTGAATTTAAATGATATCTACACATATGCAATATTTTTAACAGAGTTGCAAGCCTTGTTCTCACAAGGAAGGCATCTACAGCCTTAAGGAGTGTTGCACCTGTGCAGATGACAAAACAAAGTTGCGTACTTTTTGTCACAACCTAGCTCATGACCACAACAAAAAGATTTGCGAAAGCAAGAAGGAAATTCGTGGCCACAAAAAGATGAACAACAAGAAGCAATTTTTGTTGTGGTTGGAGTCATCGCCGTGAGACAAGGTGTCACGACTACGACACTTACATAGCAAGGTTATGTAAAGTCAACTGCCAAAGTTTCCACACTTAAAGAAGAGCAACGTGACCACAAGGACTAGTGGTGCAATAGCAGATTGCAATGTGAGCAGTAGTCCACACACAATTTTAAGGGTGTTTTCGGCTTTTCTCATTCATTACTTAAACACTAGCTTCCTATGCATATAAATACATGATCACAAACAGTTTTAATAAGTTTTGAGTAGTTTTTAACACAGAAACACCTAGAGAAAAAGAGAATTAAATATTGAAGAAGTGAAGAAAGATGCATCCAAGCCAACTTTGGAGAGGCTTCATTGTTCCACGCAACACGATAATTATAACCTAGGTTTTTACAAAACATTTTAGTTATTTTCAAGTAGTTTAGATGATGAATACATTTGCAATGGTTTTATTGATTATATGATGAGTTGCTAATTTTATTTCTAGTCTCTTGTGATTGTGTTTTGTGAAAGATGTATGCTTAAATATTATGATTATTGTCTTTATACTTATTATTTGCAATTGATGGTATGAATTGTTATTAGAGGTATTGATTAACCCTTTAATTAATTTGTGGTTATGCAAAGAATAATAGGAGATAGCTTAGTGCTAAACTTCTAATTGTAAACATTAATTATGTAGGAGTAATAGAAGTGAAACTATAGGATTAATGTGTGCAAATATTGTTAATCATAGAAATTTATTAATTTAACAATCAAGTTCAGGAAAGCTCATTGATATCTCAAGTCAAAGCTTTAGGGGAGTTCTAATAGATATCCTAAAGACTCTAAAATTAACAATTTATAAAAAGAAAATTAAATAGATAATTAACTTTATTTAGCATCATGGGAAATAAACACAACATAAGGGGCTAGATTCTTCAACATTGGTAATTTGCTATCTTTTTGCTTGTGACTTTATTTTTCAAGTATTTGTTCACTTTTATTCTTATTCCCATGATCACCTTAGGATGGATTGACTAATAAACATTTAGTTAAATTGATGGACACTTACACCCTCCTCATCAATATGATACTCATACTTACTAGGTACTTGTTTAACATAAATTTAATTTTGATATGTTGACGGCACATGAAGTTTTAGCACTATTGTCGATGAGGGCGGCAAGTGCTATCAAATACTCTAAAAGTTTGGTAGATTAAGCCACTTTTTCTTTTGTTTTCTTTCATTTCTTTCTCTCTTTCATTCTCTTCTCTTCTCCATTCTTATTTTCTAGATTACGATTACTATTGTGGATTTTAGTGCTCTATAGAATTTTGCATGCGCAAGAGTAAGAGCTTGGAAATAGAGTTTGATCTAAAAATTGAAAGAACAATATATAGAAAAAGAGCTTTATTTAAGCAAGAACAGGAAGTGGAGATAGAAGACAATCCACCACCACTATAGCCCTAGGAACATCTTTCTCCACCAAATCAAATGGTGAAAAGAGATTGTCACTGATGATAAATCTACACATGGTAGGCATAGTTAGAACATCAACGAAAGCTAACAAATTTGAATTGAAGCCTACATTCATCACCATTGTGTAGCAAAACTAGCTTAGAAAAGTCCCACATAAGGATGTAAATACAAATTTAGCAAGCTTTCTAGAGCTCTATGACATTGTAAAATTTAATGGAATTTCTAATGGTGCAATAAAGTGAAGATGGTTTCCCTTTTCTTTTAGAGATCATGCGAGACAATGGCTACGAATCCTCCCTCTAGGGACCATAATGTCGTGGTAGGACATCGTAAATAGATTTCTTGCAAAATGCTTCTCTCCTACCAAAATTACCTAGTTGGGCTTAGAATTTGAAACTTTCAAACAAGGATGCTATAGGGTGTTAATGTGATAAGGCAAGTCCCCTCAATCTTCCACCTTCTCTTCACCGATGACACATACATTATTTACCAAGTGGAGCACCAAAATATTCAAACTATGCTAACCATGCTTCAATTATATTCAACAGCATTAGGGTAGAAGATAAATTCGAAAAAATCCTTCTACAATCTCAACTCCAACATGGGAAAGGAGATTTGTGACAATATATCAACGCAACTTCGATCCTGCAAAGAGAGGTTTCCTTAAAACATTTAGGTCTCCCATGTCTGATGGGTAGATTAAGGTGAAATTCATTGGAAGAAATAAAGGAAAAGTGTTGGCACAAAATTCTTAGATGCAAAGGGAAGCCTTTTATTGTGAGTGGGGAGGGATATACTCATAAGAGCTAAAATTTCATCAACTTCAATGTACACCATGAGTTGTTTTAAGCTACCAGAGGGACTAAAAAGGAGTTAGATCCATTGGAATCAAGATTTTAGTGGAACAACTCAGAAGACAGGATGATTCATTAGCTTAATTGGAATGAACTTTGTCAAAACAAAAAAGATGGACATTTAGGATTCCGAAAGCAAGGCATTTTCCACATTCAAGCTAGGCATTGTCAAATGTCCTTATAGCTTATTGGCTAGAACACTCCAAGCAAGGCATTTTCCACATTCAGATTTTTTTAGACAAAAAGACGTCACAAGCCTTCCTACACGTGGAGCAGCAGCATATTAATAGCCAGGCACATCTTGATAGCAAGAATGATATAGATGATTGGCTCAAGAATAATTGAAAAGATTTTGAAGGACAATTGGAAACCTAGGCGCAACCCATTTCAACCTATCATACCATACCCAACAGGCATGCAAGATCTAAAAGTTTGAAACTTGCCAATTGGACCAGAGTGATGAAAGGATGAGGAAAAGATAAGAAGTCTATTTTGGAGGGAAGAATCTAATTTAATATTGAGAATCCAGCTACCCCACTTTTAGAGTGAAGATATAATAGCATGGAATCATTCTAAGCTAGGATTTTTTGAAGTTAGGTGCTAGCTTATTATTTAGCAAAGGAATTGCAAAGTGCACAAAATGCTACAGGATGTGCTATACTAAACAATTTGAGTGATCAAAACAAGGCTTTTATTTGGAAGTTGAACTTACCTTAGAAGATTTAAATGTACTTATGGGATATCCGACCAACATGCCTGAACTTCGTTAATAAAGGTTGCGTCATTGATAAGTGTGTCTTCAGTGATAAGCAATTTGAAATTTCCATACACGTCTTTGTGAAGTGCAACTTCTCTATACAAACATGGGCATTAATGGATCTTCCATGGAAAGAAATCAATTCATGCCATGGTACTGCTTTTGTTTGGACTCAAAAACTACAGAAAAAGCTTGAAGACTGTCATGTACACATTTCTTTTGATGGTTTTGTGGGCTATATGGGGAGAAAGAAACTATAAAGTTATGCAGTGGACTACACAATCACCATGGGATGTTGTCACGTTCACTAAGAAATATATTCAAGAATTTGATGAAGCAATGCTAGCATGTATACCAAAAAAGATAGAAGAACCTTCCTGAAGGAAGTATCAGGTGAGGATAACAATGTGCAAATAAATTTTGACGGAACCATCTTCAAGAAAAAATCAAGAGAAAGAGCGAGGATCTTTGCTAGAGACAACGGTAGGAATTGTGTAGGCTACAAGTCTAGCTTCCTTCCACAAATTTTAGAGGCCAATTGGTCACAAAAAGCAACAATAGCTAGAGAAGCTATTTTTCTAACCATTGGAAAAGGATGGAGTAAAGTTATAGCACAAGGGGATTGTTCACTGGTGATTGTTAAGCTACGAAGTGATCAAAAGGATTTATCGAAAACAAATGCTTTCATCTAGGACATCAAGATAGTGACCTAACAAGAAATGATGATAAAGTTTAAACATGTAAGAAGAGAAGCTAACATCGAAGCTCATAGCTTAGCTAGGACGGCGGAGGTGACTTGTGACACACAGAAAATATTCCAATGTCTATTCAACGTCTAAATTGTCTTCATGGCTTATTTTCATACTGAACAAATTATTTCTTGTTAATAATAAGAAAAACCCATTACTAGTGTTATAATAGTGATTACATTCAATTAGCACAACCAACTCTTTAGTAAAAAAGTTCTTTCGTTTTAAGCTTTGTTTTTTAGTCCCCAATAGAAAGGCTTGTTAATATTAACTATAAGATGCAAAAGGAAACAACTCAAAATTCTCTTACAAGTGGTGTTAGAGACGCCAAGAAAATGGTTTTAAAACAATGCTGTTTTGTAACAAGGGAATCAAAAGAAAACGTCAAAGAGGTAGCGTTTGATTTTTACCTTGATCACTTTAATAGTGGAATTTTTATTGACACTTGCAAATATTGAATGACTCATAATTTCTTGAACGTGACATGATAGATATGACATTCATTAACCTTAGCAATAATTGTCTTTTGCCTATCATTAAAGACCATAAATTAAGTTAAAAATAAACAATTTTGAGTTAAATATTATAATTTTTAGTTGCTATTAAATCCCATAAATCAAAAAGAAAAACACGATATTAACATTATTTAAAATAATAAATAATTCTAATTACAATCATTAATTTAGAAAATTTAAGGGATAGAGATAAAAATGGTATAAATAAAATTTTGATACAATTTTGTGTAGTTAAATATGCATCAATTAAGAAAATACAATACTTGATAGAAAAAAATTACAAAATGATAAAATTTTAAACATATAACATTCCAAATTTTAATTTAGAATAATAAATTTCTTAATTAAAAGGGTTAATTTAGAAAACCCTTGGTGAGATTGATAATATATAAAAGACGAAATCTTGAAACTCTTAAAAGAAAAATTAAGACTGAAACGAGGAAATCAAAACAAGGATATTGAATGAAGAAAGACGAAGCAAAGGCCAAAATACAAAAGATAAATAAAATAGTCATTTGATAATAGAAATTTTTGGTTCATAAATTTATTTTTACAATTATTTTATTTTGATTTTCAAAACTTTATTGACGCACTACATTTATTCTCGTGTTTTCAATATTATTTCAATCTTCATTCAATATTCAAATTTTTCTATGGTTATTTTTTTGCATTTGTTTCACTGTTTGCTCCGATTTCTTTTATTCTTAGCGTATTTTATTTGCGTTATTTTATAGATGGAGATAATTTTGTGAGATCTTATGCATTTATCTTTATTTTTATCCTTTCATTTTAGCATAAAATTTCATTATAATTAGTATAATTTGTTTATTTATACTATGTATATTCAATATTTCATACTACAAATTTTTAAATGTTTTTAATACTTTAAATTAATATATTTTTTTATACTTCACCTATATTTTTATTTTAATAAGATTTAAATTATTTTTAATAGTATTTTTGCATTTGATTATCTATTACAAGTTTACCAAAAAAGAAAATATCAACTAATTTATTGTAGTTTCTCTATACATGTAAGTTATATGAATAATTAGACTATTTGCAATTTTATATTTTTTAAAACAAAATACATGTAATTTTTTCTTCACTTATATTATTTTACAATATATAGGAATTTGTCGTGACACTTTTTATTATGTTTAGTATAAAATTTATTGTTCTTTTCTATTTTGGTAACGTATGATATTTATATTTTTATTCAATATTCGTTTGATAATATACATACATTCAACGAAAAATTTATTAAGCAATCATTTTACAGAATTATGTTCGATATATTTAATGTGATTAGCATATAGATAAATTTATAGTTTCCAAGAAAATAGCATGATAATTTAACAACCAAGAAATTGTTTAATTAAATATAAATTTTGGTTAATTATAATTTTTAATTTTTAAACATATTATTTTTGAGAAATTAAAAATGTTGTGCATAGCACAAGAGTCACACTAGTTTTTAACTCATAACTTGTTCTTCCACTAACTTAATTTCTCTTTTTTTCTATTTTAAGTTTTAATAATATTTAATAAATCTATCTTTTGTTAGTATCTTTATTATATATATTTTAATTTGTAAGGCACATACAGTTAATGTGCCTCTATTTACACTTTTACTTTTAGTCGATACTATTTAACTATATTGTTAAGTGCATGAGATTTATAATAACTAATTTTTTTATTTAATGTTAAATTACTAAATCATCTTTATTTTTTTATATTTTGTTTTCTCATTTTAATCTCATATTTCAGTATTATTGTCTTTTATCTCAGTAAAAGATTGATTTTTTCTTTTCTTTACTCTCCTCTCTAATTATTTTTTTCTCTCTTTTATATTAAATTTAAGCAACTTAAATTTATAAATTTTTTCCCCTTGATTTTTGAAATTCTAAAAAATATAATAATTTTATTTTCATTATAATTAGTAATTTTAATTAATTGTGTTTGATAAATATATAGAAACATTGGATGTATAATTTTTACTTAGGTATACATTGTGCAATCAAATTCTCTTATATATTAATATATTATATACAAATTTGTAACAAAAGACGCGCTCAATGTGTCTACATAATTATTTCGATTGATTAGTAATATTTTGTATATATAAATTTTAAATTATTGATAAATGATAAAAAAAACCTTAAAAAGGAATAAAATATGATAAATCAAAATTAGAAGAAAAAAGGACAAAATAAATTAAAATGATCTAAGATAATGAAATAAAAAATAGAAAGGAAGAGTGACAATAAAGTATATAAATATAAGTAACACTATATTAATCAAAGATAATAGTGTAAATATACAATACGCATCTATAATATTTTCCTGTTCTTAATAATATCTTACGGATATTAAAAATTAAGAATTATTGATCTAATTTTTCAATGACCTCACATAGAATGTGTAAAATATTACAGCATAATAATTAACTGCCAATTTAAAATGTACTATCCTATAAAAATAATCCAATTAACTTAAAATAGAAAACTCTAAAGCTACTCTCAGTTTAAAATTTTCAGCTGTTTGTTTTCATCTTTAACACTGCAAAATACAAGATACAATTATTATATTTTTTAAATTTTTTCTTATTTTTCCACATATATTGAGAAAAATATAAAGAAATGTATAAACTCAATAAAAAAAAATTAAAAAATATATACTTTAAAATAAAAACAAACATGGCCTCATTTTTTAATCCGGTCAACGCACATCCTTCAAATGGAAATAAACAAACATGGCCTTCTTTTTTTAATCCTGTCAACGCACATCCTTAAAAATTTCCCCCTAGGCAAGATATGGCTATGTTTGGTTACTAATTATTTACTATTTATATACACTCAAAAATTTTACAAATCAATTGCATTAACTTACAAATTTTATTTATATTCAGGTTTATATTTTTCGTCTTATTTTTTATAACTAATTAATAATTTTTTAATCATTATACATATTTACACTCAAATCAAAATTTATCTCTTTAATTTTCCTACCCACGTTAACAAATCATTATCATATATTAAATATATATATATATATATAATTTAAGTTTTTCACTCTTTTATAATTTAATATCAAATATATATTTTTTAAAATTTTCCTACCTATTGGCTATATTTGTTTCTTTATTTTTTTATAAACAATTCATCACTATTTGAAACTTTTACAAATTAAATATCTTACTATACAAATTTTATTTAAATTCAAATTCAACTTCAAAATTTTCCTTTTTATAAATAATTGATAATTTTTCTAATATTATATGCATTTACAATCAAATAATCATTTATTATGGTTTTATTTTTTTTGTTATTATATAAATCTATTTACTATTACGTCTTTCAATCATTATTTTATATTTTATATATATATATATATATATATATAATTTTCCTATTAAATCAAATGTTACAAAAATAAATATAATTTTTGTCCACGAACATTTGAATCAAATACGGTGTAAGCCACACGGCATCCAGTCATTGCCAGTAGTGAACGAGAGAGAGAGAGAGAGAAATTTGATGGCAGGAAGCAGCAGCTCAAGGTGGTCGCCTTCCGGCACGACTGCTCTCGTGACCGGTGGAACTCGTGGAATCGGGTATGTTTTCCCTTTTCATGGCTTTTCCTTTCTGGCCGTAAATCTATATTGCTCGTAACCTGTTTGTGATAATGCCGTCAGACACGCAATTGTGGAAGAGCTGGCTGAAATGGGTGCAAATGTGTCAACATGTTCGAGGAAAGAAGACGAGCTCAATCCGCGGTTGCAGGAATGGAATTCTAAGGGGTACAGAGTCAGTGGATCTGTATGCGACGTGTCTTCTAGAGAACAAAGAGTGCAGCTCATGGAAAAAGTGTCTTCAGTTTTCGATGGCATGCTTAACATTCTTGTAAGTGCTCCGAAAAGATTTTGAATCTGTGTGAATGGTGTCGATGCATTGTATAAGTGTGTATACAAGGGATACTCAGTTCAGTATTATATTAAATGTAACACCAAGAACTGTGCATCTGCATCTGCTTTTCAAGTCCAGAATGACCTCAACAATCACTCTTTGTAGATAAATAATGTTGGGACTAATATCCGGAAAGCAACTGTTGATTATACTGCTGAAGAATATTCTAGTCTTATGGCTACAAACTTGGAGTCTTCTTACCATCTATGTCAACTTGCTCATCCTCTTCTTAAAGCCTCCGAAACCAGCTGCGTTGTGTTTATTTCCTCTGTTGCTGGACTTGTGCACTTATTTACTGGATCTGTATATGGGGCAACCAAAGGTAAATTATTATGCTGAAACCGGATCTTTCCTACAAATGAATCATATGAAAGAGAAACAGCTACAATATATTGACTCTTCAAGTTTGGCACTTACAGGAGCAATCAATCAACTCACAAGAAATTTAGCATGTGAGTGGGCAAAAGATAAAATTAGGGTGAACTGTGTTGCTCCCTCGTACATCAAAACCTCTCTTGTGAAATCTGTAAGTAATCTTCTTCTTTGAAGATCTATTTTTTTTTTTTTTCCACGTTTGAACCCTTATCAATTTAGGTTTTCATATAACACCGATTGCCAATCTTCACTGTTTTGTAAATAAAAATCCTAAGGCTATGTTTGCTTTCATCTTTTCCTTTCAAAACATACATTACCATCTTAACTTTTTCTTTTTTTTTTTTAATTTCTCTCTTACTTATACATAATTTTTGAGAAAAAATACACCTGAAAATAACAACAAACATGGCCTAGACTATTACATATCATATGTTTGAAGTTTTTGTGCTTCGCTTCAATCAGAAAAACAGTGAGTGTACTGATTTTCAATCAAAAAAACAGTGAGTGCACTGATTTCACTGGGCATGCTCTTGCTTTTATTGTTCCGTGTATACCTAGATGAATCATCTATCTGAGTGGGAATTGCGTTCCAGCCATCATATGATTGATCATTTAATGGAAGTTTTACTAGGGATCAATTTGTTAATCTGGCGTTATATGGTCAATAACTCAATAATATAAGAGTTATGTTGAAAAGGCTTTGCCGACATGGCTGATCAGGTTACCCTCATTTGTTTTCTTTCTCATAATTTTGTATGAACTAGCCATCTTGAGAGTCGATGATGCCTTCCATCTAAGATCTTAGACTAGGGTACATATTCAGTAGGTATTCCTTAGATTTAGAACTTCTAATTAAAAGATAATATGTAGCTTTTCTTCTCTTTTTCTTCTATATGGTATGCGTGTGTGTTGTGAAGGGTTGGGAAGGGGGGAAGAGATTGTGGCTTCTTTGTGATGGCCATAGATTTATGCAACTGGTTTAAAAGCAATCACTTTCAATGGTACAAAGATCATGAGTATGCAAAGAACTACTATCTTCCCTAGTTTGGAAGATGAAATAGGTTTTACATTTGGAACATGATTTGACTTAAAAAACTGTTAACTACTAATTATGTTTTGCATACATCCAATTAAGGATTAAAAAAACACAAAATATTTAAATAAAACATTGTGATATCTCATAGGTTATGGGATGAAATTGAAATGATTAAACTAGATATAATGGAATCCTCTGGATTCTTAGTCGTTTTTTCAAAGTGATGAGGGAAATCAACCAGCATCCAGCAGAATCTATTATATTGGAGCCCTATTCATAATTCTCATTGTAAGATATAAGATTCACATCAACATCTGCATTATGAGCACTAATGTTGGGATCTCTTGTTTTAGTAGCCAGTTTTTGACATAAAGCTCTATCAAAAACCATACCAGTTGATATCAAAGCCATCCAAGGCAATCTAAAGTCTTACGATGTCATCATTATGAGTGGTCTAGAACAATAATTTAAATATCTTGATCTTCTCTGGCTTTGCGATATTTCATGTCCAGAAAGTTGCTTATTATAAAGTTCATTATAAATTATATTCCAATTATGATATATTTTTGGTTTCTTCTTCTTCTATAAGTTTTGTATCCACATCTACATTATGAGCACTATCTCTTATTATAGTTGCTAGCTTTTGATGCAAATAAGAAATCTCTTAGGTGTTATCTCTTTGAGCCAATCTTTGTTGATTGTGATTGGGCTTGAATAGCTTATTTGCTGATGTTGTTGATTCCAAATAGTCTTTCATCAAGTTTCAATATCAACCACTTTTTTGGAGTTTGTCACCTTACGACAGCTACCATGTTGTCACCTTAAGACGGCTATCTTATTTTTGCCTTACATTAGTATATTACATGTTGCCTTATGACACATATTTCCAAGTATTTGATTGCTACCTTGCAACGTCTATATTCAAGAGTCGCCTTATGACACATTTCTTCAAGTCTCAAAGGTTGCCTTATGACTTGAATCCAAGCATTACCTTACAATTAGTATCGGCTTTTGCCTTACAAAAGTTCCTTGATTTTCGAGCCATACTATAACTCACTTTTTATTTGTCATAGTCCAATTTGAATATGTACAATTATATATCTTGAATAATTCAACTTAAGAGAGAGTGCTAGAATATTTGATAATATTGATTTCATATTATTACCTAAATTATAGGTTTTAAATATTTAGTTTCATAGTTCTAGAACTAGTTTATGTTAAGTGTAAATTTATTTTTAGTATATTTTATGGGTCTCATATTATGAATAGAGACCTTTCTTTAGCAATGAAACATGCCACAAATTTTCCAATTCCAACAACAAATAAACTTATAATTACCAAGAGGAAGAAAACTATTACAGTGACCTAGAATATAGTATAATCCTTGTGGAAATAAGTGTGAGTTGTTTACAAGGCCTCACTGCTTTAGACATGAACTTTGAGTATTTTGAGCCAGTTGCTTTGAGAAATGATGTTCATAACAAAAGGTTTTGACCAAATTCTTTACTTTTGGTATGGTATAATCTGAGTAATTTATTTGAATTTACCTAACTTAACTATCATGTATGTTAGAAACTGACCAGTCAATATTTAAGCTTGTATATGATTAATCACCACTATTATCAAATGCACTGTGAAACAATACTGCACCTTTTTTGGATATTTGGAATTTATTGGTACTGTGAATTTCATTTGTGCACACTTTTAAAGTCTTTCTAAGAAAGGAAATGATGTATACAAAGGGAAAGTTGTGCAATGAAAAATGCATGTACAGCTTGAGGAGCACTTTTTCTTTATTTAATTAACATAAAAAAAAAATTATCTACTCCATCCGACTTGCTCCAAGTTCGAATCTCAAGCAAACCATTGTTGTGTGGATAGCAATCTATAAATTTGAATAGATATAAATAATTATTTGGGTTAGTTGCATTCCATTTTCTATTTCCATTTATGTATAGAAAATTTGTTCTTGGGAGACACTAATGATTAAATAAACCAAGATTTACCATGTTAATCCAATGACTCATATGTGCAGTTGCTTGAAAACAAGGAGTTCTTAGACTGTGCAGTATCCAGGACTCTTCTTAAGCGTCTAGGAAAACCACAAGAAGTCTCCTCATTGGTAGTTTTCCTTTGTCTTCCTGCTGCTTCTTACATCACTAGTCAAATTGTTTCTGTTGATGGAGGAATGACTGTGAATGCTTTCCCTTTACAGAATTTATAGGTATTTGTTGCTTCTGTTGTCCTTCAACTTAATATTGTAAAATAAAGCCAATAGAAGTTGATGCTTTATAGACTTCTTTGTGTGGTTGATTTGGTTGCCTATTTTTCTTCACTTTCAATTTAAGTTGCTCACTCTTAATGGACAGTCAGATTGTTTATGCACTCGATTTGCATATATTTGTGAAATCCCTTGTATTAAATGAGCTTCATAGTTGGATTCACATAAAAATTTTGTATATTTGTTGTTATAAGGAGACTCATAGCTTATGAGGTGTGGTGTGTGTTTCAAGTACTTTTTTCTTTGTTATATCGAGATAAAAGTTGTATAATTTCAGTAGGATACATTATATTCATAATGAAACTCTTGCCTTATATGGTGAATCGAGGGGGGGGGGGCAGGGGCGGGGTCAGGGGGGTGTTTCTTGTACTTTTTTCTCAATTGTGTTTGTGATAAAAGTTATATAACTTGAAAATGATGCACTATATTTAGGTTTGGATTTCTTGGAAGGACATTTTAAATAAACATAATAGTTAAATAATTTCAACAAAAGGATGAAGCACAGTCCAGGGACGTTGGGCCTATGGCACTGCAACTTGGCTAATTTACCGAAGGCCTAGGTTGAAGTGGGTTTATTGTACCTATTTCTCTTTTCCTAGAAATGGGGATTTATTTATCATCTTTGTTTTGAATTTGTATCAAGTATCTCTAAATTTATCTTGAACTTTGTTTTTGAAGTTATTTCATTATTTGGATTTAAGTTTTCAATCATTATGTCTTGAGTATTGTTGTTTGCTATGATGACTACTAACTTTGGTTCCAATGAAATTTCATTTGTGCTCTTATTTTATTATTCTGATTTTTAAATTCGAAGATTGATTTATATAATGATAGTAAGAAATCATTCGAAAAAATGCCTCTATTTTACCTTTTTATCCAACTTTTTTAATTTCGTTTCATATTCTAACTTTTAAGTTTAGTTTTAAATTTGTGTTTTTGTTCTAATTTACTATTATAGCCCCTAAGTTTGGTTCAATTGAAATTTTGTTTGAATATTATTATTAATTCTATTATCCTAAATTCCTAATTTAAAATTTTCATTTAATATGTGTAGACGTATAAATTTTGTCTACCAATCAAATAATGCCATGTATTAAAAATATTAATTAAAGTAATTTTTATTTATTTGGGAATTTAAACAAATAAAATTCCTAAAATAAATAAATGAATAATTAATATTTTTTATCAGCCAATCAAATGATGACAAGTGGTAGAGTCCTGCTAGAAGTCCAGACAACAAAGACTCTAAGTAGCAGAGTCCTGCCAGAAGTCCAGGCAACAAAGACTCTAAGTAGCAGAGTCCTGCCAGAAGTCCGAGTAATGAAGACTCTAAGAAGCAGAGTCTTGCTAGAAGTACAAGCACCGAAGACTCTAAGCAGCAGAGTCCAACTAGAAGTCTAAACAAAGAAGACTCTATTGAGTTGTTGGGTAGAGTACAAACTCTGACGGCCAATAAAATCACGCCACGTCAGTAGGCACTCTATCTCTCCTACAACTATAAATAGGGACCAAACCCCCACAAAAAGAGGAGGAAAAAAAAAAGAAGAAAGAAGCAGAAGAAGAGAAGCAGCTGAAGAACTCCCCAAATTCTCTCTGGAATTCCCAAGAACATTCAAAGTGTTCTTCGTCAAATTCAAGAAGCTCGCTGCGTTCTTCGCCAAATTCAAGAAGCCCGCCGTGTTCTTCACCAAATTCAAGAAGCCCGCCGTGTTCTTCGCCAAATTCAAGAAGTTCGCTGTGTTCTTCGTCAAATTCAAGAAGTTCATTGTGTTCTTCGCCAAATCCAAGAAGTTCATCGTGTTCTTCACCAAATCCAAGGAGTTCGTCGCCAAATTCAAGACGTTCTTCACCAAAGGCCCCAAAATTCAACATTTGATCCAAGATCGTGGTGCTAAACCCGAAGATCAGTGTTGCTGGGAAATCAACAAACTCTCAAGGAAGATCAAGCACAAGCCCTTTCCTTGAAGATTGATCAAATTTCAACTCGAGCATTTTTTGAAGGAAGAATCAGAGGATCAAATTTAGAGAGTAGAACCCACGAAAAATTCAAGCTTATTTGAATTATTCAGTCAAATTCCAAATATTCTTGCTATTCAAGAATTTTGTCCTATAGATTTCTGGCACGCCCAGTGGGACTTCTCTACCTCTCATCTCTTCCTATATCAAATTTCAAGCTCCTTTCAAGTTTCAAACAAGTTACTATGGCCAGCAACAAAGGAAAGTCCACTAAGGCTGTTACATCAACTGCTGCTGAGGCTGTCATAAGAAATGCCGGTGCTGTCACCAGAAGTGTGGCAAGAAGACTTGCATACTCCGAGCCAACTCCTTTCCTTGAGGCTGTTGATAATCCGCTCTTTGCAAACGAAGGCCACAAGGACAACTCTGCACCTTCAAGCCCTCGTTCCAATGCTTCGTCTGCCCCCAACATGGCGCCAGTCATGACGACTAACACTTCAAGCCTAGAAGACCAAATCGCTGCACTAACAAAGGTCATCGAGGGCCTTGCCAAACACGTTGAAGAGCAAGACTCACGAATCTCTAGGCTGATGAATAAAATTGACGATGCTGAAACCAGCAGGGAGGCTGAAAAGGCACCTGAAATACCTCATGAAGCCGAAGCATCTGCCAGACAACCAGCCAATGACCAAAAGAAGTCCACAATCAGGGAACTCCAAATCTCCGCTGATGGCTTGATCCCTATTGATCAATTGAAAGACTTCATTGAGGGCACCATCAAGAGCAAATTCGATAGAGGCATCAAGTCAACTTTGACATATGCCAAGCCTTATTCGGCAAGAATTGATAACCTGAAGATGCCAATGGGCTATCAACCCCCCAAATTCCAATAGTTTGATGGGAAGGGAAACCCTAAACAGCACGTGGCTCACTTTATAGAAACATGCAATGATGCTGGAACATATGGGGACCATCTAGTTAAACAATTTGTTCGCTCGTTAAAGGGAAATGCATTCGATTGGTACATCGACCTTGAGCCTGGAACCATTGACAGCTGGGAACAAATGGAATATGAATTCTTCAACCGTTTTTACAGTACAAGACGAACTGTTAGCATGATCGAGCTCACAAATACCCGTCAATGGAAAGATGAGCCAGTCATTGACTACATCAATAAATGGAGGAACTTGAGTCTGAACTGCAAAGACAGACTCTCTGAAGCCTCAGGTATCGAAATGTGCATACAAGGGATGCACTGGGGACTGCGATACATCCTTCAAGGAATTCAGCCCAAAACTTTTGAAGAGTTAGCTACACGGGCTCATGACATGGAACTGAGCATAGCTGCAAGTGGTGTTGGTGGACCGCCTATTTCTGAGTTCCGCAAATCAAAAGACAAACAAGAAATAAAGAAAGGGGGCAAGCCTCCTACAAAAAATGCCACTAAAGAATCCATGACGATACGTGCCAAACCTGTCTCAGCCAAAGGGAAGGAAAAGGTGAACGAAAAGAGGGAAATAGCCCAAAAGCCAAGAAAGCCAACTCTGAAAGAGTTACAAGCCAAAACATACCCATTTTTGGACACGGACGTATCTGGGATCTTCGACGACTTACTGAAGGCCAACCTCATCGAATTACCTGAAATGAAGCGGCCTGCGGAAGCCGGGAAAATAGATGATCCTAAATACTGCAAATATCACCGCTTGGTCGGGCACCCTATCCACGATTGCTTCATATTCAAAGAAAAGATCATGGAACTCGCCCACCAAGGGAAAATTACGCTGGAAGATGATAGCGTAAATGCCAACACTATCACCATCAGCAACCAAACAGAGGAAAGCCACCAAATGGACAACTCTCCAAATGAAGTTGGCTGCTTCCACAAGAAAAGCCAAATCCCTATAGAAGACTGCATGGCTACTATAGTCTTCACCGACGAAGATCTGATGCTGGGGTCTCAACCCCACAATAGGCCATTATTTGTTACCGGCTATGCTTACGAACAGAAGATCAATCGAATACTGGTCGATAGTGGCTCAGCTGTCAACATTTTACCCCTACGAACTCTTAGAGAATTGGGAATCCCCACTGACGAGCTTTCAAACAGTCGTTTAGTGATTCAAGGATTCAACCAAGGGGGGCAAAGGGCCTTGGGAACCATAAGAATGAGGCTGCTCATAGATGACATGGAATCAATAGCTCTGTTCCATGTTATCGATGCTAGAACATCATACAACCTACTCCTCGGCCGGCCATGGCTTCACGAGAATGGAGTAGTCCCTTCAACCTGGCACCAATGTTTCAAATACTGTCAAAATGGTGTCATAAAGAAAGTTCTCGGAGACTGCAAGCCATTCACTGAGGTTGAGTCCCATATTGCTGATGCAAAATACTATCTAAGCAAAATCTGGACTCCTGAAGCTTTTAGCTCTCGAGAAAACAAGGGACAAGGCAACCTGACAAGAAATGATGCCCCAACTAATATGGCATACGCCAAAGAACACATCAGCAAGGAGCCAGTAATCGATGATGCCCTTAAGGGTTTGACACTACCCTTAACTCAAGTTGACAGTAGAGCACCTACTCAGCCACCCAAAGAAGCTTCAAAGGAACACCAGGAGGCTCAAGAGCTAAAAGCTGCGAAATGCTTTGGCCCCAAGGCATATAAACTCCTCATTAAGGCTGGATACGACCCGCAGGAGCAATCGCCACTGGGAAAACTTCCGCAGAAATCATCAAATCAAAACCCGCGAGCAGGAATTGGGTACGAGCAGCCAAAAGGTCCTGTGCGCATTGCTATAAGAAGAGCTTCCACCAACACCATTACAGAAAAGGACTGCTTTTCAAGGATTGAGATAAGGCCAGCACAAGTGTCAGTCTTCAAGAGGCTTGGCCCACTAAAAAAACAGAAATGTTGGAAGCCAAAAGGGGGCATCACTGAAACACCAAAACAAGAGCAGAAACTCCGAAGCCTAATCCCTTCCCGTATGAAGCGACAAACGAACTTGGTTATGTCGTGTGACAGAGTCCTGAAAGCCAGATTTCAAACTATCGTCTTCACCAAACCTCAAGTCGAGGAAGACGACGATAAAGAAAGTGTGGGCTCTTCCAACCACATAACCTTGCAGGAGGAAGGAGAACTCACTGAAGAGGATGCTGAGATGGCTCCACCTCAAATGGAAGCAGGTTCCAAGTCCACGGTGGACGAGCTTAGAGAAATAAATTTGGGGGATGATGACGACCCTCGTCCCATTTATATCAGTACCCTACTTACAAAAGAGGAGGCTAATGAGTACATGGAACTACTGAAGCAGTTCAAAGATGTCTTCGCCTGGTTATACAAAGAAATGCCTGGCTTAGACCCAAAGGTAGCTGTACATCACTTAGCGGTAAAGAAAGGAGCTCGTCCCATTAAACAAGCACAACGTCGATTTCGACCAGAGCTTCTCCCCCAAATTGAAGGAGAAGTCAACAAATTAATCGAAGCTGGATTCATCCGAGAAGTTAAGTATCCCACATGGATCTCCAGCATTGTCCCGGTGAGAAAGAAGAACGGGCAAATTCGAGTCTGTGTTGACTTCAGGGATCTCAACGAAGCATGCCCCAAAGATGACTTCCCTTTACTCATCACAGAACTCATGATTGACGCCACAACAGGGCATGAAGCACTTTCCTTCATGGACGGATCATCCGGGTATAATCAAATACGTATGGCCCCCAAAGATGAGGAACTGACGGCCTTCCGCACACCTAAAGGCATATACTGCTACAAGGTAATGCCATTTGGCCTCAAAAATGCTGGAGCCACGTATCAAAGAGCCATGCAGAAAATCTTTGATGACATGCTCCACAAAAACGTCGAGTGCTATGTTGATGACCTTGTGGTTAAGTCCAGAAAAAGAAAAGATCATTTGCATGACTTAAAGAAGGTCTTCGAGCGATTGAGGAGGTATCAGCTAAGGATGAACCCATTAAAATGTGCATTTGGAGTCACCTCTGGAAAATTTTTGGGCTTCATTGTCCGCTACCAAGGCATCGAGATCGAACAAGCAAAGATTGATGCCATCTTAAAAATGCCAGAACCTCGAAACATTCACGAACTCAAGAGTTTACAAGGAAAACTGGCGTATATTAGACGATTCATCTCCAACTTAGCAGGACGTTGTCAGCCGTTTAGCCGCCTGATGAAAAAGGGTATTCCATTCGAGTGGGATGAGTCTTGCAAGAAGGCTTTCGAAAGTATCAAGTCCTACTTGACAAATCCTCCGGTACTGGTTGCTCCGATACATGGCCGTCCATTGATCCTATACATTTCGGCACAAGAAAGTTCCGTGGGAGCTCTACTAGCACAAGAAAATGATGAAAAGAAAGAAAATGCTCTCTACTACCTGAGCAAGATGATGACACCGAATGAGCTTCATATTCACCAATTGAGAAGATTTGCTTGGCACTTGTCTTCGCCATCCAAAAATTAAGACATTACTTCCAGGCTCATACAGTCCGTTTGGTGTCCAAGGCGAACCCACTAAAGTACGTCATGTCAAGGCCCGTTCTTTCTGACAGACTCGCTAGGTGGTATCTTCAATTCCAACAATTTGAAATCGTATACGTGCCTCAAAGAGCTGTAAAGGGACAAGCATTAGCCGACTTCTTAGCGGATCATCCTATTCCAGCTGAGTGGGACCTCCCTGATGACTTGCCTAACGAGGATGCCTTGATGATCGAAATCACTCCTCCATAGAAAATGTACTTTGACGGAGCTTCCCATAAAGAAGGAGCCGGTGCCGGAGTGGTGTTTGTAACCTCTGAAGGACAAGTCCTACCCCACTCGTTCACCCTTATGAAAAAGTGCTCTAATAACACAGCTGAATATCAGGCCTTAATCCTCGGACTTGAAATCGCCGTAGAGATCAAGCAACTGCACCTTGAAGTCTATGGGGATTCTAGGTTGGTGGTCAACCAGCTGTTGGGGGAATATGAAGTCAAGAAGCCTGAACTACTCCCATACTATAACTACGCCAATATGCTCATGAGATGGCTTGGAGACGTCACCATAAAACACGTACCAAGGAAAGAAAACAAGCAAGCCGATGCATTAGCTAAACTTGCTTCTTCCTTGTCTTTGCCTGATACAGAATACCGAGTGCCTATATGCCAAAAGTGGGTAGTGCCGCCAATACTTGAAGATGAAGACGGTAGCGAAGAGAATTATTTCTTAGAGGTCTTCGAAATCGAAAAAGAGGATTGGCGCCAAGCCTTCGTTGACTACCTAAAATATGACAAATTACCAGAGGATCCACGCCAAAAGGTAGATATCCGACGGCGAGCAGCTCGCTTCATCTACTTCAGTGGCACGTTGTATAGACGCTCATTCGATGGGATACTCCTGCGCTGTCTTGGCAATGATGAAGCCATGCAAGCTATGGAAGAAGCACATTCTGGCATTTGCGGCGCCCACCAGTCAGGACCAAAGCTTCACTTTCGCATCAAGAGGATGGGGTATTACTGGCCGACGATGGTAAGAGACTGTATGGAATATGCTCAAAAATGTCAACCATGCCAGTACCATGCCAGCTTCATCCATCAACCGCCCGAGCCCTTGCACCCTACAGTTGCCTCATGGCCCTTTGACGCTTGGGGATTGGATATTGTTGGACCTATAACAAAATCGTCTGCTGGTCATCTTTACATCCTTGCTGCAACCGACTACTTCTCAAAATGGGCAGAGGCAGTCCCGCTCAAAGAAGTAAAAAAGGAAAACGTTGCTGACTTTATCCGTATCAACATCATCTATAGATACGGAGTCCCTCGGTATATCATCACCGATAATGGAAAGCCATTTGTCAACAGCACAATCGACAAACTATGTCAGAAATTTGGCTTTAAGCAAAGGAAGTCCTCAATGTACCATGCCCCAGCAAACGGTCTTGCAGAGGCTTTCAACAAAACTTTATGCAACTTGCTGAAAAAAGTAGTATCAAAATCCAAAAGGGATTGGCACGAAAGGATTGGTGAAGCTTTATGGGCTTATCGGACTACTCACAAGACTCCTACACAAGCAACCCCTTATGCATTGGTATACGGTGCTGAGGCCGTCACCCCGCTCGAACGGCAAATTCCGTCATTACGAATTGCCATACAAGAAGGGCTAATTGAGGAAGATAATGCTCGCCTGCGCCTTGAAGAACTCGAAGCACTTGACGAAAAGAGGCTCGATGCACAACAAAAAATCGAATGTTATCAAGCCCGCCTATCCAAGGCATTCAACAAACGGGTGCGTGCCCGATCTTTTCAAGTCGGAGAATTGGTACTTGCAGTAAGAAGACCTATCATCATCACTCACCGTACTGGAAACAAATTCACCTCCAAATGGGATGGCCCGTATGTTGTCAAAGAAGCTTACACAAACGGCGCCTACAAACTTGTTGATCAAGACGGTGTAAGAATTGGCCCAATCAATGGGAGATTTTTGAAGAAATATTACGCTTAAAGACAAAAATCTCATCGGGTCAGGGATGCCCAAAAGAACAAAAGAAAAAAAAAAAAAAGACGAAAGTCTACCCCTCCTTGACATGAGCATAAACTGTCAAACAAAATCCAAACTCACACTCCTTGACACGAGTCGAAACTGTCTACAAATGTTCGAAGACTCCTTGACACGAGTTGAAACTATCTACAAATGTTCAAAAACTCCTTTACATGAGTTGAAACTGTCTACAAATGTTTTAACACTCCTTGACATGAGTTGAAACTATCTACAAATGTTCGAAAACTCCTTGACATGAGTTGAAACTGTCTACAAATACCCGAAGTTGCTCCTTGACACACGAGCCTAAACTGTATGTTACTCCTGGCCCGCAAGAGTATAAACTGTGAACGGCCCTAACTTTCACAAATTTAAAAATATTTGAACTACGTTATGACTTGATCCCATTTTTCTGGATACGTAGGCAGCTTAGATACTTTCTGAGTTCAGTCACAAATTTGTGTGGGTTATGTTTTAGTCCTTGATTATTGTTGAAAGCACGGCCATACAAAAAAAGAGAGAAACAGAAAAACAAAATATTTTATTGAAGAAAGTGAGCACTTCGTGAAAGAATAACGAATGAAAATAAAGCATTAAGTCCTGATAAAACTAAGAGAAAGGATTCAAGCTCTCCAAAACATCCTTGGAAGCTATTAAATTCTCTTCTGCAAAACGCAAGGCTTCTTCAGCTACATCATCTGAAGGCTCAGTGGACTCGATAGCAACAATCTCCCCATGCAGTTCTCCAACTTCCGCCGCCGCTTCTCTAAGGGATTCCTTCTGCCGCAAAAGGGAAGTAGACAACTCGTCTCGTTGTCTGGTCAAAAGATCAAATTGCTCCTCGATGCTCTTCAACTTGGCCTCCGAAGCTTTAACCTGCCTAGCTTCTTCAGTTTCCCTATCCAAAGCCTCCTGAAGACGAGACTTTGCATCCTTTAACTGCTTTGCAAGGACCTCTTTGGTAGGCATGTCAGCTGCCGTAGATCTCGCTTCATCATACGCTGCGGCCTTAGTAAAGAGAGCTTCTAAAAATTCTTCTATGAGAAACACATCCACATGTTCAAAACGCTTCATCGACTCAAGGACAAGCATCACTTCATCTTTGAGGGAGGAAATAAGATTAGGCGAAGTGCTGGCTAACCTCTCACGGAGACTCACCCACAATCGGCGAAGGAACTCCTCCTCATGGCTCCGAAGAAACTTCTCTACTTTAAACACAGAAGCCACCACTGGAGAAGGTGCTTCCTTGTCTCCTTTTGGGGCACAAACTTCCTCAGGCACTGCAAGTACAGACGGAGTTGGCTCCGCAATAAGATGATCATTACCATTGGAACCCCCACCATCGCTCCCAAAAGCCTGTCTCTCCACCTAAGAAAAAAGTAACGTACGATTAGTAAATTAAAGAACAAAAATGCAGTAAAGAGAAAAGTAACAAACTACCTCCTGGGCAAGATCTCTAACTGATTCTGGATAACTCGAAGTATTGTCCTCTTTCGGATTTAAAGGAGAGGGGGGCCTCCTAATCCTCTTCCAATGACGATCCCCATTACTGCTAGCACTATCATCTAAAGTCTCAAAACACGGCCTCTTCTCTGCAAGAACAGTCGGGACTATAGGTTTACAAGGTGGATCTCTAACATTAGGAGACAAACTTCCCACGCCAGGGACGCCACCTTGGGATGGAGTGATACACAGCATCGTGGAATGCTCTTCAAAATAGTTCCCATGAACTTTGGCCCACCACTCTTTATAAGCCTTGGAATGAAATTTCCTCACAACTGTAGGAACATGAGGAAAGCACGCCTTAGCCCGTGAGTTGACAGGGTAGACATCCTCCAAAAATCCAAGCCTTCCTCCAAAGAAATCTCACGGACATCTCGGGTAAGAATACCAGGAACATCTTGATAAAACCCAAACTGATGGCTAAACCGATGCGGACTATAAGGTTCAATGACGAATTGATTACCCTGTCTTAAAGAAAGATAACCCGAACGGATGGCAGCAAAATAATCATCTTCAAATCGGTTGTGACTACCGTCGTCGACATAGAAGATATCTTTTTGCTTGGTAATCATCGCTTCAGTCCAACTAAAAAGATCACCCCTGTGAATCCTTCGACGAGCCTCGTGTGCGTCGTAATATCTGGCGCCGCCCTCACCAGAATACGCTATCATTCTTGGATTGTCAACCGTTTTGCGAACTACATAATGTGTCTTGAAATAACAAGCAGACCACGCGTACACATAATGAAGTGGAAAAGGCGAATACACTCGCGAAGGTCTCTAGGACTGTGCAATCCTACCTAAACCTCGATAAATGCTAGCAAGAACAGGGATGGCCAGGCCTACTACCCTCCCAGTCGCCATAACACTTGCCATCTTGAAAGTACTCGGACGAATGAAACCAGCATCCTCAGTGGGAAGAACAAAAACACAAACCCAGCAGGCAAGGAACGCCGCCAAATAAGTCTCCGTCCTGAAATTTTCAACGACTTTAAGGCAAGAAAAACTCTCTATATTGGCAGATGACCATGGCCCACAAGTTCCAATCTCACCAGAAGGATTGCATGTGGATTTAGGACGCACCGTCTTCTTCTCTTTCCGGGCAGGGGGTGCCGAGTATCTTGTCTCCTTCTTACACCAAAAGTTAATCCAATCTTCAATAGAAACTGAAGGAGCACGGGCTTCATTTGGCTCCCCCTAAAGCAAGTGATAAGCATGGAACAGATACTGACAAGACCGAGGAACATGTCTCTTCCCTTGATCATTGACACCCGTGAGTTGCTTTGCACTCGGAACGACCTCATCATAGAGCCGCCCATAAATCGGGAGACCTGCTAAGTTACGCAAGTCATAAAGTGACATTGACACTTCACCGTATGAGGTAAAAAGTGTGTTAGTAGAAGGACACCACGCCTCATAAATCGCCTGCAAGATATTCGAGTTATGATCATAAGTGAAAAGTGAGGCATAAACTGCGTCAAAAATCTGAGCTGCCTTCAGCTCATGCCCACATCGACCAAGCACATCTTCGGTCCACTCCCAGTAGCCTTTGGTGAAGTAAAACTCGCCAGCAGATGGAAGAACATCCCCCCATTTGGCCTTTTCTTCGATGATCCTGCGACCTAAAGTCGGCAGAAGAACTGACCTAACGGCATGATGATGGTGAGATGACTGTAAGGTCCAGGCCTTTGAAGTCTTGCCAAATGGAATCTCTCGGGTCCAGTTATCCATCCGTTGAAAAATTGACAACTTAGGCCAAGGACGATTAATAAGAGAAGCATAAACAGCCAAGGTCGTGCCTCTCTCTATAGGGTGGCCCTCTTCATCAAGAATAACCAAATACTCCACACCAGAAGAGGAAGTGTCGCTTTTAAAATGCACCGTGATGACAACTGTAGAAAAAGAAGGCAAGGAGTGTTATAAAAGCATGAAAAAAAACTGAGGCCAAGAAAAAAATAACAAAATCAAAAGGGAAATTAAAGAGCGCCAACAAAGCAATTCCAACTAAACTAAAATTGTGGGCCTCAATCCAGACTCAAAGGCCCAAAAAAAAAAAAGCCTAAATGGTACACGTGGGCTAAGCCAAGCCTGGTACTCAAAGGCTCAAAAATTCAAGCCTAAATGGTACACGTGGGCTAAGTCAAGCTAAGCCTGGTACTCGAAGGCTCAAAAATTCAAGCCTAAATGGTACTCGTGGGCTAAGCCAAGCCTGGTACACGTCAAGGCAAAAAAAGCCTGTACAAGCTTTCAAGCCTAAATGGTACACGTGGGCTAAGTCAAGCTAAGCCTGGTACTCGCTAATGGTACTGGGCTAAAAACTTTCAAGCCTAAATGGTACGCGTGGGCTAAGCCAAGCCTGGTACTCGAAGGCTTAAAAATTCAAGCCTAAATGGTACGCGTGGGCTAAGTCAAGCTAAGCCTGGTACTCAAAGGCTCAAAAACTCAAGCCTAAATGGTACGCGTGGACTATGCCAAAATAAATACTTGGAGGCTCAAAACTCTGCAGCCCTCAAAATCCAGAATTTCTGCACCAAACACAGCCCTCAAAATTCAGAAATTTTCTGCACCAAACACTGCCCTAAAAGTTCTGATTTTCTGCTCCAAACACAGCCTTAAAGTCCTGAAATTTTCTGCACCAAACACTGCCCTAAAAGTTCTAATTTTCTGCTCCAAACACAGCCTTGAAGTCCTGAAATTTTCTGCACCAAACACAGCCCTAAAAGTTCTGATTCTCTGCACCAAACACCCCTAAAAGTTGATTCTTTGCGCCAAACACAGCCTAAAATTCTGACTTTCTGCGCCAAACACAGCCCTAAAATTCTGACTTTCTGCGCCAAACACAGCCCTAAAATTCTGACTTTCTGCGCCAAACACGGCCTTAAATCCTGAGGTTTTCTGTGCCAAACGCCGCCTTAAAATGTTGGAAGAAATAACACCAAACATGGCCTTATTTCTTCTGTTCTTCTCCTCCACCGAAACACGTAGCAAATCTGCACCGACTGCTCAAGAAAACAACACGACGCCGACACTTCAGGCTCCTCATCTGCTGCTTCATCACGCCACTACGCATCCCATCACCACCGCGTTAAAAAAAAATTGCTGCTGCCGTCGAGGGAACGCCTCGTTCACGCTCGGTGTCACCGTCGCCTCGCTACCTTTACCGAAGACGACACCGTTCCTACGCCGCCCGCACTGCTGTTTTCACCAACCAGAAATCTGCCAGCGACACCACACCGTAAAATCAGCGAGGAAACTGCTCCACCATCATTGCGGTACACACCACCGCTGTGACCCAACACTCCCACTGCTGAAAGCCGATTGCTTCTGCAAACCATTGCCTTCGGCCGCCGCGTTTCTTTCTTTACCACCACCCGATTTCATGCTACACTACCGCCGAATCACGAGAAACAGCTAGGCATCACCACGCGGCGTCGTTGACATGGCCTGTTGCGTCATTCAAGCACCACCATCACTGAGAACCGCTGCTGTCTGCGCCATCATCATCCGCTAGAGTGTGCTAAACCAAAAAAAAAAAAAAGAAGAGAGAGAGAGAGAAGGGAAGGAACTTACGAAATAGAACGTGTTCCTGTAGCTGTGGTCTGGAGCAATCAGCGTCGCCGTCACGATCAACAGAGGTAACAAAAGGCCGACGAGATCCTTCTTATTTATACAAGTTAACCGACGGAGTCCCAAACAGACACGACTTATTCGGATTAAAAATACCACGACATGATTTACTTCAGATGAATTTGAACGGAGCGGGTTACCATCACAAGAGGAAGGTTGATGATGAAACTCTAGTTGATTGCGGAGACTTCTAAGTTTCAACGGGCTCAGTTACGATGAAAAGGGACTTGGGCTGCATGACTGGCTTGGATTAAATTTATATGAGCCACAAATTGGACAAACATAGGCAAAAGTTGCCAGCATTCGGACTACTGGTTTGGCATATGAAGTCAGCAGAAATTACAAGTTGAACCAAGATAACCTCATTCTTGAAAATCAAAGAATGAAAATCCATCGAGTTGAATCAAGATAACCTCATTCCAGATTAGACTATGAGGGATCCTCTCTCTTGAAATGCGCCATGGGCCAAAAAAAAAAAATTTTCGATACTTGTTCATTCAAAATAAATGTTCTCATGAACAAGTCTCGAGGGGGCATTTGTAGACGTATAAATTTTGTCTACCAATCAAATAATGCCATGTATTAAAAATATTAATTAAAGTAATTTTTATTTATTTGGGAATTTAAACAAATAAAATTCCTAAAATAAATAAATGAATAATTAATATTTTTTATCAGCCAATCAAATGATGACAAGTGGTAGAATCCTGCTAGAAGTCCAGACAACAAAGACTCTAAGTAGCAGAGTTCTGCCAGAAGTCCAGGCAACAAAGACTTTAAGTAGCAGAGTCCTGCTAGAAGTCCAGGCAACAAAGACTCTAAGTAGCAGAGTCCTGCCAGAAGTCCAAGCAATAAAGACTCTAAGTAGTAGAGTCCTGCCAGAAGTCCAAGCAAAGAAGACTCTATTGAGTTGTTGGGTAGAGTACAAACTCTGACGGCCAATAAAATCACGCCACGTCAGCAGGCACTCTATCTCTCCTACAACTATAAATAGGGGCCAAACCCCCACAAAAAAGAGGAAGGAGAAGAAGAAGAGAAGCAGCTGAAGAACTCTCCAAATTCTCTCTGGAATCCCCAAGAACATTCAAAGTGTTCTTCGTCAAATTCGAGAAGTTCGCCGTGTTCTTCGCCAAATTCAAGAAGCTCGCCGTGTTCTTCGCCAAATTCAAGAAGCTCGCTGCGTTCTTCGCCAAATTCAAGAAGTCCGCTGTGTTCTTCGCCAAATTCAAGAAGTCCGCCGTGTTCTTTGCCAAATCCAAGAAGTTCATCGTGTTCTTCACCAAATCTAAGGAGTTCGTCGCCAAATTCAAGACGTTCTTCACCAAAGGCCCCAAAATTCAACATTTGATCCAAGATCGTGGTGCTAAACCCGAAGATCAGTGTTGCTGGGAAATCAACAACTCTCAAGGAAGATCAAGCGCAAGCCCTTTCCTTGAAGATTGATCAAATTTCAAGTCGAGCATTTTTTGAAGGAAGAATCAGAGGATCAAATTTAGAGAGTAGAACCCACGAAAAATTCAAGCTTATTTGAATTATTCAGTCAAATTCCAAATATTCTTGCTATTCAAGAATTTTGTCCTACAATATGAAGATACTAAGGGAACATTAAAAAATGACTTCATTTTTGTTAAGTCATTGGACTAGTTTGATTCGACCATGGGTTCCACCTTATACTTGTTTGGGCTAGGTATGAGGTTGGGCTTTAATTTCGTTATCCCAAATATATCTACATTTATCTTGTTAATCTAAGGTAGCTTTCATTTGCTCTTTGAAATCGGATTTGAATTCGAAACCATTTACCTTAAGTTTGGAATAAAATTATTTGATCCAATATAACTATTTGATTCAATTAATAGAATATGTATTATTGTTATAATTGTTGTTTGTTTTGTTGTCTATCAAAGTGGAATGTGAGAGATTTTCAATATTAACTTTAACATGTGTAAAGTCAAAAAATAAACAATTGAAAATAAACTTTATATGAGTAAGTTATTTGTAAATTTTATATCTTCTTAATTATAATATATTATGAAATTGTAATATTTTAAATAATTAAAATAAAATTATTTAAAATTAAATAAATTTAGTAAATGAAAATAAATAAAAAATGAGTTGATAGAAAAAACTGTACATTAATTAAAGAGAGCAAAAAATAAAAATGGTTTGTCTAAAGCCCTCAAACATTTTGGATAAAAAGGTGGTAAAAGAAAGAAAATGAAAGAAAAGAAAACATAATACATTGAAAAAGAATAAAAACCAAAAAATTGAAAAAGAGGCTAATTTAGTGATTTTACATTTACCTGAGTGCAAAATAGGCATCATCTTTAATTATATATAGATAGTGTGTGTATTACATAGTTATTAAATTAAATGGTCATAAATGTTTTAAATAAGTTATGGGGAATTAGGAATCAAACTTGAGTTTTGTTTAAAACCTCTATCTAATCGGGAATTTGGTAAATCCAAATTTTTAGGTATGAATTCAAATATTAATTCTCATAATAATAATCTAGACAATTATAGTATTCATTCACATTCCCAATAACAAAACCCTTGTATTAAATGCCACGGAAATATACTTTTATTATGGAGAAAACAATTTTTGTTTGCAGAATTATGATCCAAAAAAAAACACACACACACGCACGCGCATGCATGGATTTGGTGTATTCAAGGATGACTTGGTAATATAATGGGGTTTTTTGTAGGTTAAAGGATTTGTAAAACTATCTTTTTCCAAAGCAATTTCGAGCAATTTGGATAGGGTTATCGTGGAAGTTTCCTTTCTCAACGGTTATGATGTTTTGATATATGGGTTTGGTAAAATATTGTAATTTTAGTTTGGATGTTTGGATAAGTTGTATTTGTAAACTTGAGGATGGTCGTGAAAGGCCAAAAAGGAGTTTAATATTGAAAAAGATAGTTTTTCATCTAGTTTTATTGTTGTTTTTGCTGAAGCAAGTTTTGATCTTGTACTTTCTTGTGGATCATCAGGTTTTTTAGAAAGGGCTTTTGAACTTCTGAATGCAAAAATGAGGTTTTGTGTTTTAGGTTATTTGTGAAATCTAGGTTTATGGCAATTTCAGGTTTTGTAAGTTCAGATCAAGTTGTATCCTTTAGATCTTTTTTGATTATTTTGTCATACCATGATTGAGCTTTTGTAGTGTTTGTATCGGTTGTTTCTTTCCTTGTGTTGGGATTTTAGGAAGCATTGCTCTTGTTTTGTAGAAATTCAAAGGTTAGAAAATCTTGAGTTTGTATTTCCTTTGATAAATTCAATTTCAAAATAAAAAATATTTAGTATGGCTTGTCATTGTGCAAAAATTTGTTTCGATTCAAAATTTTGAACATCTTTTTACAAAACTTCTTTTGCACTTTTACAATTAATGTGAAGAATTTTTTATTATTAAATTACTTTGAAATTTTTGTATGTATAAAGCAATGCTCAAAATTTATTTTTTAATTGTGAATTCTTTTTCTGGATATCGTTCCAATGGGTTGAGGTGAACTTGATAATAAGCTTTTTGTAACCCCGTTTTTTTTTTTTTTTGAGAATCCTACGATACCCAATGTTTGAAGTATCGGTTTCTATGATTTTTGGAAGATTCGAATCAGCTAAGTATAGGCAAAGTATTTCTATAATTTGTGACTTTATTTTTCATATGATCAAGGTGTGTTTATCAGTCCAAGGGTTGGGTTTTTTTTGAGTTTATTGTGGAGAGGTTTGAGCATTCTATGATATTTGAGTAGTAATCTAAGACATAATTTACACTTCCTAAAAACCTTTGGAGTTTTTTTTTATCAACTATTTTGTCTAGAAATTTCTCAGCAAATTTGAGGGACCTTTCAATTGGGGTAATCGTACCTTGGTATATGTAATGTTATAGAAATTTATTTTTGGTTTGGAAAATGTTTATTTTGGAATCAGATATAACTAATTCGTTTCTCTCTATGATATGAAGAAAGGTTTTGAATTGTTTGAAATGTTCATCAATGATTTTTAAAAAAATGAGGACAATACCAATATAGACAATATAGAATTTCTGATAATCATTAAATATGTCATTCATAATTCTTTGGAATTTTGAAGGAGAATTTTAAAAATCGAATGATATTACATTCCATTTATATTGCCCAAAATGGAATGGTGAAGGCTGGTTTGTACTTAACTCTTTTAGATATTTGTATCTGCCAGAATTATGACTTCATATTGAATTTGGAGAATATAAAGACATTGTATAGTTTTTAGAGTAAATCTCTTTTATTGAGAATTGGATATCTAATTCATTGTAGAACTTTATTAAAGAAGTGTATAATTGATAATTAATCGGAGTACCTCACTCTATTTTAGATGCTTTATTAACATAGAAAGCAACATAACTCCATAATGATCTTGATTTGGAAGTAATTTATTTGTTTTGTAAGTCTTGTATTTCTTTTCTTTTGAAAGTTGGTCCAAAAGGGGGATTAATAACATGTTTCTTTTTATCTTAAAAGGCATTGGGAAGATTTCAAAAAGCTTGTTGCTTTATTAATTCTTCAAAGTTTTTTATTTGGTTTTGAACTTGTGTAGTTTGAAGTTAGGATGTAATTTTCGTTAGAGAAACATCTTTAAGTATAACAAGAATTAAAGTGTCTAGTCTTTTTTTGGTAAAAGATTTAATATCTACTTGCAATAATCCTATATGGATATATTTGCTTCTTTTATTTTTATGTTCTTCTAAATATGTTTCAGAAAGAAGAGAATTGTTTTAAATGGGTTTGTGAGTTGAATATTTCTTTCTTTTGTTTTAATAGCTAGATTTATATTGAAAGAAAGAATTTTGAAAGTTTCGTAGATTTGATCTTTGGAAATTTTTAGGATCTTCCAATTATCTATGAATTTGTTGAAATTTTGAATTATCATTTCTTGGATATTAATGATCTTCCTAGAGGAATTTGAAGAACTAGCCATAGAGTTTGAAGAGTAAAATTTATAGAGAACAGAATCTATTTATCTAATACCCATGCTTTTGATCTTGGGAATAGCTTACAATCCCAAGCCTTTTAATGTGGGATTAATTACAAATCACTAGACTTATTACCTTGGACGATCTTAAGGCAAAAACACTCGACTATTCTTTAATCTAAACACAAATACTAGAAATTTGGATAATAAATAATATAAACACTATCTTGCCCAAGCCCTGATATTGGAGACCGCAAGACCAAAGGGAGATATGTTTAATACCGGAAGAAAATATTAGAAAATTTAATTTGTAGTATTCCAGAGGAAAATATCAAAAAAATTGTAAAATTTAAATGCAGTTTTTAAAATAGAATTTAAATTTGAATGCAAAAAATGAACATTAGGCGGCTTATTTGAAAATGGCCTTGTTCTTTATATTTTAGTTATATATATATATATATATATATATATATTATCACTTTGATTTCTTTTTTTACTTTAACATTTTTGCTGGCATAATTTTTCAGTATTCATCAATTTAACTATTATTGATGACCATAAATAAGAAAATATAAAACTTGAGGAAGGAAAATATATGATTCTATATTAATTTAGATTGGAAATTTCCATTAAAAATTCAGGTTAAAAAGGAAAATAAATTTTAAAATTAAATACGCATTCTATATTTAATAATTTCCTTGAATATTGTTAATGCATTATTCTAGCATATTAAACGGCTTGATTATATTCATTAACTTTTCTATCATTAAAAATCAAATAGTAAGAAACCATGAAACTTTGACAAAAATAATGCAAAATAATAAGGAAAAATATATGATTCTGAATTCAATTTAGAGCAATAAAATTCTCGAATGAAAATCATTAATTCAAATATTCAAGGGGAGTGAAGGAAAGATAAAAAACAAAAACAAAAATTAAACTAAGTAATATTTCATATATTTAATTTAGTCTAGTTGACCAAAATTAGACATATGCCAACTAGGAAATCAAAAGGCTAGAAAAAGAAAATTACATAATAATAAAGGAAAACGCAAGGTTTTCAAATTTAATCTTGAACTATAAATTGACATAATAAAAATCATTAATTTAGCAAATCATAAATTTGTGACAATAGAGATTGAGAGTAGAAATTAAATTCTAAACTAAATTAAAATATTATGTCTTCTATCAAGTTGTATTTGGCATAAATAAAGATTTATTGTTTTAGTCTAAAACTTGAGACGATAACATGGCAGTACTCACGAACTCACTCGCTGAATACTAAAGCTAAATGTATCATAGAGCACTCTAAACTAAATGAATCCATTCAAATTACCATAATAATTTCAAAAGTTAGAAACACTAGCAATGAAAGATAAAATAATGGCCCATCTATTATGCAAGAGAATACTCTCCAAATAGCAAGAAATCAAGTCTCATATCGTAGTCTAGTGTCCATGCTTTTGTCTATACTATCCCTAAGTCTGATTATGCTCACTAGCATCCTCAACAAAATACATTGACTAAAGTGGTAAGTAATAACTCGACCAATAAATGGGAAACCTCTGCCTTTACTTATCAAATGGATGTGACTAGGAATAGTCGAAAAATAGGCTTTGCACCAAACATGTATTTTAAAAGAGCTAAATAGACATAGAAACATTTGAAGCATTCAAAGATCATTCAAGGGAATAAATAGCACTTAATAGATATTTACTTATGCATGTAGTCCTCTTGTCTTTCTTTTTCTTTTTGTTTCCATTTCATAGGCAACTTAGAGTAATATCCATGATGCGTGTTTACTACTGATCTGAGCCTTTGTCTGTCTTCCATTGACTAAGGTGGATACATTGATCTTTGGATATGCCGCCATAGTTCTAGAACTTCAACCTCGTCTGAGAGGTGTTCCAATCGATTGTTATTTGATTGGTAGGGCAAAATGTTAGCTCTCACTTGTTGTCAATTCCAATCTTCTACTCGAATTGGACGTGTTCTAATATATTACTTGATTTGTAGGACGAAACTCATTCCTCATACTCATAAGCATTACATGAGTGGCCTCTATATAATTAAGTTCATTCATGGCACGTGGATATAATTTCAAAGCATTTGTAATAAAATAGTTACTTTATTGAGGTTCCCATCCAGTTTTCAAAGGGGGTATATGATTTTCATTAGGGTACACATTAATCAATGCTCGCAATTGAAATCTGGCTTGCAAGTGGTAGAAGAAAATAGTTGCAGCAAAATAAAATCATAGAGTAGTTGAAACCATTTGCAAGATGGAATCACTTATGCAACGAAAGTAGAAGTCATTTTAAGAAAGGTAGTACAAAGGTTTTGTAGAGTTTCACTTACAGTTACTTAGCTCACTTCAACTTTGGGTCTCCTTGTTTATTGTCTCAAGATCACATAATGATTTACATAAAAAATCCTCATTCAATATTCTATTCATGTAATGTTTCATGCCCATGCATGTTTAATGCTATGACCTATTGTGTTCAAGCTTACCCAATTCCCTTCCTTTATGTCTTGCATTCAATTCTACCTCGATAAATTTATACCTATTAGGGTTTCAACTTAAATAGTTCTGATTAATCCTCACTTCACATAATTCAAGAAATAATGACAATGCACATGTAGGGATTTTTAGATATTTTTGGACATTTAGGAGGGCTCAAGAAGCAATAAGAAGTGTCCATGGGTGGATTTGGTCCAAAAAAAACATGGAACTAACTTTGAGATGGCCTCAGAATCAAGCCCGAAGGTTAGGCAATCTATCTTAGTCCTGATCGATCGATCTTGCAATTGCACCATCGATTGGAGGGTTTTTCATTTACGATCATAGGGGATCGCGCTCGATCTCGTTGGGTTACGATCGTATTTACAGGTCCCTTCTAGTGTTGTTTTTATGGTCCATGCATGCATTCAATATGTTAAACCCAATTTCCTATAATTTTCCCAAGGTCCCTAGGCATGATTCTACTCATTTAAACATGTAAAAGCCATATCCTATAAGTTTTACGCGATTTTGAAGGTCTTAGGAAAAATTTCGAATCAAACACATAATGCGTTACTACTAGGTCCTTACAATTCCTATGCAACTACACAACGCTTAACCAATTCTCCATCATTTAAGCATTTTAAACCATCAAAACCCACGTGTTTTACATGCCTATTCATGTAGGATGAATTATCTTAAGTACATGCACGAATAATGCGAATTTGGGATTGAAATTACTTTGAGAATGTTGTGTCGAGAGAGCTAACCATGCTGGAGTGATGTCACCTTGTTCTTAGATGTGGATAGGGTTTTCAACCATTTAAAAACGCTATTTAAATCTTAGGCTTAATGGGAATGACCCAGATATTTAATTTCGCAATTTTTCGGATCCTTGCACATAATTTCTACTTTTTTTTATTTGCTCTCTATTTTCACCCGAAATTTTCAATAATTTGGCTTTCCTTTATTGTCCTTGGACATGGATAAGTTCTTCCAATATTTACTTTAATAATGTGATGAAATTTCATTAGCCTTAAATAATCATATACTATCACATGTTTTCACATTTAATTTCCCTTACTTTTCACATGAAAATAACATAAGCCTAAAAACTAATTTCCTTCAAATTTCAAAGTAGTCATTTCTCTCAAAATAATGAGTTGCCAATAACCAAAATTTTGGATATTGCATTCATCCATTAGAAGTTCTCGAAATAATTGATAAAATAAAAAAAATTAAAACTATGCATCAAAATCAAATATTTTACACACCAATTATGAAATCACAAAGATAGAAAAAGGAAATTATAAATTATTAATGGAAAAATAAAAGGTATTAAATTTAATCTTGAACTATAAATTTTCCTAATAAAAATCACCAATTTTGGAAATCACAAAATTCTAGATTATATCTTTAATCAAATTTAATTTGGCATTATAAAAATTCATTGCCTGACAAAGATAAATTAAAACAATAAAAAACACTAAAATATAATGGGTATCCTTTAATTTAAAGTAATTAATTTCCTATATTAAAATGAATAATTTGACAAATCATAGAATTCAATGAACAAAAATTAAAGGATTAAAAAGAAAATAAGTTTAAAATCATGATATATTTAATTTTAATTTAATTGATTTATCTATAAATATCATTGACAATCTACCTATAACTAAATTTTTTTTAATAAATTCTTTTTGAAATTGTGGATATATCTTGCTTTAGTTAACATTTTCTTTGCCAAATCAACCAAAGATACCTTAATTAACACTTCTGTTAAATAATAAATACTACATAAAACTTTCGATTAACTTTTTAAATTACACTTGAAATTAATCATGATTCAAATTATGATATTATATATTGAATTAATTAAATTAACAAATTATTACATGCATTTACCTTCATTTGGCGTTAAAAAATTAAAAGAAAAAGAGGGTATGAGGAATGACGGGTTTGACACCAAAATACATAAAAGTATGAATAAAATTTTAGGGAACATCTACCTTTTAAGGATATTTCATAACCAGGAGTTTAGGGACGTTTTTAGGATATCTTAATTGTGACGATTTATTATGAAAGTACTCTTTTCTTTCCTTCTCAAACTTAGTCAGAAGTTTTCTATTACTTTGTCTTATTTTAAATACTTTTTAATTCTAATTTCCCTTTTCATATTTCTCTTCTTTTCATTTATATATGATGGTAAATTCTGGTATGATCTTATGTATCTATTTTTTGTTTCATGATATATGTTCACTTGGGTACATGGTTTCATCAAATTAAAATAATCATCATGAATCTGTTTATTTGAACCTTATACAATAAATTGGGTCTATTTCATATTATAAAAGTGAGTTGTAGGTTTTTGTTAAAATGTCTAACCAAAAAATTATTAAATTAAATGAACAAATAACAGTGCAGAAAGGAAAAATAAATAATATAAAATAATAACATGTAGCACGGGTTTAATTCTACCATAATATAACTTAGTCCATATCTCGATTTAGTTGTTCAAATTTGAAAGAAATGGATCGCTCCTGCCAAACTGCTTTTGTCTATATTAAAAGCTGCAAGCAATTCCAAGTCCTCATTAACATGCAAAAGGAAGATAGTTGCTTATATTCTAATCCCATTTTTGGTGTGGTGAGTATGGTGCAAGTATGTTGCCTTCCATTTAACAGTCAACAAATACCTCTTATTTTTCTTAAAATGTTTCCATTTCTTACTACATATAGCTACAGGCTAAGGTTATCTTGTATTGTTTTATCCATCCACGTGGGAGAGATCCAAGATTATAATTTATAGGTTGTTGAGGAATGACAAAAAAATCAGAAACAAGATTGGAGTAAGTAAAAGAGAAAGGGAAAAAAGTGAAAGAAGCTTGAAGAAATATTTGGTAATGTTTTTTATGTTTATTATTATGTTTTGGCAGATGAAGTAATATCTTATTGTGCCCACGGAAATGGGGTACCACATAAAAGTTTTATGATCCAAATGCAATACAAGTTGATGCCATCTTGCAAACTAGCAAAATAAAAGAACCCAACTATAAGTAATTAAATATGCCATTAGAATACAACAATGCAAACAAAATAAAATCCACCACCCTACAAGAAAAATAAATTTTTGGTACGATATAACTAGCAATTAATTAAAATGTGTAGTAAAAGATTTTTTTGACAAATTTTGAAGTGCAGCAAATTTTTTCCTGGCGAAAGCTTGACTACGTAATAGCTGCATAGCAAATAGGTTTTTTTTACTACAATAATTTTGGCTTCTAATGTAGTATTTCTATTGTAGCAAATAAATAGCCAATACTATAATTTTTATGGCATTAATGAAACCTAAAATGTCACAACAAATAAGTTACAAATACTACAATTGATAGCTTTTAGTATGACTAAATTTTCATGCTAAATATGCCACAATGTTGAATTTTAGGGGCTTTATAACTACTTGATAACAAATATATAAAATACTTTTGCTACTTTTTGCATGGTTTAGAGTTTCGTGTGACTTGTTGTTCAAGCTATTGTTGAACATAAAACATTTTCCTCAACTAGTATAATCATTTTCAGATAAATAAAGTTAGCCAGAGTTTCTAATGCATATAAATTTTAAACTAAAGTAGGGTATAAAATGAAAACCTCAACTCGAATGAAAGAACGAAAATACATCTCTAACCCCAACCAAAACCATTATAAATAATAAAAGTAAAATCCATCATAAACTTCATAAATAAAAATGGTTTACCTTCAAAATATAATATAAATAAAAATAACCTGAACATCAAATGTCAAATTTAAAAATATGGGAACACTCTATTAAATTCTCAAGTTACGTCATGATATAATTCATATCCAAAAGAACATGTTCTAAAATATTCAATATACAAATGCTACAACATTTTAACTGTAAATCAGTCTTCAAGCTTCACAAAATTCTTCTACTTACAATTAAAAATAAGTTAACATGATTTACATACAACTATCTCATCATATCGGAGCTTTACAAAGTACACAATTTTTCGATGCGTTAGCCTATGCAACATCTTGTCTTCTACATTTGAACAGTCTGTAATGCAACATAAGTAAAACAGGTTGTAAATTAATAAAGTTTAATGTTCTTTTAAAAAAAATACAAGTGTAAACTTAAATGCTTAAGGAAATGTTAAGTTCTATACATACATTCATAAATTCCTAACCAAAGGGCTTGTGAACTCTTTCTCCAATGGTCTCAACACCTTCATGAGACTTATGTAACTTCTCATTATGTATTATTATCTTTCCAATATACATTTTAGCAAAATTTAGGAGTAGTTCTTTCTTTTGGGATTACACAACAGTACCTTTATACCATAATAATTTTTGGTGTTATGTGGAAAAATAACTTTACATGAGATCCAACCTATAAGAACAAAAACTATATATATATATATATATATTTATGAATAGTTTATTAATTAAAATTATATTGTTGATACATTTTAATCAAGTACCTAAGAAAAAACTACTCATTTTAAATACATTGCGCAAACCTTAATTGTAGGATTAATGAAGTTTTCAGGTTTTTTTCGTCCTTTCTCCCAAAACCCACTTCTAAAAATTATTTCAACATCTAAATATTTAAAGTACATAGATGATGACATATTGGAGTAGAAAAATAAAATTAAATATATAAAGGATGAAATTGATATAGAAGTGATTAATATCAAAAGATCAAATCTTACAAACTAGAATCTAAATACGTTAAATATATTTAAACAATTAAATAAATATTATATTCTATTATTTGTCTCAATAAGAAAAACTAGAAGTTCCAACGTCATTGGAACAAATTTAATGCTTTAAGCACTCTATATCAAATAAAAATTTATTATTCGTTTATACGACATTTCCGAACAAGGAAAATTATTTTAAGGAATGTGATAGAGAAAAAAGTGACATTGAGTATGAGTCTTCTAAGAAAGCAAAGCATGTCTCAATAGATTCAAAGATGATCCTCTTGGATTTCAGCGAGTTAGGGATGCAAATTTTTTATTTTAGAACATCACATAATCATAATATACTTAGCGGAATAAAATTCTAAATCTAATGCATTTTGTCATATTACATGGTTAGAATAATATTTCAAGATGTTAAACAAAATTACTTCTTGGAATCAAATTTTAAAGAAGGCGTACACGTAATCCAAAAGTCTCAATGCTTAAGCCGCAACCTCTAATTTGTCCACATAGAAGAAACACAAAAAACTGCCTCTAAATCCTCCATGAACTCCTTCATTAGGATTTTATGCAAACACCTTTGTCTATGGAGAACTAATAAAGAAGAAGAAAAACAAGAAAAAGGGCTAAGGAGTGTTTTTCTCTTGCTTGGACAACATCTCATGAAAATTGTTTTGATCATAATTTAATTTGAAACTCTTTTAAATCTATTTAGTTACAAGATACACAATCCTACTCAAGATAGGATTCTCATTTTTATATATAGCACATAGGGCAATTACATGGGATGGGCTCTTATAGGTTTTCTACGAGGAATTTTAATTAATTTAAGCTCATTCATATTTAATTATTAATCTAATTAATAACTAAAGCCGATTAGAATTATATTTTTTAATTTAATTAATCTTATTAGTTAAATCAAAGATTGGTTATGCTTTCAATTAATAATCTCATTATTAACAAATATAATACGAATAAAATAATTATGTTTGTTTTTTCCATTTAATTTAATTAATCTTTACTAATTAAATTAAAAACTCATTATGTTTCTAATTACTAATTTCATTATTAAAATATAATTAATCAAATTAAAATTTCAGGAAACTTTTCATGTCTAGTTTAAGCCCCAAACTAAATTACTAATTTGTTCTTATTCCATCCGTTTATGTGCAACTCTTTATGCTCATTCTCAATCGACAAAAAATATGGCTCGAAGGATATGAGTAATGTTTAGCCCACAACCCATATTATAAGTCAATTAAGATAAAGTGAGTTGATCATATGAACTCTCTTGATTGTGAATACTATGCTGTATAGGCCTTCTATCTTCCTTTGTCCCAATAGAGTGAGAGCTACTGATTTAGTTAAACTCACTAGTTTAATCATATGACTAGATTGATATTAAGTCATGAGACTAATATATGTGGATAACTTCTTTTTGATCACACGCTATCTTGAAAAAAGAATTTCTATCTCATTGTTTATTAACCACATGAAACATGCGCTTTGCTTATTTGTAAGGAGACAAATTTTTTATGATCGTACACATGCCTCTATATGCATCAAACAACAACATGTTATACTCATATTCCTATCTCATATCAAAATAGATATTGATTCTTAGTACTCTAATGACATGCTAACCATTATGTGTAAAAGATAATTATGTTATTCAAGTCCAAGGCTCACACGCACTTAATACAATCATAAAAGAAGACATTAACAGCAAAGAGCAAACTCTATGCGCTTGTTTCATTCTTTAAACTAGTGTTTAAATACTCATTCTTCAATGATGTATCTCTACACGTGTTTTCAGTATTTCATATTGAATGGTATAACACTCACGATATAAACATATGGTGTGCAAGTTACACCAACACTCTAATGCCCATTTAGATACTTTGTAACTCATGAATAGGTTTCAGTGATTGCATATTAAGAAATCTTATGTCTATATTCATAAACTCTTATATATAAGACTCCTTAATTACATGGATACATGTACAACTTTAGGTCACACAAGATTTATATATATGATAAACTGCTAGAATATTGAGATGAAGAAAAATCAATATTTTATCAATTAATTAAAGTATTACATTTTTAATCAATATCACTCATTTTCTATTAGCATTAAAGGGTATATGAGTAACAATCTCCTACTTGCAGTCTAATGCCAATAATCTCAATTCCAATCGCTTTGGTATTTGATACTCATTTTTTCAAGATGGCGATCTACTTGTACTTGTGTCATCTGTTTTGTAAGTGGGTTGGCAACATTATCCACTAAGCTATTTTCTACATGGTGATGTTGCTCCTTCCATTGATTTCTCAGATAATATGATAACGCCTCATAATTGTAACTTTGTGCCACGAGCCTAGCTTTATAGGTTTCTCCCTTTCCAATTGAACACATCTTCATTTTATAGGCCAACTTGCATCTAATGGAAACTATTCCCTTAGAAAGATCCATTAAAGTCTATACTTGGTTCAAATTCATAGAATCCATCTCGGACTACATAACCACCGGCTACTTAGTGGAGTTGTTGTCCATCAATACTTGATTATATGTAGAAGGATCATCTCTATAATCATAATCTCCTATCACAAACAACTTTTACCTATTCTCTATGACATAACCATATCTCTTTAGTGCATAAGAGATTCCATAAGATCATTGCAATCCTTGCATCGTGGAAGATTGACCTCAAATAGGAACTTGCCATATAGGCTATTCACTTTGTTGCTAATGGTCAACTTCCTTAAGCATGACAATTTTTCCCATGCTACCATCTCAAGCAAACTCTTCTTCAAGAAATCATGTTTGGTGACCAATGACAATCTTATGTCCATTGGATAGTTAGAATTCATATCCCATAGAATTCTTAGGATATACAACAAAGCATCCCATAATGGCTTTTGCTTCTGACTTATCTTTCTTACTCTTCCTAAGCAAGTTAGTCATTCTCAAATCCTAACATACTTCATGCTTAGCTCCCTTCCACTACACATCTCGTATGGGGTTGAAGGAATGGAATAGAGAAAATCCTATTCAACAGTTTGTGGCAATTAAAAGGGCATGTTCCTACAATGATATGGGAAGGTTTATGAAACTAATCATAGATCGAAACTATACCTAACAAAATTTGATTCTTATGTTCAACTACACTATTTAATTGAGTCACCAGTGGTGTAAACTATGCTACTAAGCCATTTTCCTTAAGTAGCTCATCAAACTTGGCACCCATGTATTTACTACTACGATCCAATCATAGTGCTTTTACATACTTACTAGTTTGTTTCTCTACTTGCACCTTAAATTCTTTGAAACATATAACCATATCTAGAGTAATCATTGTAAAGGTTATGAAGTAGTAAAATCATTTCCTAGATATTTCATGAAATGGCCCACAAATGTTAGTATTGACTAGCTCCAACACAAATGTGGCCCTCTCTACGTGGCCCTCAAATAGAATTTTTGCCATCTTGCTTAAGATGAAGGTTTGCAAGTTGGATAGAGTTCCTCTCTCAATGCACCAATAAGCCCATCTTTCTCCAACTTATTTATCCTTACATCTTTAGCTTACCTAATCTGAGGTGCTAAAATTATTAGAACTCAAGCCATCTTTAGAACATTTGTTTGATAAGATAGTCATCATAGGTTTATTATCTAAGTTCAAATACTAAATTCCATTTATCGAGGACCTAGTGCCAACTAATTTATTACAATAATTAATATGGCTCATATTGTCACTAAATGAAAATTCATAACCTTCTTTTATTAATAAAGGTATTAAAACAATATTCTCGAACCAATTTAACAGCAAGAATTAATCTCTCAAGGCCAAAATATGTTTGGATGAACTTTTATTCTTAATCCCCAAGATACATTTTTTATGACTTTCCATAACTCAAAAGATGCAAAAAAAATTTGTAACCATAAAAAGTGTCAAATAATTTGATTAATTCTCTAATGAAAACTACTATGAATTAAAGAAAATCCATTAGACTTTGCAATTATATGAGGAAAACAACACTTCTGATACCACCGTTGGGTTTCACTGACTTTGATGTGAAAATTTTTAATTTTAAAACATCCTATAATCATAAAATATGTAGGAAAATAAAATCACAAATCCAATTAGTTTTTGCTAACACATAAAATAATAATTTCAGATACTAGAATTGAATTCTAGATAAGGCGCATATATGATCCAAAAGCCACAACACTCGAGTCGTAACTTTTAGTTTGTCCACATGGATGAAACACAAACCCCTTAAATACCTTCATTAAGACCTAACACAAACACTTTTGTGCATAGACAACTTTTGGACAAGAATAAACCTAGGAAAAAGTGCTAGAGGGTGTTTTTCAGTTACTTAAAAGGAAGCTCACAAAAATTAGGTGAAAAATCTTGTTATAATTTGATTTGGAACTCTTTCAAATATAATTACTTCCAAGACATATAACCCTATACAAGGTATGATTATTATTTATATATATAGTACCTAGAGCACATATGGAATTGGGTTTTATGGGCTTCCTACAAGGATCCACTGGAGTTATATCATATAATTCAATTAATCTAATTAATTAAATCAAAGGCCAATTACATTTTTAGTTAATAATTTTATTATCAACCAACATAATAGGAATTAAATAATTTCATTTGCCTTAACCTTTAATTTAATTAATGTTTAATTAATCCCTATTAATTAAATAAAAGGCCTATTATGTTTCTAATTAATAATTTCATTATTAATAAATACAATAGGAAATTGATTTTGTCTAATCCAATTGCAACCAAATTAATTTCCCTATGAGACTTTTAGGTCTCATTTAAGCCCCAAACTAATTTACCAACTTTCCTTCTTCTATCCTTTTATGTGTCTCTCTAATTTCATCTTTAAATGACAAAAAGCATAGTTTATATGATATGGATAATGCCTAGCCCACAGTCCATATCGTAGCTCTAATTAAGGCTAAGTGAATAGATTGCATGAACCCTCTCGATTGTGAATACCATGTGGTGTCGACCTTTTATCCTACTTTGTCCTGGTCGAGTAAGAGCCATATATTTATTCTAACTCACTTACTTGATTGTATGACCAAATTAATATTATCTCATGAGGCTAATATCTATCAGAAACTCCTTTCCAGTCACTTGCAACCCTATAAGGACTCCTGTCTTATAGTATATTAACTGCATCGGACAAATGTTCCACTTTCTTGCAAAAAGATTAATCCTTTATTAATTACACACATGCCTCAATATGCATCTACGCAATGACACGATGAGCTCATTATACTATACAAAATTTACATGCATGATAAAACTGCAAAAATATTAATATGAAGAAAATATCAATATATTACTAATCAACCAAAATCTTACATTTACAACTAATATCCCTTAATTTCTATTGGAGTTAGAGGGTATATTAGTAATAGATCCTTCCAAATTTAATGCATTCAGAACTTTCAAATTTTACATTGTGTTAAGGTTTTAAAGTTATTTAATTGTATCTATTGTAATTACTTGAGGATTGTGTGATATACTAGAAGATGTGGAAATCTAACTTATTAACATTTCCAACTTATCAACAAGATTGGTCATTTTTTGCTTATCAGTGCATTTGTTATTTCACCTAAATAAATTCCCATTTCCAACATCACAATTACATTCTTTCTTTAAATTTGGACATTACTGTCAATATTTGTCCTTTGCAAATGACTAAAGCACCAAAAATTATAATTAATTGCATGAGAAAATGTATGATTTGAATTCCTTTTCGTAATTGATTCTGTGATAATTAAGTTCAAAGATAATACTCTATTAATGGTATCAAAATTATCATGCCTAGTAGTTCACTTAGTACCCCCCCCCCTCCCCTCCCCTTTCTCTTGAGTTGATGTTCAGCTTGAATGGCTTTTTGCACTATATCATTAATTTCCTCATAGAGCCTAACCTTAGCTATCTTGGAAATCTTTTCATTCAAACTATTACAAAATCTAGTCATAATTTTTTTTGTGGTCCTATACATTACTAGCTCTCAACTTTCCTAATTTGATCTTACCATAATATTCCTCAACATTCAAACTCTCTTAAGTTTACATTATGATCTTTACACACCGCATACAATGGCAAAAATTTAGCACATACCTCTTTCCATCACCTTTTTCAATTCACTATAAGTCGAGATTGGGTGCTCTCTATATCTTCTGCAATTGCAAAAAAAAATTATCCCACTAAATCATAGCATAATCCATGAATGTAGAAATAACCAATTTTACTTTGCAAGGCTCGTAACATGGATGATAAACAGATATGAACTTGAACCAGCTTTTTTATTCCAAGTAAGCCTTAGTGCCCAACTCACCTTGGAAGGGTTTAATAATATCATCACCTCATCTTTTCTCTAGTGATGTCATCTTGGTGTTTGATGTTCATGTTGTGATTGTTGCATTTGAGAGTTTTCTGTGATTAATTCTTTTATGCAATTGTTAGAAAATCCACACTTTATTTCACATCTAATCTTAGTCAACAGCTTCATCATTAAATATAAGTCTAAATAACTAGAAGATCTATTCGAAACTAACAATTTTCACAACTCCCTCAACTCGTATGAGATGAATTCACTCGACATTCATTTTACTTCAAATCTCATAAGTCAACAGCTTCATCATTAAATATAAGTCTAAATAACTAGAAGATCTATTCGAAACTAACAATTTTCACAACTCCCTCAACTCGTATGAGATGAATTCACTCGACATTCATTTTACTTCAAATCTCATATATCACTCAAAAACTCAATTTTTTTCACTCTTTAATGCAATTTAAAATGTGTGCTAAGAGAATCCACGTAGCTTACCAATTACTAATGGCTAATATGTGTGGGAACCTTGACTTCACTAAAACTTTGAGTTGGAATGGCAAAGGATAAATTCAAGAATGTGGAATATGATGAGACATGATTACGAATGATTTCAAGATAGTGAGATCAATCCTAAGGTATAGGACTCGAATTAAAAATACCAGGAACTCAACTTCAATTCACTTTTGAGAAGACGTTTGATGAAGAACTTAAACCTTGACTCAAAATATTTTCTTTTGTTTCTATTACTTGGTTGGCAGTTCTTTCCTCTTTTTTCTTTGGTCTTTATTCTCTTTGTTTCTTATTTCTTTGTTGTGCTTCTTTGTTTTTCTTTTTCCTCTTCTTGTAAGCCCTTTTTAGCTTATACTAAGATAGATGTTAGTCGTTAGTGTTCTAATGACACATTGACTGTCTTATGCACGAGACAACCACGTTGTCATAGGCTTAAGGCCCATCACATCTAACATGTTCACGAAGCAAGGTATTAACAGTAGAGACTGAACTCCATGTATCTATTTTGTTTTTTGAGATAGTGTTTAAAACTCATTTTCTAATGACATATCTAGACACATGAACTTTTAGTGTCTCATACTGATTAGCATCACACTCACCATATAAACACAAAGTGTGCAAGTAATACTAACTCTTTAATGTCCATTTATAGAATTGTCGACTTATGATCAAATTTTAATGATTTTGTACTAAGACAACCTTGAGTCTATATATGGCACATGCAAAACTTTACGCCACTCAAGATTTGCATGCATAAAATACTCTTATAATATTGATATTAAAGAAAGAAATATTTTATTAATATGTCAAAAGTTTACATATACAACTAATATCCCCCACTTCCTATTAGCACTAAAAAGCAAATTGCTAACAGATAAGAAGGCCACAAATGACATTTTAGGGTCGATTGATAATAAAAATCTCTCTTATTGGATTGATTTAGATTGTTACTAACATATGCATTTATATACTAAAAAAGCTATCAAACCCTAACCTTACGACCCATTTATCCATATATATATATATAAATCCCAAAAAGAATAATTGATGGATCCTAGATCATACATTCACTTCTCTTGAGGGCAAATTATCCTTTATTCAAGCTTGAGTCCACTTAGATCAAATATGAATATCTGATAGCCTTCAGACATCTCACATACACTTTTTCCAATACTTAAGGGTCAAATACATGGACATAAAATAGGCTTTCAATGACTTGAATGTGTCAATCCACCAACTCCTTCATCACATGGGTTGTCCAACAAGGAACTAGTAAAGTAGTATGAAGATCCATCAATGCATGTGAACACAAATATTCTCCAGCTATTAATGTCTCCAAAGCTTGTGAAATATGAATATAAAAAGAAGGCAAGTAATAGAGTGGATCAACACATGTGTAGTTCTTTCCAATTTGATTTTCAAGCTTGAATTCTTTCTCCTTTTCCTTCCTCTCTTCTTCTTACCTCTTATATCCTTTCTCAACTACTATCTTAATTTTTTTTACAGTCTCACGTTCAATCTCCTAATCAATCTCTCTCTCCTTTTTCTATCTTTCAATTTTTTTCTGCTTTCCTCCTATTGTCTTTCTTCATACTTTGCATCCTTTCTAGCTAATGTTGGCGACAATAGTACAAGGGAAAAGTGACAACTTCCAAATGAAAAAGAATACCAATTGTGGGCCCATTATGACTAACTTGTCAGTCGTGCTACCATGATCTCTCAAATAATATATGACAAAATTGCATGGGAACCAAATCATATAAAACCTTATCTTCATATTTACCAATATAAAATGAAACAAGAACTCTTTTCATCACCTCTGACCTCTCATTACCATTCAAACATTGTAATTTATATGGATGAGGATGATCTAATAACGGTAATGAAAATTTATTAGCAAGAACGATATTAGTAGATTCGCACAAGTATACTGTCAATGACCAAACTGCAAATTTTAGCTCCAATCTTGCATCTCAATTGAAAATTATAATCATTTTGCCCGTCCTCTACTCTTGCTCCTTCAAACATTCTACAAATATATCTTCACAAGCTCTCAATGGGTTTTTTCACTGTTGATCTTAGTTTTTTAACCCGTTTTTCAAAATACCATGAATCTAAAGAGGTTTAACAAATAGTCCCAACTTCATGGACCATTCTGTAATTTCAATATATGGAATTGGTTAAAAACCTAAAAAAATAAATATGGGCAATCTTTAGGTTTAGTTCATAGAATTCGTAACTCCATGAACTCTACCCACGGAATTCCTGTTGAGGGGTTTTTTATTTTTTTATTCTAATTAAAAATAGAATTTGACAAATTAACCCTAAAATTGATAAATTTGAACATAAACTTTAATAATGTGGAAATTGTGAATGTGAATTCTTGTAGACAAAATTTTGTATTGCTTAGAAAATGACTTTTCTAAAATAATATGCTAAAATATTATTTTAATAATAAATCCTTGTTGGACATAGTAAATTAAGAGAATTACTCTTATGTTAATTACAATTATGGTTTAACACTTTTCTTAGTTTTTAAGCAACCTAGAAATTATGTTGGTAATTTACAAACTATGTCATTTGGTAAATTCTTTTAAAATTTCATTATTTTTGTTTAATATATTTATGTAATGTTTGATATTTATATATTTTGTCCTTTGTCATGTTTGTATGTGTATTTTGTGAAACATCCTCCTCTTTTTCACATTCTATTGATATTTCCTGATTTCTTTATTTGAAATTATTTGGAAACTTTACAGCATTTAATATTTTTGTTGTTATTTTTTGAAGAATAATAATCTTATAAGTTTAATATAATTAGTAGGATTTTTGATGCATTGTAATATTAATTACATCAAAAATTAGGAGTGGAATTGAAGGGCAATTTGATCATGAAACATGGGGAAATAGACATAGTTTGATAAGAAGAAGGGAAGAAAAAGTAAGCACAACATATGAGGAGTCATACATAGCTAACATAAGATAACAATCATTTATTCATCTTTTTCAGGCATGTAGTAGTTTGATTTGTAATTTAGACGACTAATAACATTTAAAACTTCATGATGTGTAGTCTAAAACCTCAGGCAAATGCAAGTTCTTCAGCTAACCAACACATTTGATACCTAGAGTGGCACACTAGCATCTAATTATTTTCTTGTCTTATTTGCTGGATGGTGAATTCATATGCTGCTACTAAATTTTTGGACATAGACAATTATGGTTGCTTTGGAACTTTAAGGGTCATGATCAGAGATTGCAGACTAATGTATCAAACTCCTATACTCTATGTGCCTAGTCTCTTCTTATACAGTATTCAAATAGATTATCATTAATAAGAGATTTATAATCATCATCTTTTTTATAATAAGCCACACCCCTTGAAATTTGGATAATATTCCATACCTGTGGACAAAGCAAAAGGAGTTATGAATAAGGATTTTTATAATTTCATGTGAGAACTAGACTTCAAATGAGATTTATATTTATAGTTGCATATCAAACGGTGGGTATAATGGAAGTAATAAAATAGACCCCAATTGGTGAAGGGCAGAAACACTGATATGATAATATAGAGCAACGTAATGAAGATGCATGTGGTAGTGTGAAAATTATGAGATGTTGTAATCATATTTAATCCATATAAAGCCCTTGTCCTTTGGTGTAATGAAACATCTCATTGCAACCAACATTGAATAGGGTCACATGGCTTGTTGACTGATATGATAAGGTGGTAAATATTGATAATGTAACAGTTGATGGAGTGAAGTAGTTAAGTGGTAGGACTTGTGTATTGAATAAGGTCAAAGTTCTCACGATCCATTGGCAAAAAAACTGTAAGAAACAAATATGAAAATTTGAGGGCCTATGTGATGAATGAATTTAGTGGGTCTCATAGCCAATCAATGCAACTAAAGTCGTTGGTCTGGTGGGACATATGTATTGAATAGCATCAAATGGCTTGCCGACTAATATGCTAAGGCTATAAACATTGATGACACATTAGTTGATAGGGTGAAGTAGTTGAGCAATAGGACTTGTGCATTGAATAAGGTTACAGCTCTCATGACCTATTGGTAAAAAAGCTATAACAAAGAAACATGAAAATTTGAGAGCCATGTGATGAAAGAATTTGGTGGGTCTCATGGCCAATTAATGCACTTGAAGCCTTTGGTTTGTTGGGACAAATGTATTGAATAGGATAATACGGCTTGCTGACTAATATGATGAGACGGTAAACGTTAATGGGACATCAATTAATAGGTTGAAGTAGTAGAGTGATAGGACTTGTACATTAAATAGGGCCAAAGTCCTCATGGCCTATTGGTAAAAAAGCTATAAGAAAGAGACATGAAATTTGAGGGCCTATGTGAAAATGAATTCAGTAGGCCTCATGGCCAATCAATGCACCTGGAGCCCTTGGGCTGGTAAGACAAATGCATTCAATGGGGTCACATGGCTTATTGACTAATACGATGAGGTAGTAAACATTGATCACGTACTAGTTGTTGGGATGAAGTTCTTGAGCACTAGAACTTGTGCATTAAATAAGGTCACAACCCTAAGGCCCATTGGTAATAAACTATAAGAAAGAGACATGAAGATTTAAGGGTCCATGTGATAAATGAATTCAATGGGTCTCATGGTCAATTAATGCACTTGAAGCCTTTGGTTTGGTGAGACAAATGCATTGAATACAATCACATAGTTTACTGACTGATACGAAGAGGTAGTTAACATTGATGGCGCATTAATTAATAGGGTCAAGTAGTTGAGCAGTAAAACTTGTTCATTAAATAGGGTCGCAATCCTCATGATCCATTGGTTATAAAGTTATTAGAAAGAAACATGAACATTTGAGGGCCCATGTGATAAATGAATTCAGTCGACCACATGATCAATTAATGCATTGGAGATAAGTATTTAGTTTTTGATTATAAATAAATGCACTGGCATTGGCAACAAAACATCAATGGAGCATTTTCGAGCATTAAAAGGGTACTATTAGTGGGGAGGATATCTTTTGAGTCATGGGGAGATCCTGTCTTCTTAATGACCATTTCCAATACAATTTAGATCTAAATAAGAGATATTCACCTACTTATCTTGCTATAATGGAGGCTAAATGGCAATATTGAATGCTAGAACGACATGAAATTTTTGTGGAGATTCAAGAAGTTGGAATACATAGTCCCCATCAGAAGGCGATGACTCTGTCACAAGAAACACTTAAGGAGAAGACATTAGCTTTGAATTGGATATGAGAGGAGAACAATAAAATGTTCATGCGTTTGCAGTGCAATAGATACCAAATTATGGCTCATGAATGTGTAGCTAATTGGGAGGGAGAAAAACCACATGTCAATTGGGCAGAGAACTTACAACCAATATACACATCTGATGTTGAGATGTCAGATGATGAGTATTGATGTATAAACTTATGTTGAACTTCTGTTAGGTATGAACTTCCCATGGGATATGCAGGCACTATGTACACACCAAGCTTCCATGGAACTTTACTTCTAAATTACTAGTGGGATGTATGTGATATTAGTGACAATTTCAATTTATATTTATGGAAGTTTCATGTAATTCTTATTTTTTGGCAAACCACTGTGTAACTTGATCATTCATAATTAATCATACTTGAATAAATTGTAACAATAATAAATCCCATGAACATGTGCACTATCCTTTTTCCTACATTGGCATGTGCTAGTAATAAATTATAGAACATGATAATTTGAAAAGCATTCTCACAAACATATTTATCTAAGAAAAACTAAATAAACATGTCAATATATTGTATAACATAATCTTATACAAATTTCCTGTGGCCCCCAATGCCACACTTAGGAGCTCATCAATCTCTGCGAGGTGTCAATTCAGCAGCATCATCTATCTGCTGTGATGTGTCATCATGCAATGGTGCCTTGGACTACTGTAATGTGTCATCCTACTTCACCTTCTCATGTGTGTGGTAGTCGCTTCATGGAACAAGTGATGTATGAAAAGTACGTGCGTAGTCCTCTAGTGTCCCAAAGTACTGCATCGACATCTAGACACCATCTCCTGAATAGTAAGGACCTTGCATTCCATACGGTGTATATGAAATTTGTATGAATGGATCTAGTGGAGTAAGTATATAAATATTGTCATGTTTCTATAGTACAATAGGCATGAAATCCCACATGAAGTCCATTTACTAGAACTACACTTGTGTTGCGTGATATAAACGACATAATTAGTCTCGCAGCAATCACCTTGATACATGGTTCATACATCAATAGAAAGTACTCACTTGTTAATCAATTGTGATGTGTGCTTAATAACAAACTCCTTTTATGCATCCGGTACTTGTTTATAGACCATGTGGGCTAATCACAACCCATTGCCTTCATGTTCATCACTTTTGTGAGTGTATCTAGAAAAAATCTAACAACATAGGGATAATGTGTTACCACCTAAGCTCAAAGATCACAGGAGCTTCAACATCTCTAGCATAATAAGAGACATCCCATTTAATAAAGCATTATATGATTTAAGTGTTAGTGTAAATGCGATATCGCTTTCTACCTTTAAAACATTTGGCATGGAGTTTGTGCAACCCATACACATAAGGATAAAGCTAGTAGATAGATTAGTGATAATGCCAATTAGGTTCATAGAGGATGTGTTGATAAAATTAAGTAATTTGGTTGTGCTTATGAACTTTATTATTTTAGACATGGAGAGTGAGAAAGAGTAAAACATTATCCTCGGGCATTCGTTTTTAGCCACCACCAAGAAAGTTGTGGACATAGAGAAGGGAAGCCTTACATTGTATATAGTCCTAAATGAGTAACATTTTTAATGTATCCCACACCTTCCATTGATGAAGAAAAGAGGGTAAAAGACAAAGCTATGTTACAAACTTTTGATGAAGCTGCTAATAATAGGCCTAGTACAAAAGAAGTGTTGTGCAAGTTTAAAAAAGAAAGCAAAGGCTAAGTGTAGGGGAAACATCAAAAAATGTAAAGAGGAGCTGACACATGAGAGGAAAGCAAGGAAAAGGAGGAAGAAAGGAAGAATAACTAATGAGGAAAGTACAACTCATTGGAGGTTGTAGATCTTTAAAGTCACACTTAATCCACCCTCAACCATGAGTGGTGTGTCGAGCTACAGGTGTTAAATACAGTGCTTCTTGGGAGCTAACCTAAGATATTTTCATTTCTTTCAATTCATTTGTTCTATTTTCATGTGTGTTTTGTTTTTGTGCTGCGTGTATGTCATCTACATTTTAGTGTTGGTGTAGGATCTAGAATGAAGGAGACAAGTTTACATGTATAAGCCTTACAAATGGATAAGGAAGAAGAATTTGTACCAACCTACCAAGTTGTCTCGCTCTTTGTTGCCTTGTTTCGCTTGTGATAACATAATTACTATAGGCAACAAATTAAGTGTGGGGGTGGGCACTAGTATAGAGAATATTTGAGTGGGTACTTGCATGTGATATGACTGATGAAATTTTATGCATGCAATTGCGTAGTTTATATGATCATTTTGATTGCATGAACATGCTGTGGACTTTGTAGCTACTGTACTTAATTTATGATAACTTCACAATCACGATAGAAAGAGTCATGGCCACAAAACATAGTAGTGCAATCGTGAGACTCAATTGCAATACACAGAGGAATTGTTCACAGAAGACAGTCATAAGTTCAAAAGCTTGAGTTATGTAAGTGAAATGAATTGCGGACCCTATTGGATGATGAAACAAAACACATTGTGGTCAAGTTCATGATAGCAAGGAACAATGGTGTGCCCATGGTACCAATGTTCATTGTAGGGAAATAGAAGTGCGAAGTACACTGGAGTTAAGGCAAAAGGTGCTGCAATCGAACTTGGAATCCATAGCGTTGTAGTTTGTGAGCATGAGGAGTGGAGACGAAAAGCAAAATTTAAGAGGTGAAGTTTATGCAAACCCGAACCTAGGTTCACAGATGTGAAAGAGTACATCACAATCGCAAATCTCATTGCCATGGCCCCAAGAGATAGCAAGACAGAACAATAACTTGAGATCCTACATGAAATTTTAAGGGTACTCTTATCTTTTCTCTCACAATATACAAACCATAAGTACTCTTCACATATTTATACATGTTCTACATGCCTTGGGAGAGAGATTAGCCTTAGTTTTACATTGAAAAACACTTGAAACATTAGAGTTGTGTAGATTGAAAAGGTATAAGAGAAGGGATTCGTACCAAGTTTGAGGCATAATGAAAGTGAAACTCACATGCTGGAAAAACAATTGTGAACATTAATATTTTGGGAATAATCAAAGTGAAACCTTAAGATTAATGTGGGTAAAATATTGTTAATCACTAAACTAAAATTCTTGACTCAATTTGGCTTGGGAAAAACCACTTTAATCTAGAGTCAAAGCTATTAGAGAGTATCCTATAAAATTTAGGATTAGTAATTCGTAACTAAAGTAATTAAATTAATAATTAACATAATTTAATATACATTAGAAACCAATACACAATAGGAGGCTAGACTCTCTAAACATTAGTATTACATTAAGTCAATCAGTAACTCTAATTTCCTAGTTAGTCGGTTTATTTTATTTCTTTCATTTTTGCTACATCCTTAAGGCCCAATTAATAGAAGCTCAGTTACATCAATAGACATAAAACCCTTTTTTGAAACGATAGCTCTATGTACACGGTATTGGTCTTAGTTGAGATTTAAATTTTGATGTAGTGATGACTTGACATCAATGAGCAAGCAAGTGTTGATTGAGAAAGAAAAGCATGGTATGTGAAACAACTATATGAGAGGGTCTGGAAAAATATTAAAAAGAGGAATAAACAGTATACATAATGTTGAAAGATAAGAAGAATTATTTCATACTTTCTTATTAGAAAAAAGTTCCAATTCATAATATGGGATGAGTACAATCACATCAAATATAAGAGATACCATAACATAAACTTAATCTTAAAATGAAGGAAACAAAATATTCTAATTCTATTAAAATGGAAGCGAAAAATGTAAATATCAAAATGAATATTTCAAAATATTTTATTCATTTTCTTCTACACTACCCCATCTTCTCCCTCAAGTTGATAGTAGTAGAAAGAAGCAACGGATGGCTAGTAGAGTAGCCAAAGAGAAATAAAAATTCACTAGGCAGTATTCATTTGGCAATCAATAGACATTAGTAAGAAGTGCAGACAATAGTAGATAGTAGATAGTAAACAAATGCTAGATAAATAGCTAGTAAATAAGAAACTAAATCCATGTAGATATCACTCCACTTATGATTACCACCGATCATCTTCTTCATTAGTAGATTTAGGACAAGAAGCATTAACACTTGATGGAAAGACAGAAACAATAGAAGCATTAACACAAGTCAAAGAATTCATATCAAAAGTTTGATTAACTATTGATTTAGAAGTTTTAGCATCACTAGAAGTATGAGTAACCCATGTAGGTTTGCCAAATTTAATCCAACTCTTTAAAAATTATGATTGTTTCGACGATAGTGCTCATAAGCATAATTCTTTAAGAAATTCCTTTTGCACCCTCTACCGTTGCCACCCATATAACTACGATCATTAGTAGGCAAATTAGAATGTTTAGAAACAATGGTAGAAGTCAATTCATGAAAAATTCTTAACAGCACGTTAGATAAAGAAGCCACATTGTTGTTAGCTAACAAATGCTCTCTTATAGAACTAAGGACTGGATCAAGTCCAGATTTGTCATCCTTATCATAGAACATTAGGCAAATGGCGGTTCTTAATACTCTAATAATACATTAACCGTCATACACATAAGACAACCATACCATCTCAAGTCTAAGGTCCATGTGCATTTAGTATGATCACGAAGGAAGACATTGACATTAAAGAGTAAACTCTATGCATTTGCTTCGTTTCTTGAGTCATTGTTTGAATGCATCATTCCCCAATGACATATCCACAAATATGTGGTATCGGTATCTCATATCGTGGGCATGACAATCACCACACAAACACATAATATGCAAGTTGTACTGACTCTTTAATGCCCTTTCAAAAAATCTGTGACTCACGAATGGTTTTTAATGATTATGAACTAAGTCTTGTCTCCATATTCATAATCTCTTATAAATAAGATGCCTTAACACTGTCATATGGGCACACGCACAATTTTACGTCATATCAAAAATTATGTCGATGAAAATACTGCCAAAATATTGATAAAATGAATATCAATATTTTATAAATCGAAAAAAAAAAACATTTATAACCAATGTTGATGAAAATACTGCTAAAATATTGATAAAATGGATATCAATATTTTATAATTAATAAAAAATAACATTTATAACTAATTTCCGTCATAATTAATTCGGCATTAGAGGGCATACCACTGACTCACCTAAGGTGAAGAGAGTGGATCACATGAACTCTTTCAATTGCAAATATCATATGATAAAAGCCTTTTTTCTTGATTTGTCCCAATCAAGTAAGAGTCATGGATTTAGTCAAATTCACATGCTCGATCATATAATCAAATCAATATTACCTCATGAGACTAATATCCTATGAAATTTTTTTTTCTAATCATACACTACCTTGACCAAAGGAATTCTATTGTCTTTAAACAATGATCACACAAGACAACCACTTTGCTCACTTTTGATGCAAGCGCCGAGTGAGAAGAAAAGGTGGTTGTTAGAACATGGACGTGAGTTAAAATGCATAAGCTATAAGAAGCCATGAAAAACCTTGAGCATGAGTTTCAAAGGAATTTTGGTTGTTTAGAGAGGTTTTAGCTTAATCAATTTGGTGTAAAACGGCAAAGAAAACAACTTGGGATAACACTTAGATTGACATTTAGATCATTGTAAGTAAGGACGAATGGATGGCTACTGATATGGATTAATCTAGAATAGGGGAGGATCAACCTAGGGGAGCTCGTGTGACTACAAATATGATCTACAAAAAGCCAATCGATCACTTGACCATCAGATCGATAGGGATGTCATGATCAATTGCAAACACAGTAATCATAAGGGCTAAAGCTTCCAAACCTACTGGAATTATGACGATGAGATCTTGAATCAACTAAGGTCAATCCGACTAAAGCCGGACCAATCACAAGACTATTCAGATCAATCCTAACGATAGATTTCAACTCTAACTTTCCTAGTTTGTTTAAGATTCTTTTCTAAATTTATCATATTCATTTACAAACACTTATATACAACTTTTAGGCATATTTGGCACTAGTTAGGACTATAATTAAAGGGCCATGATTATTTTTATAGATATTTTTTGGTATTTTGATTAATAAAATTCTTTTTCCTTAGTTTTCTTTAGAATTTGAGTGTTCCATAATTCTTGTGGATCTAAAGCCCAAATTGAGTTATTTCAAGCATTCTTTAGATTAATTCCTGATATATTAGCTAACTTAGAATGTTAGCTGTGGCCTCCTTTCACCAAAGATCTTCGAATTTATTGCTTTTGAGTTATTCTACATGGTTTGCTTAAACACAATATCATTAAATTTAGAATTACGTTGTTTATATGTATCACTTGGTATTAGAATTGGCTATATTAAATTTTAATCTAGTCAGGAGTCTAGGTACCACTTCTATCCTCACTCATTCGTTCTTCCTGTTCTTCCCACCTGCTTCACCATTTTCTTCCTATATTCAGAAAAGAAATCATTGGTGAATTTTGTGAATTCCAACAAATAATTAGTCTCTATTTGGTCGGTGAATAGGGAGAGTTGAGAAAAGTCAACAAAAAAAGAGAAAGAACAAAAAAATTAAGAAAAAGCGAGACTTCAAAAAAATTGTTGCAGCAAAAAGGCAAAAAATAGTTTGATCTTTGGCTTAAAAAAATGAATTGGAGAGCTCTCTAATTGATATAGAACATTACAAAATTAGAAAGGTTGGAATTTGAGTGAGATTTGAGGAAGAATCATTATTTTTGCTAGAAATTCAAATAGGTAATCGATCTTATCACCTACCGAATCAATCATGATTTGCCAGCTTGAACAAGCTTTCCAAGTTGAGTCCCAATCGATTGCACCCTATAGCTAATCAATTGCGCCGTACTACTCACCTTAGGATCACTTCAGATTGATTCAAGATCGATTCCTTTGTACCTAGATTAGTTCTCCAACACATTTGTCATCCTAGATTGATCCATTTGTATCCAAATGGATCGCATACCCTAATGTTTTTTCCGTTCACACACTTACACACTCTTAAGGGATGCATTACTTGAATGTTTAAGGATTACTTAAAAATCCACAAGGTAGGAACAAGATTTGAGTTAAGGATTGCACTTATTTGAATGATTTATTACTTAATACATGGGGAGAGATAAGAAATAAAAGATTACATCTTGTAAGGTGAGAGGACACCGATACACACCTCATGTTTCCTATCTTTCTATACATTATATTTTCAATATGTTAGAAGATAATACATTGCATAGGAGGGAATTGACATACTTAAGGTACTAGTGCTAATTTATGTAAGTCCTAAACTCTTTAACGTTTATAGGACTAACATCTATACTCCATGGATGGATTTTAACGAGTTAATTTTATGATTTTTAGTACCTATTTGATTGCATTATGGATGCTTAGGCCTTGTGATGCTTTGGAGGTAAATATGCTTATTACAATTATGACTACTTGCCCAACAAATGCATATCATGATTGTGCTTATGGTTCATGTAATTACTCTTTGTGGATGAATTATGTTGTGTTAGTTAAGTTTGATGCATGGGGATGCATGATGAATAATGTTGGTTAACATGTTAGTCGGGGGTCTTGTTGTGATGCGTCATGTGGATTAGTTGAATGTCTAATGCATATGTCTTTGTTAGGGAAACATGGTGCACTTAAACTACATTCTTTTATCACCATATTTTGGTTAAAATATTTGCTCGGTGCATGTATAAGGTGAGTTGGCTAATGGTTGCGAATATTACTTTGAATTAGATGAATGACAAGTGTGGGGTAGGGATGGTTGTGATCAAGTTTTCTATTACTATAAGAATTGTTTTTCTTTTTAGTTCAGGTATGGCGACTAAGAGACATCGGAAAAGACAAGCTAAACTTGAGGAGGCACCCCTAGTACAAGTTGATAGGAGACGGTTTAGTTCAGCAGAGGCCCAACAAAGGTATGAAGCTCATAAATGCAATCACCGCGCACTTCTTCTGCAGTGTGGGATGTCCGTAACCGTAGGCTAACTCAACGATAGGTGGGTAGCAGATTAGATCATGGTACAACAATGGCAAAAGTTCTCAGCTAACCCAGGTTTGGCTTATAAAAAGTTTGTGTATAAATTTTATGTGAATGTACTAGATAAGAGGAATGGGTTAGTTAACATTCAGAATAAAACCATAGACATTTGCCCACTAGCTATAAATGGATTTTTAGAAATTAACACAGAGGTGTAAGAATGTCAATTGACTAATCTCTACAAGCATATGCCATTAGAATTGATAATGCAGGACTTATGTGATAACCACTCTAAGGCCAGATGGAGAGTATCTGGTGGTAGGCTTACATTTTTTCAACATGCGCTTTTATTTGGTCATATGAAGATTTGGTACCTTTTTGCATGCTATAACATTCACTCATAGTGCACACGGCAGACATTTCTTGTGAATGAGCTTACTTTCTAATCCTATAAATTCTATTTGTAATCCATAAGCCATGATTTTACCTTGACTTTCAATTTGTTCACATGAACAAGATGTAGGCAAGGCCTCTCTAATAAATTTTCACGAACACTTTCATGAAATTCTACAAATTCTTGTGCATAAAGAATTTTTCCAAAGAAAATATTATGGATGCTAGTGAATATTTGCTCTTCTGTGCAAAGTAGGGTAGATGACTTAGTACCCTTCATGACTCGTACTCATGGTGTGAGCAGTGCCTTTGGCTTCAGAACTCTTCCAATTATTTTATTTCTAAGACACAACCTAATATATGAAGTTGGATTCCTAATCCTCCTAGAGTACATGAAATCAACTTTGTGGGCTTTTAAATAAATTTTAAAATAATTCAAGCCCATTCCATGTTTAATTATTAATCTAATTAATAATTAAAACCCATTAGAATTACATCGTTTAATTTTATGAATGTAATTAATTAAATCTAAGGTCCATTATGTTTCTAACTAATATTCTCATTTAACAAATATAAGTGGTATCAAATAATATTACTTGTTCCTTGTCCTTTAATTAATTAATCTCAATTAATTAAATAAAAGCTCGTTATATTTCAAGTTAATAATTAGGTTATTAACAAACCTAATGAGAAATAAATCATTCTATTTGGCCTAATTGGATTGTAACCAAATTGACTCTAACATTAGACTTCCTAAGCCTCATTCATGGCCCAACATTGCAAAATCCATCTTGCCTTTGCCTTGCTCTTATATGTGTGACTCTTTATATTCATCCTTAGTTGGAAATAAGCATTGCTCAAAGGACATGAATAATACCTAGCCTATGGCTACAGCGTAATTGATGAAAGGTGAGGTGAATTGGTCACATGAACCCTCTTGGCCTTGAATATCATCTGGTGTATGGCTTTTATCTTTCTTTATCCCTATGATAGTGGCTCGACACAAACCTCTTTAGCATTTCGTGCTTTAATTGTCCACAAGTATGGATTATCCTCTCTCTAGCACATCTCTTATTGATATATAATTGATCCCACCAAAAAAATAGTGTAATTAACAAAAGTGCTAGGTTAGAACAAAGGATGAGTTGAAGATTATGAGCTCCAAGAAGTTAAGTACCTTGAGCATAAGTTGCTAAGAGCTTTTGGTTGTTTTGACAAGTCTTAGAGAACAAAATGGAGCTTACAGAACATCTTATTGCAAAACAATGATAAAATAGCTTTAGAATGGCATTAAGATCGATCTCAAAGAATTCATGATCGATCCCAAGTTAAAACTGATTGACTTAGACAAAATTGTGGACATCCTATAAATATAATCGCACAGGGTCACACTCGATCGCAAGCACCTAGGATCATAAATTTAACATGTATCAATTACGATTGAATTGATTTCGGATCATCCTAGATCAAGTCGAAGGGTGCGCGCTTGATCCCATAGCATCTAGATCAAGCCTAACTATGGCTTGGAACCCAAGAATTGTAGTTCAGTTAGAATTTCTTTCCAATTTTCATTCCTAATCTTTTTAAAACATTTATGGACAACTTGAGAAGGTTTTTGAGGAATCCTAACACTATATAAATGAACCTCGGTTGTCCAGGTACCAACTTATCCTATTTCGTTTCATCTCGTTGTATTTCTGTTCTTCGTGTTCTTCATATGTCATCTGTATCTTTCTTGTATAGTTAAGAAAAATAAAAAACCATTGCTTATTTGTGTTGCTTGTTTTTTTAGGGAGTTGATTTTTGAAAAAAGACCAAAAAAAGTAAGAAAAATGAAAAAAGGAAAAAAATAGTTCACAAAAATTGAAAAAAAAAAGAGAGAGAGAGCCAAAAGAAGGAAGAAAACACTAAAAAAAAAGAGGAGAGAGTGTATGGAAAAGAACGAGAGAAAAGAAGGGTGCAAAAAAAATCATGATCTTCCTTAAATTTGCATCCCAATTTGTCACTTATCACTTAGAGAACATTGGGAACTTGAAAGAAATTGAATTGGAGAAAATTTTTAGGAGTTACATTGGTTAAAATCATGATTTTTTGTCGCAAGATCAATCACGCCCTTCAACTGGATGGATCATGCGTGTTTGTGTAAGAACCTAGGTCAATCTCCCTCTTTGCACTTGATCATGGCTATTTCCCAAGTTGATCACGTAGTTGTTTTTGATCTAGATCAATCCCTCTTATTCTAAGATCGATCATACTAAGTTCTTTTAGGTCGGATCAATCTTTTTGAGTCTAGGCCAATCCACAAACTTATTTTTAGCCCTCGATTGATTCCATACCTTCAAAGCTTCATCCTTACAAACAGTTACACACTATTAGGGGATACGTCATTTGAATTTTCAAAAATTACTTGGAATTCCAAGAGGTGGACACAAGATCTTGAGTTAGTAAGTGCATTGTTGAGTGTATTACCTTTGTGAGACACAAGTGAGATGTACGAAATGAGCAAATTACATCTTGTGAGGTAAGAGGACACCTACACATACACAATACACTTTTCCTTGCTCTTTGTATTACCTATATTTCAGGATGTCAGGAGATAATGCATTTTACATGAGATGGTTGTTAGAGACATTAGCAAGCATAAACTAACAATTGGATAGCTTGGAGAATTCATACACTGCTACACCCAGTAGTCCATTCCTATATAGGAGTCAGGGTAAGGAGAAGACAAGGTATAGATTAAATGGTGCTACACATCGAAAAAGGCAACAAAGGTGCATAGGTTATAATGAATTTGATGGTAGTCGTGGAGTTGATGACTTTCCTAGGAGGAGTACTTGGAGACATCACGAGGACAATGGTGAGTCATCAAGGAGGACTGAATTTAATATTCCACATTTTATGGGACTGGCTGATCCTGATGCATCCTTGGCATAGGAGAGGAAGGTAGAAGAGACATTTAACTCTTAACCATGTTCAGAGGTGTATAAGATACATTTAGCCACTCGATCTTTCATAGAATATGTTAAATATTGGTGATATGAATTGTGCATAGTAAGAGAAGTTGTAGAGGAAATAGAGTCACCACACGAAAGGAATTAAAGAAGGTAATGAGAAATTTATATGTTCCATATTCCATGCAGCGTGAGTTGTGTGATAGATTAGACAATTTAGCTCAAGGTAGATTACGTGTAGAAAAGTATTATGATCAGTTGAATTATGCTATGAAGAAAGCCAATATAGATGAGAGTGTTGAGAAACAATGAATGAATTTCTCAATCGCTTAGATGACGATATTACGAACATTGTGAAGCATCACAACCATAAAGGCATTGAGGACATGGTAGAGAGGGCCATCCAAATTGAGCATAAGCTCAAGATGAGAGGTGTCGAAAAGCTTACATGACAAGAGCTTCCTAGAGATGTTGTTGCCAGAACATCTATATGATATGACCTTTATAGAGATGTTGTTGAGGGATATACATGAATTGACACTTGCTAAGATATTGAGAAGAGATCTTAAGAGGATATTGATCACATTAAATCTATGGCAATGAAGGTGAGTTGTATATATTTGCAATTCAATAATTGTAGTGTTAGTAGTGTTATGGCCCATGAGAGGGATGAGACGACGTTAGATTCACCCATGACAAAGGCATGCCATGGTAATAAAGAGGGGATTATTGATGAAATCACTAAAGAAGAAGTTTGTAAAATTGAGGATAAGTAGGATTTAGATGATGAGGCTAGCAGTGAAGATGTTGAAGAATTTGCAATGATGGAGCATGACGATAATGCAATGGATAAAGAAATATGTACAACATCCCTGGGAGAGAATGATTGTAGCTATGCTGAAGGAACTCTTGCACATTACACTACTCTAGGACCAATACTTTGATAATCTACTATATGTCAAAAATCAATGTGAACTAGAGTTGGAGAGTGAACATGAGGTAGGAGAGAATGAGAGGAAAGAAGAGAAAAAGGAGAGTGAAAAGGAAGAAAAAGAGTGATAGAAAAGAGAATGAGTTGACAATAACAATAGATGAGGAGAGTGCATTAGAGTTCAAGAGAGATTTGAGGGTTTGTGGTGAGAGGATTATTTACACTAATCCCTTATATTGCGCTATATCTTCTTTTGATAATTTCTTATAAGAGTATAAAGATATTAGAGAAGAGTTAACCATAGAGCTCTGAACTAAAGTTGGTGAAGATTCACAAATAAAGGAGTTGGTGAATCCTAGTACATTGAAGTCATGGAAAGATTTAAGTAACCTTAGTTCCAGTAATTTCCTAAGTTACTATTTACATGAGGTGCCTAGTGCTATATTATTTGCTAATCTTTATCTTAATGATGAATTTTACTTAATAAGTTTAGCAATCAATGGTGAACCTATGTGAATTAAGGGAATTAATGGCATTAAAGGAATTGAGAATCTTGCATGTGTAATTCTAGGTAGTTAGCAAGAAATTGTCTAAACATTATAAACTTGCATTTCATCATGTGTGTTTGTGACCTTAGATGAGGACAATGGAAATTCCATAATTTTTTTTATGAAAATTTGTGGATTGTGTTGAGTTATCTAGAATTACATGTAGGACATGGCACATACATAATATGTACTCTAGGATCATATACCGAGCTTCCCCAAGTAAATTTTGAAAGTGCATGTTATGACTGTGCTGTAATAGTGGCACTTGATGAATTTAAGCATAATGCATTTCATTCTTTAGGTGATGCATTGCATATCCATGATGTTCATGATGTTGGATGGTTACAACGCTTATATTATTGGTTACATATGATAAAGGTGTCGATATTTTGGCATGATTATCTTACAAAGGAGTTTATGATTCTTGTGTTTAATCTTAGCTTAAGATATTAATGTGGTGAACTTTTTATGTGTGTCACTTTCAAACATAAGGCTGATCATGATGTTGAATTATATGTCATTGCACACACACAAAGGCAAAGTAGTGCATTATTTATAGGTGCATGAATTATGATATGTATGGTGTAACTAGGAATGCTAAAGAGCTATGCTATCACTTGCATGTACGTGAGATTGGAGATAGCAAGATAATGTATGTTATTCTAATTAATTATTCATTATGTGATGTGCATTGTCACGAGTTGATTTTGTATAACCATTTTGTTGACAATATTTGATTGTTGGAATACATTAGCGCTAATTTGTTGGAGCATATGTTAACAAAGGAAAGTTGCATTTGCAGGGGATGTCCTTGAGGAAGTTGAAATCACTTCTAGAAGGAGGAAACCTAAAGGGATTCCACGGATTGTGTATAAGCGTCAGCACAAACATTTGTCAACAAATTGTATGATTTTGTTGGGGAGATTCATTTTTTAAAAAACTATTAAAAGAACCTTCCACATTACAATATTTGATCCAAAAATTAAGCTACAACTTGGAGGAATTTTTCTAAGCTTGCAACTTGTGAGGTCTACGTGTGTTTACATGTTCACAACAAAATCAAGTTGTAAGACAGAAGTATAAGGTAAGTATAATATTAGTATTATATTAATTTATTTCTTATTTGAAATTTTGTTTTGTACGTAATAGGAATTCTAATGAATGGAGATCAATTTGCATTCAAGAGAAGGGCAATGACGTGAGCACAAGATCGAAACAAAGTATGTTTGTTAAGCTTTAGATACAAGTTGAAGATTATAAGCTTTAAGAAGCAAAGAAGAACCTTGAACAGGAGTTCAAAGAGCTTTTGGATGTTTTGAGAAGTCTTGGAGGTTAAATTGGAGCTTACAAATAATCTTAATAAACAACAATGATAAAAATAGCTTTGGAATAGCATTAAGATGAATCTCAAAGAAGTCCTAATCAATCCTGAGGGGTCCAGATTTATCCCAAGTTGAAGCCAATCAACTTAGACATGAGTGTAGACATTCTATAAATACAATCATACAGGGCATGTTCATCACAAGCACCGAGGATTGTAAATTCAGTGTGCAGTAGTTATGATCAAATTGGTTTCAGATCACCTTAAATCGAGTCAAAGGGTGTGCGCTTGATCCAATGGTTTGCAAATCGAGCTTGATTATGGGTTGGAGCCCAAAAATTGTATTTTAGTTACGATTTCTTTCCAATTTTCATTCATAATCTTCCTAAAACACTTATGGATAACTTTAGAAGGTTGTTAAGAATTCCTAACATTATATAAAGAACTTTTGGTTTTTTTTTTTTAAAGAACTTTTTGATATTTTTTATGAATAAAATTCTTCTTTGATTTTTCCTTAATTGAGTGTGCCTCGATTCTTGTAAATCCAACATTCCAAATTGAGTTATTCCAAGTGTTTCTTAAATTAATTCGTGGTGTATCAACTAAAAAGACGTGTTGGTTGTGGTTGTCTTATCGCTAGAGTTCACCAAAGATTGGCGCGATGGGTCATTCTTCATGGTTTATGCAAGCAGATTTCGCTGGCTTCTAGCATATGCTGCTATGTTTTATTTTTTTATACTTCCACGCACATGTTAGTAATCAGTAAATTCAACTTCAACAAGCTTTCACTTTTGCACCTCCAATTACTAATGCCTATAAAAAGTTAGTTGTACTCTTCCCTCCCATTCTAAATCAAAGTTAAGATCAAAACAACCTCAAAAATGATGGTATAGTAAATTTGGTCTCTTTAATACCTCATCATCATCGTATTGCCTCCTTGGTTGTCCCATAGGAATATCGTCATCCTAGAATTCATTAGCAAAATCAGAAAGCCTATCATTCAGATACCTACCTGTCTTGCTTATCGTTTAAGTATATCTCACCTAGGCACCTACTCCTCTCCACTCTAATCTCCTTGAGGTCATGAATTACTTGTGTAGTGGCATGGATCATCTCAAACTAGTCTAACCTTTGGTTAATGCGAGCCAGTGTCTCGAGCAATTGCTTCATATTGAATGTTTTATCTCCTACTTCTAATTCTTTAAACATCTTTGAAATGGTTGTGTAGCAAAAATACGTGTGTGTGTGTGTGTGTAATGTGTACCTCTCTACCCATAAAGATAGAAATATCACTTGTCTTTTATCTCATGTATCACACACAATTCCTTTAGCAAATAATCTCACCTCTCAATTTCTTATGTCCACCTTATGGGATTCCAAGAAGTCTCCAAAACTTTAATTGAGTACCATCAAAGATGTGAAAATGGATAAAAATATGAAAATATGAGCTATAGAATTAATCTCAAATGAGAAAGATCAATTTAGAGGGCAAAATTAGGTTAAGCAATTGATCACAAATAAAGGCGATTAACTTGAAATAGCATGGATTGATCATGAATCAAAATGATTAATCTAAAGCTAAAGAAACTGAGTGTGATTGATCACTTGTCAAAGCAATTGATGTTCCTAGGTTGTTCAATGATCAATTTGAATGTGATCACAACTTGCAATTGATTCAATTGGAAGAGCAATCAATCACAATGGTGATTTTAAGCTGAGTTTTAGATTTTTCTCAGAAAATTCAACCTAAACTCAATTTCTTTCAACTGAAAACCCCACAAAACTTAACCAACACTTTTGCTTCAATATGAATTTCTCAATCTTTTTCCAACTTTTAGACTCTTCTTTTTTTCAAGCTAGATACTCTCTTTTCTTACGTTTTCAAACCTCCTAAAAAAATTAAATACTCAAATTAATGGAATCAATAAAATATCCAAAAACACAATACAATAATTTTTTCAAAATTTAAGGAGAAGGAGAGAGAAGATGAAGAATTGAGAAAGAAATTAAGAATAAGAAATAATAATATATATGAATTAGTACCAAGATCAAGTATCAAATCAGAATTTGATATAGTTGGATTTGATGCCAATTGACACAATTATGTGAGTGTAAAGAAGAAAAGATAACAAGGTGACTTGAACTTAAGTGAACCGTGCTTATAGAAGCTATTGAAAATGGCCTAAATGCAATGAATTCAAAGAACTCAAGCAAGGGCGACCACAACAGACTCATTGGTTAATGTGTCATGAATCATTTAGGAGCATCCTAAAATGACTCAATTTGGATTTGATCTAACAAGAATTGAGAACACACACAATTGCAAGGAAAATGAAGGGAAAAGTGTAGTTCTTTTAATCAATATGCAAAAGCTGTTTTAAGTATGTCAAACTCCCTATTTATAATGCTAAAACCTAGCAAAAATAATCCTAATTCTTGTACGAAATAGTCTAGGAAATTCCTACATTAATTATATAAGATATTAATGTAAAATAGGGAAATTTCATTCTCCACAATTACATCACAATTGATTTGAAGTCCTCTAATAAATCTGTATTGCTTCAGATTAGTCTTGGTGTTTAGGAATCGATTTGTGCCATTTTTTTGTGTCTAAATATATCAATCCTTCTTGGTTTCATTGATACATCGCTGTCTTGAATCACAACTTTAAAATGTGGTACTTCATCCCTGTCGATCCAACCTTCCCAAATCAATCTTGCTCTGCCTCAATCAACATTGATTTCAACCCACTCACAATGGGTCGATCCATCCATGTAGTGATTGTAATTACAGAAAGTTGCTAATCGATGTAATGTCGATCAAGTCTCATTAGATCAATTTACTTGGGTTGCAATCAATTCGTGTTGACCTTAGATTAGTCTATTCGGTCCAATTTCACCATATTCTTCTATGCAACACACCAAATTGATCCAAAGGCTCTTTTTTAGCTCCCAAAGCTTCGCCAAGTGTCCAAACTTATCTTAAACATCTTGAATGAGCCCCATCATCAATTCTTTAAGCTTAGTTAGCATAATTAGCCTTCCAATCAACCTCATTTATTCTTCATCCTTAAGCTTAATGCTCAAATCATGCCTCTTCTTGAAATAGAAATTTTCCTCAATTAGCCTCCTTATTCATCACCTATATCAAAAGGACTTAAATAAATAGCATTAAATGTAACATTTATACCATACTCACTTGGAAGATTCAATTTATAGGCATGGTCATTTATTCTCTCTGTCACTTGAAATGGTCCACCTCCTCTTGGTATAAGCTTAGATTTTCTTTATTTAGTAAACATTTCCTTTTGTATACGCACCTAAACCTAATCTCATCACTCAAGTGCTACCTTTTTCTACCCTTTATTAGCTTGGGCTTGCTTTGTGTTGAAAAACATTACTAAAATATTTGGAAATATTAATTTTGATATTTACATATTTAGTTTTTATATTAATAAGATTAGAATATTTTGTTTCCAAATTTTTAACATTAACTTTATGACAAGGTATCCTTTTTTTTTAGTGTGATTGTACTCATTCCTTGTTATAAATTAGGACTTCTTTCCAATAATAAAGTATGAAATAATTTTTCTTATCTTTCAACAGCATAATAGAGCAAGTTTTCCAGTGCCCCTTTCAATGTTTACAAACCATCCAAACAAATCTTAGTTTTGCCTAGAACCTATGCCCAAAAAAGCTTTGGCCCCAATTTCTCAAACCCCAGTTTCTAGCCAAACACTATTTAAAATCTATAATTTTACCCTAAGTTGCTGCCCGTCTAAACCGTTGGCTTTTGCCAAGACCTCACCACTACATCAACTTCCACTGGTTGTTGTTACTGCCATAGAACTTAATCTTTTCAATTGCTAGGTAGACTTTAATAACCTTCACCACCATCTTTGTATCTGTGTCAAATGGTTGAGAACCACTACTACCTTTATTTCTGCTACGCGTGTTGACCAAATCTAAGCAATCACTAACTATCGTGTATGGCTTCTAGCCAACTATCTCCCTTGCTACATAGTTTAGTGCATCCTTAATCCCTCGATCAATGCCACTCTAAACGCAATAGCTACACTTGCCACTGCCCTAAGCTACCAGCACTTGGATATGCACCACCACTGACCTATCTTTTTCATAGTTTCTTCTTTTGGTTTATGTCTTAACTTGTTTTTGTTTGGTTGGTTTGATATTATTTGTATAGCCTATTTAACTTTGACTTAGACTATTGCTAGGGTGATTGAGTTGTACTATGTTAATTAGTTTTGTAGCTAAAAAATGGCATCTATTTGTGAAAATGAAATTGCTCTTGGAACTACTGTGAAACAAAGTGCTCAAAACTATATCCTTTGGTCTCAATCCTTTAAATTATTTCTTAGGTCTCAAAATAAGTTGAATCGTATACTTTTTGCTCCATCGAATTCCATAAGTACTGAGTTTTTTGTCATGGCAACAATCAAATTTCTATATTATGACTTGGTTACTAAATAGTATGAAAAAATTTATTGCTTCTAATATTTAATGTTTTGGGTTCAACTAAAGCTATGTGGAATACATTATGAGATGTATTATGAAGAGCAAATTGCATCTTGACTATTTAAATTATATGGAAAATTATTTTTTTTGAAATAATATGAACAATCTATAACTGATAATTTTACCTGGCTCAAAGGATCTAGGAAGAAATTCTACTATATCATTCATTAAATTGCGATGTCCAAACTTGAAAAACCTAATAGGAAGAATCTTTAGTAGCTAAATTTTTACCTGGACTTGATTCTTCCTTCTGTTCTATGAGGGGCCATTTGTGAGCAAACAATAGTGTGCCTACTCTATCTAATGCATTGTCAAGAGTTCCTTGCACTGCTATATTTAATTCAGAATATACTTCCACCCCTATTTCTAAAAATTATGCTTTGCCCACTAATGATCATAGTTATAAGGGTGGTGAAGGTAAAGGGTGTCAAAAGGAATATTTTAAAGGATTATGCTTGTGAGCACTATGGTTGAAACAATCATAATTATTAAAAGTGTTAGATTAAATTTGGAAAACTTGAGTGGGCTACTTGTGCTTATGGTAAAACTACCAAAAAAATGGCTAATCAAACTTTTGATATGAATTCTTTAATTGATCTAATCTCTAGTTAATACTAGCTAGTATCTCTATCAGCTGTATCATATTAGATGTATTGTCCCCAACTCTAAACTCTCTAGATATCCTAGATACAACAAAACATGTATATATATGTGTGTGTGTGTGTGTGTGTGTGCATGTGAACCTTTCCAACTCACCAGATGTCACTCATTTCTTACCTCTGTTGGATTTCGTTGGGTTTTGGTTGTACAAATCAAAGCTTTATCATGTAAATAGTGATTTATATGCAGCGAAACATAAGAAAGCAAATCACATCTATTTTTGTTACGAAACACGAAAGATATAAATTAAACAAGCTCAGGGATAAAAACTACACCTTTAAAATGTTACCAACCTTTTTGTGCATGATCCTTCGAGTCATGGCCCACAAACCTTGACTCTAGATCTTCCACATGATTGGGATACTTGTGAGCTCCTCCTACACTCAACCAAACTCCTTTTTCAATGTTCTAACTCAAACACCTTTGGGTTAGGAGGATTTTATAACAAAAAAGTGACACATGAGGGTGGCTAAAGTATATTCTCTCTTTTTGTTTGGGTGCATGAATTTTTGTATCTCGAATGAATGTCTTGAACTCTTCAAAACTCTTATATATAGTTTACACACTTGGGTTTAGTGTAAGGGCTCCATTGATCCTCCTATATAGACCATTTTTAATTAAACAACCCTTAGATTCTTATTTATTAATCTGATTAATAATTAAAGCTCATTTATATCCAAATAATTTAATTTAATTAATCTCATTAATTAAATTAAATCTCTATTATACTTTTAATTAATAATATCATCATTAACAAGCACCATAGCAATTTAGTTAGTCTAATCCAATTGCAACTACATAAGTTATGCAACCTAATAATTTAGCAGTCACAACACTTCCCAATCTTATACGTGTGGCTCTCTAAATTCATTATTAATTGGCAACGAGCATAGCTCGAAGGACATGGGTAATGTCTAGTCTACAATCCATATTGTAGCCTAATCTAGATAAGATGATTAGGATCATAATGAACTTCTTCAATCATGACTACCTTTATTCCAATTGAGCGAGAGTCACAGATTTAGTCAAACTCACAAATTCAGTCATATACCAATCGGTGTTATCTCATGAGATAAATGTTCCTCATGGAAACTCCTTTCTAATCATACATTACTTTAGCCAAGGGCTGTGATCTCATAGAACACCAATTGCATAAGAGAAACACCTTGCTCACTTACAATGAGACAAATCCCTTATGAATATACTCACACCTCCATACACACCTAGGATATTGGCCCTTAATGCCCTAGTGATACACTGACCGTCATGTACATAAGACAACCATGTCATCTTAGGTCTAAGGTTCACATGTACTTAATACAATCATGGAACAAAACATTGACGATTAAGAAGGAACTACGTATAGCTACTTCATTCTATAAGTTATTGTTTGAATGCCCCATTCTCCCATTTCTCATACCGAATGACATGAAACTTACAGTACAAATACAAGATGTACGAGTCGTACTAACTCTCTAATGCTTTTTAGAGTGTTTATGACTCGTGAAAAATTTTTAGTAATTGAGTACCAAAAAAGCTTTGTGTCTATATTTATAACTCTTTATGAATAAAGCTTTTTAACTCAAACACAATGGCACAAGCAATACATTACACTATCCAAAATTTACATGCTTGAAAACTTGTCATAATATTGATATAGAAATTAATGTTTTATTAATTAATGTGACAAGTGCATAGACAACCAAATGCCCTTCTACTATCCTTTATTTTCTATTGGTGTTAAAGGATATAATACTAACAATCTTCTACTTGTACTCTAATACCAACACTACTAATGTCAGCCGCTATAGTATCTAATATCCTTCTTTTCAAGATGGAGTTCCAACTATACTTGAGTCGTCAACTTGGTGAGTAGGTTAGCCACATTATCAGCTAAAGCTATTTTTGCATGGCTACGTCACTCCTTCTAATGATTTCTCGAATAATGTGGTAATGCCTCTCTATGTGTTTTGATTTTTAATGACACCATGGTTCCTTCGCTTGTGCGATCACGCCATTGTTATCACAATAAAGTGGCAACGCCTAGTCTACATCTAAGGCCAATTAAAGTTCTATCACAAACTTCTTTATCTGAGCTTTCTTTATTGGATTGCATGCAACAATATATTTAGCCTCAATTGTGGAGTCTACAATCAAACTCTGTTTGGAACTTTCTATCATCTACATTTGATTGGAAATCTGAGTAAATATATCCATCAACTCTTAGATCCCCATCTCCGTATGCAAGTACCATATCCTGAGTTCTTCTCAAGTACTTAAGGATACACTTGACAACATTCCAATGCTCTCTATCAGGATTCACCTAAAACCTACTCGTTAGACTTACAGTATAGGTGATATTTAGTCTCGTACATAGGATTGGATACATTAGGCTCATAATAGCTAAAGCACACAGAATGGCTTCTATACTTCTCCTCTTTTTATTCATTTTTAGGCACATAGATTTCATGAGATGGATGTCGTGCCTAAATGGTAGCAATCCTCCCTTAAAGACCTTTATACTAAATCTCTTTAGTACTTTGTCTATGTACAAAGCTTAGGAGAGACCTAATAATCTTTCCGCTCTATCTCTATAGGCACAAATTCCCAAGAGGTAGGTTACTTCTCCTAAGTCTCTCATGGAGAAGGTTCCAGATAACGAGGACTTAACTAAGCTTAACATCCCAACATCATTCCCTATCAATAGTATGTCATTTATATACAATACAAGGAATGTTATAGCACTCCCACTAACCTTCTTATAGATACAGGGCTCATCCTTGTTCTTGATAAACCCAAACAATTTGATTGCACCATCAAAATGAAGATTCCTACTCCTTGATGTGTGCTTAAGGCCATAAATGGACCTCTTAAGATTGCATACTTTATGAGATTTGTCTTGGACTTCAAAACAACATGAATGCACCATATAAATGTCCTCCTCAAGCATTTCATTAAGAAAAGTAATTTTAATATCCATCTGCCAAATCTCATTGTCCAAGTGGGCAGCTATTGCAAGTAAAATCCAAATAGACATCAGCACGGCTACCGTTAAGAAGGTTTCCTCATAGTCAATTCCTTCATTTTAACTATAGCCCTTTGCCTCCAACCTGGCCTTACAAGTCTTAACCTCACCAATCGAACTAATATTTCTTTTGTAAGCCCACTTACATTTGATAGGAACAATTACCTTAGGTGAATCCATTAAAGTCCATAAGAAAGCTATAATTCTCTTTTATTAAAAATAGAATAGAAACAATGTTCTTAAACCCATTGGGTAATAAAAGACAATCTTTAAAAACTAAACTATAGTCTGATGATAGTTTTATTAAAGTGGTCTTAATCATAGTAGATACAATACTTGCTTCATTCCCCACCTTGATCACACCACTTCACACTTCCCAAGCATCCTATTTTTTACTAGATCCTAATGTAAAAAGTACAAATGTGAGAAGTAGCATCATAATCTAAAATCCAAGAACTAGAAAATACACTAATAGAATAAAACGTTTCATAAACAAAAAATTGCTTACCTTCTACTGTCTTCTTTAGGCTAAGGTACTCAGCATAATTCCTCTTCGAGTGCCCATTCTTTTCATACTGGAAACACTTTTTTTTTCTACAAGAGCCTTAATCTTTTTAATACTCCCACTGGCCTTGGGAATAGCAAGATTCTTCTTCTTTACCTTGCTCTTCTTGGTCACACCAGAAGAGGTAGATGCAACAAGAACCATCTCCTTTCCCTTTCCTTTACCCTTCATGTCTTGCTATGTGCACCACTAGGTTATTGAGAAGCTCAACTAGTGCGCACTCGATATCATGCATGTGCTAATTCATGATAAACTATGAAAAGGAATCCAAAAGCCATAGAGGGATCAAATATATCTACAAATTGGCCTCTATGATGAAATTCAGTGTCTCAAGCCTCTAGATTAGTGAAATCATCTTAAAGACATGCTCACTTACATCACCACCTTCTGTCATGTGCATCCTAAACAACTGGTTGGATATCTCATAGCTAAAAGTACAACTCTGCTCACCATACAACTCTTGCAAGTGGTATAAGATCTCTCTTGTAGTCCCAATACCTTCATGGGTCGTTTCAAGATTATTGGTCATTGCAGTTAACATGTATCCACTGACCCGCAGATCATCTTACACTCATTTCTTATGAGTGGCTTTTTCCTCATCACTAGTCGTATCAATAGGAGCTCATGAGATATTGACCTCTAATACATAGTCAAGCCACTCTAAACTGAGAAAAATACTAAAATTTCAGAGCCACTCAACATAGTTGGGCCCAGTTAGAGCGTTAGTCACAAGCAATTTAGAAAAGGTGTAAACATTATTCAAATAAAATTACTGTAGAAAGTAAACAAGATTGGTTAGTTAGGTTATTACATGTGTTACCATTGTGATTATGAACTTTAAATCAAAATAGTCTTCCACTAGATTTTTTGAATCTTACACTCTCTCAAGTAGAAAAAAAAAATTCTAGTGATATAACTTATTAGGAATTAGGGTCTTCATTGGACATAACATACCTCATATAATTGAGTCTAGACATGCTAAGGCCAATGAGTGGCAACTCTTGTCAACACATCTCATATGAAATCTAATCTTTCCTTTAACCCATAGCTGAACAATGCCTTGTGTAATCGAGTCTTAGCATGTTGGGTTCATTCAAGTTACACCTACTAATAGACAATTCACTGGATTTGAACTCTACTCCTATCTAACTACTCTTAAGGCATAGTATCCTTTATCGCAACTAATACACCCGAAGTCATAAATATGCCGTCACAATGTGACCTTGCTAATGTGATGACATCACACACTAACGCTGTAATTAGGGCTATTGAGCTCAATTGAAGGCCACGACAAACATTTTTCCATTACAACTTAATATTTGTTTGAGGAAGTTTTAAAGTCCATGTAGATTAGGTTTCACTTTGCACATTATCCATTTTTCTTGTATCCTATACATGCATTACAAATAATATGGAAAATAAAAGTGGAGGATTATGAACTTCTTGATAAACTTAAGCCAAGGTTAAATCATGCACAAGTGCATAAATTCCCAGACTATTACATAAAGATTTCTTGAACGCCTTTGTCTTGGTCTTCATGGCTTCATAGGGTCCACCACGTCTAAGAACCTTGAACGGAACCAACTCTTGGTCTCCACACAAACACTAACTCTTAATGTATTCTAAATTTATTAACAAATACATGTGACATACTATAGAAAATCTTATTCTACATAATATTAAATAAAAACTAGGTTTATACCTTACAATATATGAGAATAATACAACTCATAAACGCTAAAAACAAAAGTAAATGCAATCATCTAGAAATGTCCTCTACCACAACATTCATCCAAACAATTATACATCACATATATAATTAAATAATTCCACTCAACGACTATTTTCACAACTTACGCATCTCATGCATTAGTTTTTGTCCCTTCAAAAACAAGTTTTCAAAAGTAAAATCGAAAGAGAAAATCATATGCAAAAATGTATCGCACTTATAGAAATGACCACCATAGTTGTGGGCTACCCTTCAATGATCAAGGAGGCTGATTATGACAAAAACCTTAGGGCTCTATTGTAGTGCCTTTTATGATCACGAGATGGGCCTTTGCAATTACACATCAAACCAGGGGGTTCATGCAACCCCACAATTCGTAGCAAAATTGTGTGACCTTGCATTGCGATCACTAGAACACTTCTCGCTATCGCAACTACCAATCACAAAACTCCATAGAAAAGATCTAAACGTTCTACAACTTTAAATTTTCAATCTAAAACCAATTCTCTTCCAATTTTTTCTATTCTAATCACCTCTAAAACACTTTTGAAAAGTTAATCATGCATCAAATACATGTTTTATGGAATTTAAACTAAAACTAATGTAGAACATGGTGAAAATCATTGAACTTTATGGTTTTTGCAAGAAAAACAGTAGTTATGATACCACTGTTGGAGTTAATTGGCGCCATAAAAATCAAAATTTTATCATATAAAATAATGATACACATGCTAAAGAACATAAGGAAGCAAATCCCCATCCATTTTTATTGTAAACCACATAAGATATAAATTAAACAAGTACAAGGATAAAAACTACACCTTTAAAATGTTTCCAACCTTGTTGTACATGATTCTTGTGGTTGTGGCCCTCGAATATCAACCTCTACATTGTCCACATGATAGGAATGCTTGTGAGCTCCTTCTACATTCCATAAAACTCCTTTGGTTATGTTCTAACTCAAACACAATTGGTCTAGAAAGATTTTATGACCAAAGAGAGATGCAAGAGGATGACTGGAGTATCTTTACTCTTTTACTAGGGGGTACACAAATTTTTTGTATCTTGAATGAATTGCTTGAACTCTTCAAGACTCTTATTTATAGTTTAAACACTAGGGTTTAGTGTATGGGCTCTATGAGTTCTCCTACATAGACCTTTTTCTAATTAAATAGTCCGTAGAATCTTATTTATTATTCTCATTAATAAATTAACCCATGTGTCCTTCAATTATTAATCTGATTAATAATTAAAGCTCATTTGTGTCCAAATAATTTAATTTAATTAATCTCATTAATTAAATTAAATTCTTATTGTGCTTCTAATTATGAATCTCATCACTAACAAGCACTATGGCATTTTATTTAGTTCAATCTAATTGCAACTAATAAATTATACAACACACTAATTTAACACCCACAATACATTCCAACTCATGTGTGTAACTCTCTAAGCTTATTTTTAATTAGAAATGAGCATAACTTGAAGGATATAGATAACATCTACCCTACGGCCCATATTGTAGTCCAATCAAAATGAAGTGATTAGGATCACAATAAACCTTTCCAATCATGACTATCATATCGTATAGACCTTTTATCTTACTCTGTCTCAACTGAGCGAGAGTTATAGATTTAGTCAAACTTATAAACTTGATCGTATGACCAATCAATGTTTCCTCATTAGATAAATTTTTTTATTAGAAACTCCTTACCAATCATATATTGCCTTAGTGAAGGGGCTCTAACTCATAGAACACCAACTGCATAGGAGACTAATCTTTTATTAGACACACACATACCTCTATATGCACACAGAAAATCATACGTTAGGCTCATGACCCTATCCCATATTGAGATAGATATCAATCCTTAATCCCCTAATGATACGTTGATTATCATGTGTACAAGACAACTATGTTGTCTCAAGTCTAGGGTCCTCACACACTTAACATGATCACAAAGCAAGATGTTGATAGCTAAAAGTGAATTTCATGCATCTTCTTCATTTTTTCAAGTCATTACCTGAATGCCCTATTCCACAATAGTGTATCCACACACTTGTGTTCTCAATATTTCTTACCAAACAACTTGGTACTTACCGTACAGATATAAGATGTGTGAGTCGTATTGACTCTCTAATGTCCTTTAGAGTGTTTGTAGCTCGTAAATAGGTTTCAGTGATTGAGTACTAAGAGAGCCTTGTGTCCATATTTATCACTTCTTATAAATAAAGGTTTTTAACTTAAAACACATGGGCACATGCAATACTGTGTACCATCAAAATTTACATACATAAAAACTTGCCACAATACTGATATGGAAATCAAAATTTCATTAATCAATGTGTAAAGTACATATACAAAAAAAATCCCCTCTAGTATGCCTCATTTTCTATTAGCATTAGAGTGCATATTACTAATAACCCCCACTCGTGTATCACACAAAACTCTCAAGTGATTGGCTTACCTCTCAATATCTTGTGTCCTCCTTTTAGAGTTCCAAAAAGCTCTCAATGACTCAAGTGAATATCACCTAATACATGAAAGTCTATGAAAAATATGAAATTAAGGACCATAAGATAGATTCTAAACAAGAAAGATTGATCTGATTGTTAAAAACAAGATGGGCGATTAATCATGGACAATAGCAATTGATCTGGTGAAGAAAAAGGGTAGAGCAATCGATCATAGATAAAGGGCAATCAATATCAACTAAAGGAAATGAGGTGTGATCGATCTCATATTTAAGGATTAGAAAGCAATAGATCAAAATGATTCATAGTGATCAATCTCACTAGGTTGTGTGGAAAGTTGACTATAATATGATCAAGGGTTGTAATCGATTCAACTAGAAAGGCAATCAATCTTAGCAGCAATTTCAACAAAAATTCATACTTTTCTCATGAACTTTCAATTCAAATTCAAATCTTTTTAACTCTAAATCTTACAAAACTTCAACCATGTTTTTCTATATCACATTGTCAACTCTTTTTTTAGATCTCTTTTTTTCTATTTCTTCTTTCTTTTTTTTTCAACATATTTTACCTTTTTCAAATCGATAAGCCACGATTTTATAATATATTTCTACCTCCACTGGAGTTAATTTTTTCATGCAAGTGGAGATAAAATGGTTGCATTATGCCTGCATGCATATAAAAGTATTATTCTGAGTGAATGAGAGGCATTTGGGCACGTTCATGAGCATATTAGAGTGAATTTAAATGATATCTACATTTATGCAATACTTTTAATGGAGTTGCAAGCCTCGTTCTCACAAGGAAGGCATCTACAGCTGTAAGAAGAAGTGTTGCACCTGTGGAAACGACAAAACAAAGTTGCATACATTTTGTCACAACCTAGCACATGACCACAACAAGAAGATTTGTGATAGCAAGAAGGAAATTCATGGCCACAAAAGGATGAACAACAAGAAGCAATTTCTGTTATAGTTGGAGTCATGGCTGTGAGACAAGGTATCACAACTACAATACTTACATAGCAAGGTTATGTAAAGTCAACTGCCAGAGTTTCCACACTTAAAGAAGAGCAACATGACCACAAGGACTAGTGGCACAACAGCAGATTGCAATGTGAGTAGTAGTCCACACATGATTTTAAGGGTGTTTTCGACTTTTCTCATTCATTACTTAAACACTAGCTTCCTATGCATATAAATACATGATCACAAACAGTTTTAAGAAGTTTTGAGTAGTTTTTAGTTTAGAAACACCTAGAGAAAAAGAGAATTAAACATTGAAGAAGAGAATAAAGAGGCATCCAAGCCAACTTTGGAGAGGCTTCATTGTTCCACACAACACAAGAATTATAACCTAGGTTTTTACAAATTGTTTTGGTTATTTTCAAGTAGTTTAGATGATGAATACATTTGCAATGGTTTCATTGATTATATGAGGAGTTGCTAATTTTATTTCTAGTCTCTTGTGATTGTATTGGTGAAAGATGTATGCTTAAATATTATGATTATTGTCTTTATACTTATTATTTGCAATTGATGGTATGAATTGTTATTGGAGGTAATGATCAACCTTTTAATTAATTTGTAGCTGTGCAAAGAATAATAGGAAATAGCTAAGTGCTAAACTTCTAATTGTAAACATTAATTATGTAGGAGTAATAGAAGTGAAACTATAGGATTAATGTGTACAAATCTTGTTAATCATAGAAATTATTAATTTAACTCAATCAAGTTTGGGAAAGCTCATTGATATCTCAAGTCAAAGCTTTAGAAGAGTCCGAATAGATATCCTGAAGACTTTAAAATTAACAATCTAGAAAAAAAATTAAATAGATAATTAACTTTGTTTAGCATCATTGGAAACCAACACAACACAAGGAGCTAGATTCTTCAACGTTGGTAATTTGCTATCTTTTTGCTTGTGAATTTATTTTTCAAGTATTTGTTCACTTTTATTCTTATTCCCATGATCACCTTAGGATGGCATGACTAATAAACATTTAGTTAAATTGATGGACACTTACACCCTCTTCGTCGATATGATATTCATACTTACCAGGTACTAGTTTTACATAAATTTAATTTTGATATGTTGACGGCACATATCAAATTTTAGCACTATTGTCGATGAGGGTGACAAGTGCTATCAAATGCTCTAAAGGTTTGGTAGATTAAGCCACCTTTTCTTTTGTTTTCTTTGATTTCTTCCTCTCTTTTGTTCTCTTCTCTTCTCCATTCTTGTTTTCTAGATTACAATTACTATTGTGGATTTTAGTGCTCTATAGAATTTTGCATGCACAAGAGTAAGAGCTTGGAAATAGAGTTTGATCTAAAAATTGAAAGAACAATATATAGAAAAAGAGCTTTACTTAAGCAAGAACAAGAAGTGGAGATGGAAGACAACCCACGACCACCATAGCCCCAGAAACACCTTTCTCCACCAAATCAAATGGCGAAAAGAGACTGTGTCACCAATGATAAATCTACACATGGTGGGCATAGTTAGACCATCAACTAAAGCTAACAAATTTGAATTGAAGCCTACATTCATCAATATTGTGCAGCTAAACTAGCTTGGAGAAGCCCCACACAAGGATGCAAACACAAATCTAGCAAACTTTGTAGAGCTCTATGACATTGTAAAATTTAATGGAATTTCTAATGATGCTATAAAGTGAAGATGATTTCCCTTTTCTTTCAGAGATAGTGTGAGACAATGGCTACAAATCCTCCCTCTAGGGAGCAAAATGTCATGGTAGGACATAGTAAATAGATTTCTTGCAAAATGCTTCTCTCCTACCAAAGTTGCCCAACTGGGCCTAGAATTTGAAACTTTCAAACAAGGATGCTACAGTGTGTTAATGTGACAAGGCAAGTCCCCTCAATCTTCCACCTTCTCTTCACCGATGACACGTGCATTATTTACCAAGTGGAGCAACAAAATATTCAGACTATGCTAACCATGCTTCAACTATATTCAACAGCATTAAGGTAGAAGATAAATTCTAAAAAATCCTTCTACACTTTCAACTCCAACATGGGAAAGGAGATTTGTGACAATATATCAATGCAACTTTAAATCTTGCAAAGAGTGGTTTCCTCGAAACATTTAGGTCTCCTATCTCTAATGGGTAGATTAAGGTGAAATTCATTGTAAGAAATAAAGGAAAAGTGTTGGCACAAAATTCTTGGATGGAAAGGGAAGCCTTTTATTGTGAGTGAGGAGGGATATACTCATAATAGCTAAAATTCAGTCAACTTCAATATACACCATGAGTTGTTTTAAGCTACCAAAGGAACAAAAAGGAGTTAAACCCATTGGAATCAAGATTTTGGTGGAACAACTCAGACGACAGGATTATTCATTGGCTCAATTGGAATGAACTTTCTCAAAACAAAAAAGATGGACATTTGGGATTCCGAAAGCAAGGCATTTTCCACATTCAAGCTAGGCATTGTCAAATGTCCTTATAGCTTATTGGCTAGAACATTCCAAGCAAGGCATTTTCCACATTCAAATTTTTTTTAGACAAAAAGACGTCACAAACCTTCCCACATGTAGAGCAGCATATTAGTAGCTAGGCACATCTTGAAAGCAAGAATGATATAGATGATTGGCTCAAGAATAATTGAAAAGAATTGGAAGGACAATTGGAAACCTAGGTGCACCCCATTTCAACCGATCATACCACACACAACAGGCATGCAAGATCTAAAAGTTTGCAACTTGCCAATTGGACCAGAGTGATGAAGGGATGAGGAAAAGATAAGAAATCTATTTTAGAGGGAAGATGCCAATTTAATATTGAGAATCCAGCTACCCCACTTTTAGAGTGAAGATATAATAGCGTGGAATCATTCTAAGCCAGGATTTTTTGAAGTTAGGTGCTAGCTTATTATTTAGCAAAGGAATTGCAAAGTGCACAAAATGCTGCAGGATGTGCTACACCAAACAATTCGAGTGATCAAAACAAGGCTTCTATTTGGAAGTTGAACTTACCTTATCAGATTTAAATGTACTTATGGGATATCCGGCCAACATGCCCAAACTTCATTAAAAAAAGTTGCTTCATTGATAAGTGTGCCTTTAGTGATAAGCAGTTTGAAATTTCTTTGTGAAGTGCAACTTTTCTAGACAAACATGGGCATTGATGGATCTTCCATGGAAAGAAATCAATTCATGCCATGGTACTGCTTTTGTTTGGACTAAAAAACTCCAGAAAAAGCTTGAAGACTATCATGTACACATTTTTTTTTATGGTTTTGTGGGCTATATGGGGAGAAAGAAACTAAAAAGTTATGCAATGGACTACACAATCACCATGGAATGTTGTCACGCTCACTAAGAAATATATTCAAGAATTTGATGAAGCGATGCTAGCATGTATACCAAAAAAGATAGAAGAACCTTCCCAGAGGAATTATCAGATGAGAATACCAATGTGTAAATAAATTTTGATGGCACCATCTTCAAGAAAAAATTACGAGAAAGAGTGGGGGTCTTTGCTAGAGACAATGGTAGGAATTGTGTTGGCTATAAGTCTAGCTTCCTTCCACACATTTCAGAGGCCAATTGGTCACAAAATGCAACAACAGCTAGAGAAGCTGTTTTTCTAACCATTGGAAAAGGATGGAGAAAAGTTACAGTACAAGGGGACTGTTTACTAGTGATTGTTAAGCTGCGAAGTGATCAAAAGAATTTATCGAAAGCAAATGCTTTCATCCAGGACATCAAAATAGTGACTTAACAACGAATGATGATAAAGTTTAAACATGTAAGAAGAGAATCTAACATCGAAGCTCATAGCTTAGCTAGGACGGCGGAGGTGACTTGTGACACACAGAAAATATTCCAATGTCTATTCAACGTCTAAATTGTGTTCATGGCTTATTTTCATACTGAACAAATTATTACTTGTTAATAATTAAAAAAAAAACCCATTACTGGTGTTATAATAGTGATTTACATTCAATAAGCACAACCAACTCTCTAGAAAACAATTTCTTTTGTTTGAAGCTTTGTTTTTTAGTCCCCAATAGAAAGGCTTATTAATATTAGTTGCAAGATGCAAGAGGAAACAATTCAAAATTCTCTTACAGGGGTGTTAGAGATGCCAAGAAACCGGTTTCTAAAAATGGTGTTTTGTAACAAGGGAATCAAAAGAAAACATCAAAGGGGTAGCATTTAATGTTTACCTTGATCGCTTTAACAATGGAATTTTTATTGATACTTGCAAATATTGAATGACTCGTAATTTCTCGAACGTGACGTGATAGATATGACATTCATTAACCTAAGCAATTATTGTCTTTTGCCTATCATTAAAGACCATAAATTAAGTGAAAAATAAACAATTTTGAGTTGCTATTAAATCCCATAAGTCAAAAGGAAAACATGATATTAGCATTATTTAAAAATTATAAATCATTCTAATTACAATCATTAATTTAGAAAATTTAAGGGATAGAGGTAAAAATGGTATAAATAAAATTTTGATACAATTTTGTGTAGTTAAATATGCATCAATTAACAAATTACAATACTTGACAGAAAAAAATTACAAAATAATAAAATTTTAAACATATGACATTCCAAATTTTAATTTAGAATAATAAATTTCTTAATTAGAAGGGTTAATTTAGAAAACCCTTGCTGAGATTGATAATATATAAAATACGAAATCTTGAAACTCTAAAAAGAAAAATTAAGACTGAAACGAGGAAATCAAAACAAGGATATTGCATGAAGAAAGATGAAGCAAAGGCCAAAATACAAAAGATAAATAAAATATTCATTTGATAATAGAAATTTTTGGTTCATAAATTTTTTTTTACAATTATCTTATTTTGATTTTCAAAACTTTACTGAAGCACTACATTTATTCTCGTGTTTTCAATATTATTTCAATCTTCATTCGATTTTCAAATTTTTCTTTGGTTATTTTTTGGCATTTGTTTCACTGTTTGCTCTAATTTCTTTTATTCATAGCATAGTTTATTTGCGTTGTTTTATAGATGATGATAATTTTGGGAGATCTTATGCATTTATATGTATTTTTATCCATTCATTTTAGCATAAAATTTCATTATAATTAGTATAATTTGTTTATTTATACTATGTATATTCAATATTTCATACTACAAAATTTTAAATGTTTTTAATACTTTAAATTAATATATTTTTATACACTTCACCAATATTATTATTTTTAATGAGATTTAAATTATTTTTAATAGTATTTTTGCATTTGATTATCTATTACAAGTTTACCAAAAAGGAAAATATCAACCAATTTATTGTAGTTTCTCTATGCATGTAAGTTATATGAATAATTAGACTATTTGCAATTTTATATTTTTTAAAACAAAATACATGTAATTTTTTCTTCAGTTATATTATTTTACAATAAATGGGAATTTTTCGTGACACTTTTTTATGATGTTCTGTATAAAATTTATTGTTCTTTTCTATTTTGCTAACATATGACATTTATATTTTTATTCAATATTCGTTTGATAATCTACATACATTCAACGAAAAATTTATCAAGCAATCATTTTACACAATTATCTTCAATATATTTAATGTGATTAGCACATAGATAAATTTATAGTTTCCAAGAAAGTAGTATAATAATTTAACAACCAAGAAAATGTTTAATTAAATATAAATTCTGGTTTATTATAATTTTTAATTTTTAAACATATTATTTTTGAGAAATTAAAAATGTTGTGCATAGCACTGGAGTCACACTAGTTTTTAACTCATAACTTGTTCTTCCACTAACTTAATTTCTCTTTTTTATTTTATTTTAAGTTTTAATAATATTTAATAAATCTATCTTTTATTAGTATCCTTATTATATATATTTTAATTTGTAAGGCACATACAATTAATGTGTCTCTATTTACACTTTGACTTTTAGTCGATACTATTTAACTTTAGTGTTAAGTGCATGAAATTTATAATAACTAATTTTTTATTTAATGTTAAATTGCTAAATTATCTTTATTTTTTTTATATTTAGTTTTCTCATTTTAATCTCATATTTCAGTATTATTGTCTTTTATCTCAGTAAAAGATTGATTTTTTCTTTTCTTTACTCTCCTCGCTAATTACTTTTTTCTCTCTTTTATAAAAAAATGTAAGCGGCTTAAATTTATAAATATTTTCCCTTTGATTTTTGAAATTCTAAAAAATATAATAATTTTATTTTCATTATAATTAGTAATTTTAATTAGTTGTGTTTGATAAATATATAGAAACGTTGGATGTATAATTTTTACTTAGGTATACATTGTGCAATCAAATTCTCTTATATATTAATATATTATATGTAAATTTGTAACAAAAGACGCGCTCAATGTGTCTACATAATTATTTCGATTGATTGGTAATATTTTGTATATATAAATTTTATATTATTGATAAATGATAAAAAAAATAAATTTAAAAAGGATAAAAAATGATAAATCAAAATTAGAAGAAAAAAGGAAAAAATAAATTAAAATGATCTAAGATTATGAAGTAAAAAATTAGAAAGGAAGAGTGACAATAAAGTATATAAATATAAGTAACACTATATTAATCAAAGATAACAGTGTAATGCATTTATAATATTCTCCTGTTCTTAATAATATCTTATAGATATTAAAAATTAAGAATTATTGATCTAATTTATCAATGACCTCACATAGAATATGTGTAAAATATTACGGCGTAATAATTAACTGTCAATTTAAAATGTACTATCCGACAAAAATAATCCAATTAACTTAAAATAGAAAATTCTAAAGCTATTCTCAATTTAAAATTTTCAGCTATATTTGTTTTCATCTTTAACACTGCAAAATACAAGATACAATTATTATATTTTTTAACTTTTTTCTTTTTTTTTCACATATATTGAGAAAAATACATAGAAATGTATAAACTCAATAAAAAGAAATTAAAAAAATACATACTTTAAAATGAAAACAAACATGGCCTCACTTTTTAATCCGGTCAACGCACATCCTTCAAATGGAAATAAACAAACATGGCCTTCTTTTTTTAATCCTATCAACGCACATCCTTCAAAATTTCCCCCTAGGCGAGATATGACTATGTTTGGTTACTAATTATTTACTATTTATATACACTCAAAAATTTTACAAATCAATTGCACTAACTTAAAAATTTTATTTATATTCAGGTTTATATTTTTTGTCTCATTTTTTATAATTAATTAATCATTTTTTAGTCAATATATATGTTTACACTCAAATCAAAACTTATCTCTTTAATTTTCCTACTCATGTTAACAAATCATTATCATATATTAAATATATATATATATATAATTTAAGTTTTTCGTTCTTTTATAATTTAATATCAAATATATATTTTTTAAAATTTTCCTACCTATTGGCTATATTTGTTTCTTTATTTTTTTATATACTATTCATCACTATTTAAAATTTTTACAAATTAAATATCTTACTATAAAAATTTTATTCAAATTTAAATTCAAAATTTTCCCTTTTATAAGTAATTGATAATTTTTCAACTATTATATGTATTTACAATCAAATAAATATTTATTATGTTTATATTTTTTTTATTATTATATAAATCTATTTACTATCACGTTATTCTATCATTATTTGATATTATATATTTATATATATATATATATAATTTTTCTATTAAATCAAATTTTACAAAATAAATATAATTTTTGTCCACGAACCAGTCAATCAAATACGGTGTAAGCCACACGCCATCCAGTCATTGCCAGTAGTGAACGAGAGAGAGAGAGTGAGAGAGAGACAGAAATTTGATGGCAGGAAGCAGCAGCTCAAGGTGGTCGCTTTCCGGCACGACTGCTCTCGTCACCGGTGGAACTCGTGGAATCGGGTATGTTTTCCCTTTTCATGGTTTTTCCTCTCTGGCCGTAAAATCTATATTGCGTGTAACCTGTTTGTGATAATGCCGTCAGACACGCAATTGTGGAAGAGCTGGCTGAAATGGGTGCACATGTGTACACATGTTCGAGGAAAGAAGACGAGCTCAATCAGCGGTTGCAGGAATGGAATTCTAAGGGGTACAGAGTCAGTGGATCTGTATGCGACGTGTCTTCTAGAGAACAAAGAGTGCAGCTCATGGAAAAAGTGTCTTCAGTTTTCGATGGCATGCTTAACATTCTTGTAAGTGCTCCGAAAGGATTTTGAATCTGTGTGAATGGTTTCGATGCATTGTATAATTGTGTATACAAGGGATACTCAGTTCAGTATTATATTAAATGTGTCGATGCATTGTATAAGTGTGTATACAAGGGATACTCAGTTCAGTATTATATCAAATGTAACACCAAGAACTGTGCATCTGCATCTGCTTTTCAAGTCCAGAATGACCTCAACAATCACTCTTTGTAGATAAATAATGTTGGGACTAATATCCGGAAAGCAACTGTTGATTATACTGCTGAAGAATATTCTAGTCTCACGGCTACAAACTTGGAGTCTTCTTACCATCTATGTCAACTTGCTCATCCTCTTCTTAAAGCCTCCGGAACCAGCTGCGTTGTGTTTATTTCCTCTGTTGCTGGACTTGTGCACTTATTTGCTGGATCTATATATGGGGCAACTAAAGGTAAATTATTATGCTGAAACCGGGATCTTTCCTACAAATGAATCACATGAAAGAGAAACAGCTACAATGTATTGACTCTTCGAGTTTTGCACTTACAGGAGCAATCAATCAACTCACAAGAAATTTAGCATGTGAGTGGGCAAAAGATAAAATTAGGGTGAACTGTGTTGCTCCCTGGTACACCTCTTTTGTGAAATCTGTAAGTAATCTTCTTCTTAGAAGATCTATTAATTTTTTTTCATGTTTGAACCCTTATCAATTTAGGTTTTCATATAACACCGATTGCCAATCTTCACTGTTTTGTAAATAAAAATCCTAAGGCTATGTTTGCTTTCATCTTTTCCTTTCAAAACATACATTACCATCTTAACTTTTCCTTTTTTTTTTTTAATTTCTCTCTTAGTTCTACACAATTTTTGAGAAAAAGTACACTTAAAAATAACAACAGACATGGCCTAGACTATAACATATCATATGTTTGAAGTTTTGTGCTTCGCTTCAATCAGAAAAACAGTGAGTGGACTGATTTTCAATAAAAAAACAGTGAGTGCACTGATCTTACTGGGCGTGCTCTTGCCTTTATTGTTCCTTGTATACCTAGATGGATCATCTATCTGAGTAGGAATTGTGTTCCAGCTATCATATGATTGATCATTTAATGGAAGTTTTATTAGGGATCAATTTGTTAATCTGGCGTTATATGGTCAATAACTCAATAATATAAGAGTTATATTGAAAAGGCTTTGCCAACATGGCTGATCAGGTTACCCTTCATTTGTTTTCTTTCTCATAATTTTGTATGAACTAGTCATCTTGAGAGTGGATGATGCCCTCCATCTCAGATCTTAGACTAGGGTACATCTTTAGCAGGTACCCCTTAGATTTAGAACTTCTAATTAAAAGACAATATGTAGCTTTTCTTCTCTTTTTCTTCTATAGCATGCATGTGTGTTGTAAAGAGTTGGTAAGTGGGGGAGAGATTATGGCTTCTTTGTGATGGCCTTAGGATTTATGTAACTGGTTTAAAAGCAATCACTTTCGGTGGTACAAAGATCATGAGTATGCAAAGAACTATTATCTTCCCTTGTTTGGAAGATGAAATAGGTTTTACATTTGGAACATGATTTGACTTAAAAAAATGTTAACTACTAATTATGTTTTGCATACATCCAATTAAGGATTAAAAAAACACAAATAAAACATTGTGATATGTCATAGGTTATGGGATGAAATTGAAATGATTAAACTAGATATAATGGAATCCTCTGGATAATTAGTCGTTTTTTTAAAATAATGAGGAAAATCAACCAGCATCCAGCAGAATCTATTATATTAGAGCCTTGTTTATAATTCTCATTGTAAGATATAAGATTCTCATCAACATCTGCATTATGAGCACTAATGTTGGGATCTCTTGTTTTAGTAACTAGTTTTTGACATAAAGTTCTATCAAAAATAATACCAGTTGGTATCAAAGCCATCCAAGGCAATCTAAGGTCTTACAATGTTATTATTATGAGTGGTCTAGAACAATAATTTAAATATCTTGATCTTCTCTGGCGTTGTGATATTTCATGTATAGAAAGTTTCTTATTATAAAGTTCATTATAAATTATGTTCCCATTATGATATATTTTTGGTTTCTTCTTCTTCTATAAGATTTGTATCCACATCTACATTATGAGCACTATCTCTTATTATAGTAGCTAGCTTTTGACGCAAAGCTCTGCTTCTTCTTCTATGAGATTTGTATCCACATCTTCATTATGAGCACTAATGTCGGTGTCTCTTGTGTCAATAGCTAGCTTTTAACATAAAGCTCTTCTTCTTCTCCTTTTTCTATAAGATTTGTCTCCACATTTGCATTATGGGCGCTAATGTCAGGGTCTCTTATTTCAATAGCTAGCTTTTGACATAAAGGTCTATCAAAAATCATAGTAGTTGGAAGTACAAGAACTCTACAAGATAAACTAATCTAGTAGTTACATTGGAACTTGCTTAAAAAGGTTTCTTTTGGTGTTACCACTGTTCACGATGAGAATTTTTTTTGAGGGGGGGGGGGTTAGGAGAGAGAGAGAAAGAGCTAGAGAGTCTGACAAGCTGAAGTTATAGTATATAATATGTATTCTAGTTTATTAGATTCTAACAATCTGTGCTAGCACATGTTTCAGTTTCTTATATGAAAGTTAATGAACACACACACACACACACATATTCTAATTTGTCATTTCCATTGTTGCAACCACTTATACGTGAATATAAAGGTGGTTTCAATTTCTTATATGAAAGTTAATGAACACACATACACACATTTCAATTTGTCATTCCCATTGTTGCAACCACTTATACGTGAATATAAAGGTGGAGTGCATGCAATAAAATGAAAGATTTCATATAAAGAGAAAGCAGTGAGCTACGACTTACATTTTGAACATCACTAGTTCTAGTCAATTTAAAAAAAGTTAAAAAATGCAATACTTTGTTCCATTTCCATTCTTATATATACATAAATAAATAACAAAATAAATTTTGTTAGTGTATGACAGTCTAACTACAAGCTTTAATTAAATCTATTAGGCCTAGTGGCGAAGTCCAATCAATTTTGAGCATTATCTATGGACAACAACCTTGTTGGGCCTAGACTAGGGCTTAGCTAAATTGGGAGATCTGTTGACAGGCAAATGAGTCTAACACCATGCCTCAACCTAAAACTTTAAGGTCATAACTATTTGGGTCATGCATCCATTTATATACAACTTAATTTCTTCTCATTTTTTCAATATAGAACAGCTCATACCAGATCCCAACAATCTTCTACTTAATTAGAAATTTTCAAATATTTCATGGTCTTACAAAGAGTGCTTCCAAACTATACATAATTTTTACGGGCCTTTCATAGGATTAACCAAGCACTCTTTTTCATCAAACTACATGGGCCTTTCATGGGATCTTGGCTTTCCATTAGATCAATTGAGAACCTTTTTCATACTCATTCTAAGTTGAACTATTTACTCCGATACCACTTGTTACCATTTGTTAGGGTACGTATGAGCTCGATTACAAGTTATGACTAGAATTGTTGGATCTGGTGGTAAAGCTCAACTAACTAAGAGTAGCATTCATGGATAACTTTATTAGTCTTTTTGCAATTTTCGACCAAATTGGGAAGAACTAGATGTGGGCCTGCATATGCATATGTACATAAGTAAGTCTAAGACTATGTTTAAATCTAACACCTTAGGGCTACGAGTCTTGCATATACTTATATACAATTCAATTTCTTCATATTCTCTTGATGTGGGACAACTCACACGTAATCCCAACAATCTTTCTCTCAATTTAGATTATATGTGTTAATCATTCCTAGCTTGCTAGTTAAAGCCGCGAACCTTGTTTTTAGTATACTTTTTGTTAGGACATTAGTCACTCGTTGTGAAGTTGGTAGGTAAACCATGCAAATACTGTCATTATCAATCTTTTCTTTGATAAAATGTTGGTCTATCTCCACATGCTTTTCCGTGTTGTTGTAAAGTGAATTGTGAGCAATATTAATTATAATTTATTATCACAACACAATTTTAATGGACTATTACTTGGAATTTTCAAATCTTCCATTAGTTTTGTTAACTAGAAACCTTCTCATTTCCCATAAGCCATTGCATGAAATTCAACCTTTGCACTACTTAGAGATATGACTTGTTCCTTCTTAGTCCTCAAAATGACTAGGTTCCCCTAAATGTAGGTACAACACTTAGAAGAAGTTGACCGCTTATCTATTACTACACTCCTTACCCCATCTGCATGCTTGATGACTTCAACAAACCTAGTTTCACCTATCCTCTTCTAAGTGTTCCCTTTAATATTTGAGGATTCTATGGACTACCTTCATATGTTCTCTTTGGTGAATGCATGAATTGACTCACCATGTTGATTGCAAAAGTAATGTCAGGTAAGGCATGAGAGATATACAAGTCTACCTACCATGCTTAATATCCTTCTTTATCCATATTGTGGTCATCTTTCTCCAAGCAAAGTTTCAAATTTAGTTCCATTGAAGTGTCTATTGGTCTACGTCTTAGCATGTTGATTTCATGAAGAAGGTCTAAGATGTACTTCCTTTGTGAAATTGATATACTAGATCTACTCCTTACAACCTCCGTTTCCAATAACTATTTGAAAGACCTTAAATCTTTCAAATCGAATTCTCTACTTACAGCGACCTAGAATATAGTATAATGCTTGTGGAAATAAGTGTGAGTAGTTTATAAGGCCTCACTGCTTTAGACTTGAACTTTGAGTATTTTAAGTCAGTTGCTTTGAGAAATGATGTTCATAACTCAAGGGTTTGACCAAATTCCTTACTTTTGGTATGGTGTAATCTGAATAATTTATTTGAATTTACCTGACTTAACAATAATGCATGTTAGAAACTGACCAGTCAATATTTAAGCTTGTATATGATTAATCACCGCTATTATCAAATGCATTGTGAAACAATACTGCACTATTTTTAGATATATAGAATTTATTGGTACTGTGAATTTCATTTGTGCACACTTTTAAAGTCTTTCTAAGAAAGGAAATGTTGTATACATAGGGAAAGCCGTGTGCAATGAAAAATGCAAGCACGGCTTGGGGAGGGGTTTTTCTTTATTTAACTAACATAACAAAGAAATGATCCACTCCATCCGACTAGCTCCGGGTTCGAATCTCAGGCAACCCACTGTTGTGTGGATAGCAATCTATAAATTTGATTATTTAGGTTGGTTGCATTCCATTTTCTATTTCCATTTATAGTATAGAAAATTCGTGTTCTTGGGAGACGTTGATGATTAAATAAACCAAGATTTACCATGTTAATCCAATGACTCATATGTGCAGTTGCTTGAAAACAAGGAATTCTTGGACTATACAGTAACCAGAACTCCTCTTAAGCGTCTAGGAGAACCACAAGAAGTCTCCTCGTTGGTAGCTTTCCTTTGTCTTCCTGCTGCTTCTTACATCACTGGTCAAATTGTTTCTGTTGATGGAGGAATGACTGTGAATGCCTTCCCTTTATAGAATTTATAAGTATTTGCTGCTTCTATTGTCCTTCGGCTTAATATTGTAAAATAAAGCCATTAGAAGTTGATGCTCTAAAGACTTCTCTGTGTGGCTAATTTGGTTGCCTATTTTTCTTCACGTTCAGTTTATGTTGCTCACTCTTAATGGACAGTCAGATTGTTTATGCACTCGATTTGCATTTTGTGAAATCCCTTATATTAAATGAGCTTCATAGTTGGATTCACATAAAAGTTTTGTATATCTGTTGTAAGGAGACTCATAGCTTATGAGGTGTGGTATGTGTTTCAAGTACTTTTTTCTGTGTTGTGTCAAGATAAAAGTTGTATAATTTATATTCATAATGAGACTTTTGCCTTAGATGATGAATGGGGGGGAGGGGCAGGGGTAGGGGCGGGGTGGGGGGGTGTTTCCCGTGCTTTTTTCTCAATTGTGTTTGTGATAAAAGTTATATAACTTGAAAATGATGCACTGTATTTAGGTTTTGGATTTCTTGGAAGGACATTTTAAATAAACATAATAGTTAAATAATTTCAACAAAATGATGAAGCATAGTCTAGGGATGGTTGGGCCTATGGCACTGCAACTCAGCTAATTAACCGAAGGCCTAGGTTGAAGTGGGTTTATTGTACCTATTTCTCTTTACCTGGAAATGCGGCTGTATTCATCGTCTTTGTTTTGAATTTGTATCAAGTATCTCTAAATTTATCTTGAACTTTGTTTTTGAAGTCATTTCATTATTTGGATTTAAGTTTTCAATCGTTGTCTTGAATGTTGTCATTTGCTATGATAGCTTCTAAGTTTGGTTCCAATGAAATTTCTTTTGTGCTCTTATTTTATTATCCTGATTTTTAAATTCGAAAATTGATTTATATAATGATAATAAGAAATCATTCGAAAAAATGCCTCTATTTTACCTTTTTATCTAACTTTTTGAATTTCGTTTTATATTCTAGCTTTTAAGTTTAGTTTTAAACTTGTGTTTTTGTTCTAATTTACTATTATAGCCCCTAAGTTTGGTTCAATTGAAATTTCGTTTGAATATTATTATTAATTCTATTATCCTAAATTCCTAATTTAAAATTTTCATTTAATATGAAGATACAAAGGGAGCATTAAAAAATGACTTCATTTTTGTTAGGTCAAAAATCCATTGGACTAGTTTGATTCGACCATGGGTTCCACCTTATACTTGTTTGGGCTAGGTATGAGGTTGGGTTATAATTTCATTATCCCAAATATATCTATACTTATCGTCTTAATCTAAGGTAACTTTCATTTGCACTTTGAAATCGGATTTGAATTCGAAATCATTTACTTAAGTTTGGAATAAAATTATTTGATCCAATTTAACTATTTGATTCAATCAATAGAATATGTGTTATTGTCATAATTGTTGTTTGTTTTGTTGTCTATCAAAATGGAATGTGAGAGATTTTCAATATTAACTTTTAACATGTATAAAGTCAAAAAATAAGCAATTGAAAATAAACTTTATATGTGTAAGTTATTTTTAAATTTTATATCTTCTTAATTATAATATATTATGAAATTGTAATATTTTGAATAATTAAAATAACATTATTTAAAATTAAATAAATTTAGTAAATGAAAATAAATAAAAAATGATTGATAGAAAAAACTGTACATTAATTAAAGAGAGAAAAAAAAATAAAAATGGTTTGTCTAAAACCCTCAAACATTTTGGATAAAAAGGTGGTAAAAGAAGAAAATGAAAGAAAAAAATAATACATTAAAAAAGAATAAAAACCAAAAAATTGAAAATGAGCCTAATTTAGTGATTTTACATATGCGTGAATGCAAAATAGGCATCATCTTTAATTATATATGGATTCGGTATATTCAAGGATGACTTGGTAATATAATGGGGTTTTTTTATAAATCAAAGGATTTGTAAAACTATCTTTTTCAAAAGCAGTTTCGAGCAATTTGGAGAGAATTATCGTGGACGTTTCCTTTTTTCCACGGTTATGATGTTTTGATATGTGAGTTTGGTAAAATATTCTAATTTTGGTCTGGATTTTTGGGTAAGTTGTATTTGTAAACTTGAGGATGGTCGTGAAAGGGCCAAAAAGGAGTTTGATATTGAAAAAGATAGTTTTTCATCTAGTTTTATATTTGTTTTTGCTGAAGTAAGTTTTGGTCTTGTGCTTTCTCGTGGATCATTAGGTTTTTTAGAAAGGGCCTTTGGACTTCTAGTGATTTAAAAAATGCAAAAAAGTGGTTTTGTGTTTCAGGATATTTGTGAAATCTGGGTTTGTGGCAATTTCAGGTTTTGTATGTTTAGATCAAGTTGTATCCTTTAGATCTTTTATGATTGTTTTGTGATACCAGGATTGAGGTTTTTTGGTGTTTGTATCGGTTGTTTCTTTCCACGTGTTGGGATTTTAGGTAGCATTGCTCTTTGTTTTGAAAAAATTCAAAGGAGAGAAAATCAAGTATTAAGTTTGTATCTCATTTGATAAATTGAATTTTGAAATCAAAAATATTTAGTAATGCTTGTCATTGTGCAAAAATTTGTTTCGATTAAAGATTTTGAACATCTTTTTACAAAATTTTTTTGCACTTTTACAATCAATGTGAAGTACGAATTTTTTATTTATCAAATTACTTTGAAATTTTTGTATGTATAAAACAATGCTCAAAATTTATTTTTTAATTGTGAATACTTTTTTTGGATATCATTCCAATGGGTCGAGGTGAACTTGATAATAAGCTTTCTGTAACCCAGTTTTTATTTTAGAATCCTACGATACCCAATGTTTGAAGTATCAGTTTCTACGATTTTTGGAAGACTCAAATCAACTAAGTATAGGCAGAGTATTTCTATAATTTGTGACTTTATTTTTTTCGTATGATCAAGGTGTGTTTATCAGTCTAAGGGTTGGGGTTCTTTTTTAGTTTATTGTGGAGAGGTTTGAACATTCTTTGATATTTGAGTAGTAATCTAAGACATAGTTTAGACTTTCGAGAAACCTTTTGAGTTGCTTTTTATCAACTATTTTGTCTAGAAATTTCTAAGCAAATTTGAAGGACCTTTCAATGGGGGTAATCGTACCTTGGTATATGTAATGTTATAGAAATTTAATTTTAGCTTGGACAATGTTCATTTTGGAATCAGCTATAACTAATTTGTTTCTCTATATGATATGAAGAAAGGTTTTGAAATGTTTGAAATATTCATCAATGATTTTTTTTAAAATGAGAACAATACCAACATAGACAATATAGAATTTATGCTAATCATTAAATATGTCATTCATAATTCTTTGGAATTTTAAAGGAGCATTTTAAAAATCGAATGGTATTACATTCCATTTATATTGCCCAAATGAAATGGTGAATGTTGTTTTGTACCTAACTCTTTTAGATATTTGTATTTGCTAGAATTATGACTTCATATCGAATTTGGAAAATATAAAGACATTGTGTAGTTTTTAGAATAAATTTCTTTTATTGAGAATTAGATATCTAATTCATAGTAGAACTTTGTTAAAGAGTTGTATAATTGATAACTAACTAGAGTACCTCACTCTATTTTAGATGCTTTATTAATATAGAAAGCAACATAACTCTACGATGATTTTGATTTTGAAATAAGTTTTTTGTTTTGTAAATCTTGTATTTCTTTTCTTTTGAAAGTTGGTTCACAAGGGAGACTAATAACATGTTTCTTTTTGTCTGAAAAGGCATTAGGAAGATTTCAAAAAGCTTGTTGCTTTATTAATTCTTGAAAGTTTTTGATTTGATTTTGAACTTGTGTAGTTTGAAGTTATGATGTAATTTTTGTTAGAGAAACATCTTTAAGAATGGCAAGAATTAAGGTGTCTAGTCTTTTTTTGATAAAAGATTTCATATCTACTTTTATTAATCCTATATAAATATATTTGCTTCCTTTATTTCTATGTTATTCTAAAGATGTTTCAGAAATAAGAAGAATTTTTTAAAATAGTTTTGTGAGTTGAATATCTCTTTCTTTTGTTTTAATAGCTAGATTTGTATTGAAAGAAAGAATTTTGAAAGTTTTTTAGATTTGATCTTTGGAAATTTTTAAGATCTTCTAATTATCTATGAATTTGTTGAAATTTTGAATTATCATTTCTTCAATATTGATGATCTTCCCAGAGGAATTTGAAGATTTAAATGTAGAGTTTGAAGAGTAAGATTTATAGAGAATAGAATCTATTTATCTAATACTCATGCTTTCGATATTGGGAATAGCTTACAATTCCCAACCTTTAAATGTGGGATTAATTACAAATCACTAGACTTATTACCCTGGACAATCTTAAGGGGAAAACACTCGACTATTCTTTAATCTAAACACAAATACTAGAAATTCGGATAATAAACAATATAAACACTGCCTTGCCCCAGCTCTGATATTGGAGACTGCAAAATTGAAGGGAAATATGTTTAATACCAAAAGAAAATATTAGAAAATTTAATTTGCAGTATTCCAAAGGAAAATATCAAAAAAATTGCAAAATTTAAATGCAGTATTTAAAATAGAATTAATAGAATTTAAATTTGAATGCAAAAAATGAACATTAGGTGGCTATGCCAATTATATAATTTAAACAAAAATAAATAAATATTTATAAACGCAAACTTTTTGCAAATAATAAAATTGAGATAATTATCTATTGATATAATATCTCAAATTTAGTACAATAGAGATATTAGAAGGGTTTACTAGGAAAGGGGGTTTTGAGGACGATTCACTCTTCTCAAACCAACTACTTTATTACAATTTGTGTGCGTGAGAGAGAGAGGGTAATTTTGTTTTCTAAAGGCTTAAAGTAAAAGATTGATATATATAAAATCAAAAGAAAAAGTATAAGAAAAATTGCTCAAAAGATTACGGTGCAAGACAGTTTTTACAGTCTGAGAAATAAGAGTAATATTTTTGTAAACAAAACTGTATTTTACCCTTTTTATAATCTTGTGAAAATTGATGAGCTTAACTTGTATAGGTTTAAAATGCATTTATTTACTTCTGTATGACATATCATTGCTTCTTATGGCATTACAAATAACCTACTCAAATAAATGTCATTGTCCTAGTAAAAATACATATAAAAAAAATTCAATCGCTGATCTTTGAATAGGAAAAAGAGTGGATTGCAAGGTCCGAAATGGATTGGCTTATTTGAAAATAGCCTTGTTCTTTATATTTTAGTTATATATATATATATTTTTTTAACACTTTGATTTCTTTCTTTACTTAACACTTTTTTGTTGGCATAACTTTTCAATATTCATCAATTTAACTATTATTGATGACCATGAATAAGAAAATATAAAACTTGACGAAGGAAAATATAAGATTCTACATTAATTTAGATTGGAAATTTCCATTAAAAATTCAAGCTAAAAAGAAAAATAAATTTTAAAATTAAATACGCATTATATATTTAATAATTTCCTTGAATATTGTTAATGCATTATTCTAGCATATTAAACCGCTTGATTATATTCATTAACTTTTTCTATCATTAAAAATCGTATAGTAAGAAACCGTGAAACTTAGACAAAAATAATGTAAAATAATAAAGAAAAATATATGATTCTGAATTCAATTTAGAGCAATAAAATTCTCGAATGAAAATCATTAATTCAAATATTCAAGGGGAGTGAAGGAAAGATTAAAAAAAAAACAAAGATTAAACTAAGTAATATTTCATATATTAATTTAGTCTAGTTGACCAAAATTAGACATATGCCAACTAGGAAATCATAAAGCTAGAAAAAGAAAATTACATAATAATAGAGGAAAATGCAGGGTTTCAAATTTAATCTTGAACTGTAAATTGACATAATAAAAATCGTTAATTTAGCAAATCATAAAATTTGTGACAATAGAGATTGAGAGTAGAAATTAAATTCTAAACTAAATTAAAATATTATGTCTTCTATCAAGTTTTATTTGGCATAAATAAAGATTTCTTGTTACAGTCTAAAACCTGAGACGATAACACGACAGTACTCAAAAACTCACTCACCAAATACTAAAGCTAAATGAATCATAGAGCACTTTAAACCAAATGAATCCATTCAAATTACCATAATAATTTCAACAGTTAGAGACACTTGCAATGAAAGATAAAATAATGGCCTATCTATTATGTAAGAGGAGACTCCCCAAGTAGCAAGAAATCAAAGTTTCATATCCTAGCCTAATGTCCATGCTTTTGTCTCTACTATTCCTAAGATTGATTATGCTCACTAGCATGCTCAGCAAAATATATTGATTAAAGTGGTGAGCAATAACTCGACCAATAAATGGGAAACCCCTGTCTTTACTTACCAAATGAATGTGAGTAAAAATAGTTGAAAAATGGGCTTTGCACCAAACATGTATTTTAAAAGAGCTAAATAGACATAGAAACATTTGAAAGCATTCAAAGATCATTCAAGAGAATAAATAGCACTTAAAATATATTTACTTATGCATGTAGTCCTCTTGTCTTTCTTTTTCTTTTTGTTTCCATTTCATAGGCAACTTATAGTAATATATATGTTGTGTGTTTACTACTGATCAGGACCTTAGTCTGTCGTCCCTTGACTAAGGTGGATACTTTGAATCTTTGGATATGCCGCCATAGCTCTCAGACTTCAACCTCGCCTAAGAGGTGTTCCAATCTATTGTTATTTGATTAGTAGGGCTAAATGTTAACTCTCACCTATTATCAGTTCCAATCTTCTATCCCAATTGTACGTGTTATAATATATTACTTGATTGGTAAGGTAAAACTCATTTCTCATACTCATGAGCATTACATGAGTGGCTTCTCTATAATTAAGTTTATTCATGGCACGTGAATGTAATTTCAAAGCATTTGCAATAAAATAGTTACTTCATAGAGGTTCGCATCCAATTTTCAAAAGGGGTATATGATTTTTATTAGGGTACACATTAATCGATGCTTGCAATTGAAATCTGGCTTGCAAGTAGTAGAAGAAAACAATTGCAGCAAAATAAAATCATAGAGCAGTTGAAACCATTTGCAGGATGGAATCGCTTATGTAACAAAAGTAGAAGTCATTTTAAGAAAGGTAGTACAAAGGTTTTGCAGGGTTTCACTTATAGTTACTAAGCTCACTTCAACTTTGGGTCTCCTTGTCTATTGTCTCAAGATCACATAATGATTTACATAAGAAATCCTCATTCAATATTCTATTCATCTAATATTTCATGCTCATGCATGTTTCGTGCTATGACCTAATGCATTCAAGCTTACCCAATTCCCTTACTTTATGTCTTGCATTCAATTCTACCTTGATAAATTCATACTTATTAGGGTTCCAACTTAGATAGTTCCGATTAATCCTCACCTCACATAATTCAAGAAATAATGACAATGCACATGTAGGGATTTTTGGAGATTTTTGAACATTTGGGAGGGCTTAAGAAGCAATAAAAAGTGTCCTTGGGTGGATTTGGTGCAAAAAAAACATGGAACTAACTTTGAGATGGCCGTAGGATCAAGCCCGAGGGTCAAACAATCTACCTTAGTCCTATTTGATCGATCTTGTAGTTGCACCATCGATTGTAGGGTTTTGCATTTACAATCACAGGGGATCACGCTCAATCTCATGGGGTTACGATCGTATTTACTGGTCCCTTATGGTGCTATTTTTATGGACCATGCATGCATTCAATTTGTTAAACCCAATTTCCTATAGTTTTCCCAAGATCCCTAGGCATGATTCTATTCATTTAAACATGTAAAAGTCATATCCTATAGGTTTTATGCGATTTTGAAGGTCTTAGGACAAATTTCGAATCAAACACATAATGCGTTAATATTGGGTCCTTACAATTCCTACGCAACTACACAATGCTTAACCAATTCTCCATCATTCAACCCATTTTAAACCATTAAAACCCACGTGTTTTACATGCCTATTCATGTAGATGAATTATCTTATGTACATGCACGAATAATGTGCAATTTGGGATTGAAATTACTTTGAGAATGTTGTGTAGAGAGAGCTAAACATGCTGGAGTGATGTCACCTTGTTCTTAGATGTGGATAGGGTTTTCAACCCTTTAAAACGCTATTTAAACCTTAGGCTTAATGGGAATGATTCAAGTATTTAATTTCGCAATTTTTCAGATCGTTGCACATAATTTCTACTTTTTTTGATTTACCCTCTATTTTCACCTGAAATTTTCAATAATTTGGCCTTCGTTTATTGTCCCTGGGCATGGATAAGTTCTTCCAATATTTACTTTAATAACGTGATGAAATTTCATTAGCCTTAAATAATCATATACTGTCACATGTTTTCACATTTAATTTTCCTTACTTTTCACATGAAAATAATATAAGCCTAAAAACTAATTTCCTTCAAATTTCAAAGTAGTTCATTTCTCTCAAAATAATGAGTTGCTAATACCCAAAATTTTGGATATTGCATTCATCCATTAGAAGTTCTCGAAACTTGATAAAAGAAGAACCATGGAATTTAATGCAAAGAATAATTGATAAAATAAAAAAATTAAAACTATGCATCAAAATCAAATATTTTACACACAAATTAAGAAATCAAAAAGATTGAAAAAGGAAATTATAAATTATTAATGGAAAAATAAAAGGAATTAAATTTAATCTTGAACTATAAAGTTTCCTAATAAAAATCACTAATTTCGGAAATCACAAAATTCTAGATTATATCTTTAACCAAATTTAAATTGGCATTATAAAAATTCATCGCCTGACAAAGATAAATTAAAACAATAAAAAACACTAAAATATAATGGGTATCCTTTAATTTAAAATAATTAATTTCCTATATTAAAATGAATAATTTGATAAATCATAGAATTCAATGAACAAAAATTAAAGGATAAAAAAGAAAATAAGTTTAAAATCATGATATATTTATTTAATTTTAATTTAATTGATTTATCTATAAATATCATTGACAATCTACCTATAACTAAAATTTTTTTAATAAATTCATTTTTAAATTGTGGGTACATCTTGCTTTAGTTAACATTTTCTTTGCCAGATCAATCAATGATACCTTAATTAACGCTTCTGTTAAATAATAAATGCTACATAAAACTTTCGAGTAACTTTTTAAAATTTTGCGTGAAATTAATCATGATTCAAATTTATGATGTCATACATTGAATTAATCAAATTGACAAATTATTTCATGCATTTACCTTCATTTGGCGTTAAAAAATTAAAAGAAAACGAGGGTATGAGGAATGACGGGTTTGACACCAAAATACATAAAAGTATGAATAAAATTTTAGGGAACATCTACCTTTTAAGGATATTTCATAACCAGGAGTTTAGGGATGTTTTAAGGATATCTTAATTGTGACACTTGATTTATTATGAAAGTACTCTTTTCTTTTCTTCTCAAACTTAATCAGAAGTTACTTTGTCTTATTTAAAATACTTTTTAATTCTAATTTCCCTTTTCATAGTTCTCTTCTTTACATTTATATATGATGGTAAATTCTGGTATGATCTTATGTATATATTTTTTATTTCATGATATATGTTCATTTTGGTACATGATTTCATCAAATTAAAATAATCATCTTGAATCTGTTTATTTGAACCATATGTAATAAATTGGGTCTATTTCATATTATAAAAGTGAGTTGCAGGTTTTTGTTAAAATGTTTAACCAAAAAATTATTAAATTAAATGAACAAATAACAGTGCAAAAAGAAAAATAAATACTATAAAATAATAACATGTAGCACGGGTTTAATTCTACCATAATATAACTTTAGTCCATATCTCTATTTAGTTGTTTAAGTTTGGAAGAAATGGATCACTCCTGCCAAACTGCTTTTGTCTGTATTAAAAGCTGCAAGCAATTCCAAGTCCTCGTTAACATGCAAAAGGAAGATAGTTGCTTATATTCTAATCCCATTTTTGGTGTGGCGAGTATGGTGCAAGTGTGTTGCCTCCCTTTAACTGTCGACAAATACCTCTTATTTTTCTTAAAGTGTTTCCATTTCTTACTACATATTGCCGGAGGCTAAGGTTATCTTGTATTGTTTTATCCACCCACATGGGAGAGATCCAAGATTATAATTTATGGGTTGTTGAGGAATGACAAAAAAATCACAAACAAAATTGGAGCAAGCAAAAGAGAAAGGGAAAAAAGTGAAAGAAGCCTTAAGGAATATTTGGTAATGTTTTTGATGTTTATTATTCTATGTTGGTAGATGAAGTAACATCTTATTGTGCCTACAGAAATGGAGTACTACATAAAATTTTTATGATCCAAATGCAATATAAGTTGATGCCATCTTGCAAACAAGCAAAATAAAAGAACCCATCTATAAGTAATTAAATATGCCATTAGAATACAACAATGCAGAACAAAATAAAATCCACCACACTACAAGAAAAATAAATTTTTGGTATGATATAACTAGCAATTAATTTAAATGTGTAGTAAAAGATTTTTTTTGACAAATTTTGAAGTGCAGCAAATTTTTCCCTGGCGAAAGCTTGACTACGTGATAGCTGCACAGTAAATAGGTTTTTTTACTACAATAATTTTGGCTTCTAATGCAGTATTTCTATTGCAGCAAATAAATAGCCAACACTACAATTTTTATGGCATTAATGAAATCTAAAATGTCACAGCAAATAAGTTACAAATACTAAAATTGATAGCTTTTAGTATGACTAAATTTTCATGCTAAATATGCCACAATATTGAATTTTAGGGGCTTTATATCTACTTGATAACAAATAGATAAAATACTTTTGCAACTTTTAGCATGGTTTAGAGTTTCGTGTGACTTGTTGCTCAAGCTATTGTTGAACATAAAACATTTTCCACAACTAGTATAATCATTTTCAAATAAATAAAGTTAGCCAGAGTTTCTAATGCATATGAATTTTAAACCAAAGTAGGGTATAAAATGATAACCTCAACTCAGAACGAAAGAACGAAAATACATCTCCAACCCCAACCAAAACCATTATAAATAATAAAAGTAAAATCCATCATAAACTTCATAAATAAAAATGGTTTACCTTCAAAATATAATATAAATAAAAATAACTTGAACATCAAATGTCAAATTTAAAAATATGAGAACACTCTATTAAATTCTTAAGCTACGTCATGATATAATTCATATCCAAAAGAACAAGTTTTAAATGTTCAAAATACAAATGCTACAACATTTTAGCTATAAACCGTCTTTAAACTTCACAAAATTCTTCTACTTACAATTAAAAATAAGTTAACATGATTTGCATACAACTATCTCCCCATATTGTAGCTTTACAAAGTACACAATTTCTCAATACATTAGTCTATGCAACATCTTGTCTTCTGCATTTGGACAGTTTACAATACAACATAAGTAAAATAGGTTGTAAATTAATAAAGTGTAATGTTCTTTCAAAACAAATACAAGTGTAAACTTAAATGCTTTAGGAAATGTTAAGTTCTATACATACATTCATAAATTCCTAACCAAAGGGCTTGTGAACTCTTTCTCCAGTGGTCTCAACACCTTCATAGGACTTATGTAACTTCTCGTTACCACAAATAATGTGTTTATCCAACATCTACAAGAATCAATGTCATGACTTCGTGTTTTCATCATCTACCAAGGCATAGGCAAGGAGCAACACCTGCTAATTAGCATCAACAGTAACTGCAATCAATAACTTATGACGATACTTTGTATACAGGTGTAACATCCACACTAATCACCGGCTTACAATGCATATATCTATCAATGCAAGGTTTGAAAGCCTAAAAGAAATAAAAGAGCATCATCCTATTAAGCACTCTTATGTCAATGTGTGTCCACTCAACAATAGTGCTTGGATTCTATTTTTCTAGTGTAGTTATGTATGATAGTAACTTTTTCCCTAAGTCCTCCCACATGTTATACATGTTCTCAATGTTACATTTTAAGCTATACCATGCTTTCGCATAATTAATCTCATAACCATACCAATCTTCAGCAAGCTAAATAACATTTTTTATCTCAATAATAGGGTTCTGACGAACCAACCCTACGAGAAGTGCCGCTACATTTTTCATCTAAATTTGCATAATCCATGCACAAGTCCCCTAGAAAATGAGTGGGGCTTTCGCATAGTTTGTTATCTTCCACAACCCCATTTTCTACCTCAAAGAAGTCCTAAGGTGTCAATTGTAAGGTTAATTAATTATACTATGCCTACATTTATCCTTCCAGGCATTGACGTGCTCTTTACCACACAGTACTCATATTTTGCATATGTAACAAAGTAATCCTTCATAGCAACTACGACATAACTCTTGCCTTTAAACACCATGTCTAAATGAAACTCTCTTTTGTTGTTGTCATAATACGTACTCTATATGCCACTGGAGTTTTCAATACTGTCAGCAGTTATTTTTAGATGCAAATGTGAGAAAAAGGGCACAGGCGGATATAATGGCGCCGTCAATGACTTTGTCACATTTTCAGAAACTAGAAAGATTGACGAACAAAATGGCTATCTCGGACTAAATAAGGTTGGGTGGCACATTTTAACTCCTAGTGTGTAGTGGGCATTTCTTAATATGTAGTTAACTGTTTTAAATAATAATAATAATATTTTAAAATTTAAATAATATAATCGTTTCGCATCTTTTGTTAAATTTTGTAACCATTTAAATTTGAAAGAAAGTTTAACGCAAAGGGCAAATGATACCATGCACAACTACACAACGACGTGGAATTTAACCCATAATTTTCCAAGGAAATAGGTATGTATGACATATTATTAATTATATTAGGCCCATTTGAAGTGTAATTCTAGAAATACTTCTTCTCATGTTTTTCACCTCATTTCCTAATTTTGTTTATTTTATTCTCTCTCCCCGATTTCAGCGTATCATATTTTCTTCTTTTAATATCCTCTTCTAACATTAATGTATTTTTTTTGTTTCTATCGTTTCTTTGTTTTTTCTTATTTTACAAAACATATATAATATATTTTTAAAAATTATTAATTTATTTATTTAGGTTCAAGACCAATATTTAATTGCAAAATGTCAAATACCATCCTTACCTACCTACATTTTTTCAAATATGCTCCTTGCACCCTACTCTCTTAATTTTATTTATTTATTCTTTCTTCTTAATTTTAATAATATTATATTTTCTTTTTTAACTATTTTTTTTCTCTTATCTTACGAATCAATAAATTTACATAACGCGTGTGTGTGCGTGTAAAGGACGTAAAGGAAAGGAAAAACCACTGACAAGGTTGGCATTGTTGGAATGAAAAAAGCGTGAATGAAAAACTATGAAAACCGAAACTAAAATTTTAATACATACTTAATACTGAAATAAAATTTCAATTCAAAAATAAAATTTAAATTCGACATTCAATATGATAATTTTTAAAATTTTAATCAATTCGATTTCGGTATTTAATTTCGGTGCACCTCGCCGAATCAAATAACAAATTTTATTTTTATTTTTTAATATTTATCATACTTTTACTTATTTTTTTCTTAAAATTCTCTTATTTGTGATTTAATATTCAAATTTTTCTATTTAATTTTTAAAAAGTTTATACTATTATCTTATAATTTTCTAACAAAAAATATTTTATTACTATAGATATATTTTTAATTCAAAAAATCTAAACTAAATACTAAAATATTAAAAGAAAATGTTTAATATTTATTTATAAGCTATGTAATTAAAACTTATAATTTTAAATATAAAACTATTTATTTTTTAAAAAAATTTAATTAAAATTTAATATACCAAAATGCCTAATTAAATTTACCCAAAATATTTGATAAATAACTAAATCAAATCAAAAATTTCACTTTGATGTTCAAAACACAATTTTAACATATCAAAATTTTAATATACCAAATATTCAATTCAATTCAATTTAGTAAAACTGAATGCGCACAGTTCTTGCAAGACTTGGTCTAATAGTCTAAAGGCCATTCCATGATTACATTTTTAATCCATGCTACAAACAGGTTGTTCATTATGGACACTAACAAAAGCCGTACACTTTCATGCAGAAATTTATTTACAACTTATGAAGTTAATGAATTTTAAAGAATAGGTATTAAATTATTTTAAATTAAAAGTATAAAAAATAAATAACACAAGAAAAAAAATCAAAGATAAATAAAAATATTTAAGCTAAGAGGAAAATGAAAAATGAAAAATAAAGGAAATTAAAACAGTAACAGTTTTCTAATTCCATAGTATCCAATCTAAAATTCTTATTTACTTAATAATATAGTAATAAAAGTATAAAAAAAGATTTAAGATAAAAAATTAAAAAATTAAAAGAACTTAGAAAGAGTGAATTTAAAAGAAAACACAATACGAAAAATAAAAAACTTAAATATATAAAATAAAAATAATTGTGCAATTTCACAGTGTACAACTTGAAAAAGCCTTATTTAGTTCATAATATAGTATAGAGAAGAAAAACCATACATAAAAAGGGGCAGACTAGACAATCGTGCGTAATATTTGGCAACCAAGAGTATCGATCTCATGAAAGTATTACAGTTCTTCCCCTAACAAAGACAAACTAATATAAACAACATAAGACGGGCCTCAATTTTATGACGATTCTGCATTCACAGCAACACAATCAACCACAAAATTAGACCCGCCTACGCACCCGTCTACCATTACCATTAGGATTCACAGATTCTGGCACGCCACCTTCTGCTGCCAAATATAGACCAAAGACACTGCTGCCACTCCGTTTCTTACCTGATAAAAGAGTGGACTTCTTATCCACTGATGCAACTGTTTCCAGCAGCTCCGCTAACAGCGAGGGGCAGCTCTGTTCTAAGTGTCTGAAGCCTTCAGACTGCATCACAACTGCAACAGCAAAATAAGGCCTTAGTAATCTGCCAAATCAGCATAATTCGAATTCAAATTAGTTTAAACCATCAACAGAGGCCAGTGAGTAAATAGAGCAGTTTCTTTATCTCCATATTGAAAAGTTTGGAGATGCCATTCAAGAACCAACCAGAAATGAATTTAAAGGGGTTTCTATAGTATAAGATAAGTTCTCAGAATCCACTAGTTGGCTCACTTAATGCTACTACTTTCTCCATGCTCAGAACATGATCTCAAAAGGCATAAAGTGTTTCATCAAATCCAAGTAAAGTAGCAAACCAGGCAAATATTTATCTTGGCAGTCTACCATTTACCCAAAAAAGTGCCAACTTTTGCTCTGTTCTTTTAATTGAACCATGCAAATAAGATTTCACAAGAAAGCAAAAGCAAAAGCAATGAGAAGCAATTAGTCATGAATGCCTCTTGTTTTCCATGCAAATTTCCAAGACCAGATGAAGTGTGCATAACAGGCAAACTTTTCATAACTACGAAGACCTGATTGTAGACCTTTTATACATTACAATACAATTCCTTTGAGATGGGATACAATACATATTTATACCAGTGCAGATTAGCCACTGTTTCATGTTCAGATTCAACCCTGAGGTCTGTGTACAATAAGTTCGAACCACTGACGCCTTGCATTAACATGCAAATGGCTTTTAATACAAATCATTTAAGCATAGGCATTTAACAATTTATATTATAGGCTCAGATATACATCCTGTATTATAGAAATTACAATATTACTAGAAACAGCTCTTTGAATAACTAGTATTGCTGGGGCAATGATAAAACAGAATCACTTTCTCCAAATATTCACAAAAAAACTAAAAAGCCTCTGCCAAATGATGAGAATTTTTTGAACCAACAATAAAATATTATCGAATGACAAATTTATTTAATATCAGAATATCTAGAACATGACTGCTGTTAGCTTTTCCTACTTCTAAAGGTTTACATAACAGAAAACAGCATCCTGAATAATGAGATAGCAGCTTATGAAAAATCAGAAATTATTATGTGTTAGCTTAGCTAGTACTCAGCTCTCAGAGTTTATACATAAATAGTAGTCAACATAAGGGGTCAAATTATCTGAGATGGAAACTGATGCCAGTTGAATATGAAAAGTAAAGGGCATAACAAGAAAAATCAAGCAGGTATTACATAAAGACAGTTTGCTATAAACAAAGCCTAATCAGGAAACTACATGTTAGGCAAGGATATATTTAAGTCAAATGTATTGGAGATGATTTAAACAAAAGTTCCATAACATCAGTGGTGCCAAATTATTTGGACAATCGCTACTAAGTTACTGGGCTTGACTAAGTTTATTCATCTAATTGTCTAGACCATAGTTGTTAATGGCATGTGGTGGATCATGGGGTAAAGGCGTTTTGGAATCAAGACACATGGCACCCAACAACATGCAATAGCCTTATTGAAATATGGCACAAATTTATATATATATAAATGAAATATATTTATATTATTAATAATTTTCACAAAAATAAAATAAATGACGAATACAAATTAATTTTAACATCTAATTTTCTCAGATAACACAAATTAATTTAATAGTATTTTTGCGTTTGATTATCTATTACAAGTTTACCAAAAAGGAAAATATCAACTAATTTATTGTAGTTTCTCTATGCATGTAAGTTATATGAATAATTAGACTATTTGCAATTTTATATTTTTTAAAACAAAATACATGTAATTTTTTCTTCAGTTATATTATTTTACAATAAATGGGAATTTTTTGTGACACTTTTTTATGATGTTTTGTATAAAATTTATTGTTCTTTTCTATTTTGCTAACATATGACATTTATATTTTTATTCAATATTCGTTTGATAATCTACATACATTCAACGAAAAATTTATCAACTAATCATTTTACACAATTATCTTCAATATATTTAATGTGATTAGCACATAGATAAATTTATAGTTTCCAAGAAAATAGCATAATAATTTAACAACCAAGAAAATGTTTAATTAAATATAAATTTTGGTTTATTATAATTTTTAATTTTTAAACATATTATTTTTGAGAAATTAAAAATGTTGTGCAGAGCACTGGAGTCACACTAGTTTTTAACTCAAAACTTGTTCTTCCACTAACTTAATTTCTCTTTTTTTATTTTATTTTAAGTTTTAATAATATTTAATAAATCTATCTTTTATTAGTATCTTTATTATATATATTTTAATTTGTAAGGCACATACAATTAATGTGTCTCTATTTACACTTTGACTTTTAGTCGATACTATTTAACTTTATTGTTAAGTGCATGAAATTTATAATAACTAATTTTTTATTTAATGTTAAATTGCTAAATCATCTTTATTTTTTTATATTTAGTTTTCTCATTTTAATCTCATATTTCAGTATTATTGTCTTTTATCTCAGTAAAAGATTGATTTTTTCTTTTCTTTACTCTCCTCTCTAATTATTTTTTTCTCTCTTTTATAAAAAAATGTAAGCGACTTAAATTTATAAATATTTTCCCTTTGATTTTTGAAATTCTAAAAAATATAATAATTTTATTTTCATTATAATTAGTAATTTTAATTAGTTGTGTTTGATAAATATATAGAAACGTTGGATGTATAATTTTTACTTAGGTATACATTGTGCAATCAAATTCTCTTATATATTAATATATTATATATAAATTTGTAACAAAAGACGCGCTCAATGTGTCTACATAATTATTTCGATTGATTGGTAATATTTTGTATATATAAATTTTATATTATTGATAAATGATAAAAAAATAACTTTAAAAAGGATAAAAAATGATAAATCAAAATTAGAAGAAAAAAGGAAAAAATAAATTAAAATGATCTAAGATTATGAAATAAAAAATTAGAAAGGAAGAGTGACAATAAAGTATATAAATATAAGTAACACTATATTAATCAAAGACAACAGTGTAATGCATTTATAATATTCTCCTGTTCTTAATAATATCTTATAGATATTAAAAATTAAGAATTATTGATCTAATTTATCAATGACCTCACATAGAATATGTGTAAAATATTACGGCGTAATAATTAGCTGTCAATTTAAAATGTACTATCCCACAAAAATAATCCAATTAACTTAAAATAGAAAACTCTAAAGCTATTCTCAATTTAAAATTTTCAGCTATATTTGTTATCATCTTTAACACTGCAAAATACAAGATACAATTATTATATTTTTTAAATTTTTTCTTTTTTTCACATATATTGAGAAAAATACATAGAAATGTATAAACTCAATAAAAAAAATTAAAAAAATACATACTTTAAAATGAAAACAAACATGGCCTCACTTTTTAATCCGGTCAACGCACATCCTTCAAATGGAAATAAACAAACATGGCCTTCTTTTTTTAATCCTATCAACGCACATCCTTCAAAATTTCCCCCTAGGCGAGATATGGCTATGTTTGGTTACTAATTATTTACTATTTATATACACTCAAAAATTTTACAAATCAATTGCACTAACTTACAAATTTTATTTATATTCAGGTTTATATTTTTTGTCTCATATTTTAAACTAATTAATCATTTTTTAGTCAATATACATGTTCACACTCAAATCAAAACTTATCTCTTTAATTTTCCTACTCATGTTAACAAATCATTATCGTATATTAAATATATATATATAATTTAAGTTTTTCGTTCTTTTATAATTTAATATCAAATATATATTTTTTAAAATTTTCCTACCTATTGGCTATATTTGTTTCTTTATTTTTTTATATACTATTCATCACTATTTAAAATTTTTACAAATTAAATATCTTACTATACAAATTTTATTCAAATTTAAATTCAAAATTTTCCCTTTTACAAGTAATTGATAATTTTTCAACTATTATATGTATTTACAATCAAATAAACATTTATTATGTTTATATTTTTTTATTATTATATAAATCTATTTACTATCACGTTATTCAATCATTATTTAATATTATATATATATATATAATTTTCCTATTAAATCAAATTTTACAAAAATAAATATAATTTTTGTCCACGAACCAGTCAATCAAATACGGTGTAAGCCACACGCCATCCAGTCATTGCCAGTAGTGAACGAGAGAGAGAGAGTGAGAGAGAGTCAGAAATTTGATGGCAGGAAGCAGCAGCTCAAGGTGGTCGCTTTCCGGCACGACTGCTCTCGTCACCGGTGGAACTCGTGGAATCGGGTATGTTTTCCCTTTTCATGGTTTTTCCTCTCTGGCCGTAAAATCTATATTGCATGTAACCTGTTTGTGATAATGCCGTCAGACACGCAATTGTGGAAGAGCTGGCCGAAATGGGTGCACATGTGTACACATGTTCGAGGAAAGAAGACGAGCTCAATCAGCGGTTGCAGGAATGGAATTCTAAGGGGTACAGAGTCAGTGGATCTGTATGCGACGTGTCTTCTAGAGAACAAAGAGTGCAGCTCATGGAGAAAGTGTCTTCAGTTTTCGATGGCATGCTTAACATTCTTGTAAGTGCTCCGAAAGGATTTTGAATCTGTGTGAATGGTTTCGATGCATTGTATAATTGTGTATACAAGGGATACTCAGTTCAGTATTATATTAAATGTGTCGATGCATTGTATAAGTGTGTATACAAGGGATACTCAGTTCAGTATTATATCAAATGTAACACCAAGAACTGTGCATCTGCATCTGCTTTTCAAGTCCAGAATGACCTCAACAATCACTCTTTGTAGATAAATAATGTTGGGACTAATATCCGGAAAGCAACTGTTGATTATACTGCTGAAGAATATTCTAGTCTCACGGCTACAAACTTGGAGTCTTCTTACCATCTATGTCAACTTGCTCATCCTCTTCTTAAAGCCTCCGGAACCAGCTGCGTTGTGTTTATTTCCTCTGTTGCTGGACTTGTGCACTTATTTTCTGGATCTATATATGGGGCAACTAAAGGTAAATTATTATGCTGAAACCGGGATCTTTCCTACAAATGAATCACATGAAAGAGAAACAGCTACAATGTATTGACTCTTCGAGTTTTGCACTTACAGGAGCAATCAATCAACTCACAAGAAATTTAGCATGTGAGTGGGCAAAAGATAAAATTAGGGTGAACTGTGTTGCTCCCTGGTACATCAAAACCTCTCTTGTGAAATCTGTGAGTAATCTTCTTCTTTGAAGATCTATTATTTTTTTTTCATGTTTGAACCCTTATCAATTTAGGTTTTCATATAACACCGATTGCCAATCTTCACTGTTTTGTAAATAAAAATCCTAAGGCTATGTTTGCTTTCATCTTTTCCTTTCAAACATACATTACCATCTTAACTTTTTTTTTTTTTTTTTTATTTCTCTCTTACTTCTACACAATTTTTGAGAAAAAGTACACTTAAAAATAACAACAGACATGGCCTAGACTATAACATATCATATGTTTGAAGTTTTGTGCTTCGCTTCAATCAGAAAAACAGTGAGTGCACTGATTTTCAATAAAGAAACAGTGGGTGCACTGATCTTACTGGGCATGCTCTTGCTTTTATTGTTCCTTGTATACCTAGATGGATCATCTATCTGAGTAGGAATTGTGTTCCAGCTATCATATGATTGATCATTTAATGGATGTTTTATTAGGGATCAATTTGTTAGTCTGGCATTATATGGTCAATAACTCAATAATATAAGAGTTATATTGAAAAGGCTTTGCCAACATGGCTGATTAGGTTACCCTTCATTTGTTTTCTTTCTCGTAATTTTGTATGAACTAGTCATCTTGAGAGTGGATGATGCCCTCCATCTCAGATCTTAGACTAGGGTACATCTTTAGCAGGTACCCCTTAGATTTAGAACTTCTAATTAAAAGACAATATGTAGCTTTTCTTCTCTTTTTCTTCTATATGGCATGCATGTGTGTTGTAAAGAGTTGGTAAGTGGGGGAGAGATTATGGCTTCTTTGTGATGGCCTTTGGATTTATGTAACTGGTTTAAAAGCAATCACTTTCGATGGTACAAAGATCATGAGTATGCAAAGAACTATTATCTTCCCTTGTTTGGAAGATGAAATAGGTTTTACATTTGGAACATGATTTGACTTAAAAAAATGTTAACTACTAATTATGTTTTGCATACATCCAATTAAGGATTAAAAAAACACAAATAAAACATTGTGATATGTCATAGGTTATGGGATGAAATTGAAATGATTAAACTAGATATAATGGAATCTTCTGGATACTTAGTCGTTTTTTAAAAGTAATGAGGAAAATCAACCAGCATCCAGCAGAATCTATTATATTAGAGCCTTGTTTATAATTCTTATTGTAAGATATAAGATTCTCATCAACATCTGCGTTATGAGCACCAATGTTGGGATCTCTTGTTTTAGTAACTAGTTTTTGACATAAAGTTCTATCAAAAATCATACCAGTTGGTATCAAAGCCATCCAAGGCAATCTAAGGTCTTACAATGTTATTATTATGAGTGGTCTAGAACAATAATTTAAATATCTTGATCTTCTCTGGCGTTGCGATATTTCATGTATAGAAAGTTTCTTATTATAAAGTTCATTATAAATTATGTTCCCATTATGATATATTTTTGGTTTCTTCTTCTTTTATAATATTTGTATCCACATCTACATTATGAGCACTATCTCTTATTATAGTAGCTAGCTTTTGACGCAAAGCTCTGCTTCTTCTTCTATAAGATTTGTATCCACATCTTCATTACGAGCACTAATGTCGGTGTCTCTTGTGTCAATAGCTAGCTTTTAACATAAAGCTCTTCTTCTTCTTCTTTTTCTATAAGAGTTGTCTCCACATTTGCATTATGGGCACTAATGTCAAGGTCTCTTGTTTCAATAGCTAGCTTTTGACATAAAGGTCTATCAAAAATCATAGTAGTTGGAAGTACAAGAACTCTACAAGATAAACTAATCTAGTAGTTACATTGGAACTTGCTTAAAAGGGTTTCTTTTGGTGTTACCACTGTTCACGATGAGAATTTTTTTGGGGGGGGAGGGGTTAGGAGAGAGAGAGAAAGAGCTAGAGAGTCTGACAAGCTTAAGTTATAGTGTATAATATGTATTCTAGTTTATTAGATTCTAACAATCTGTGCTAGCACATGTTTCAGTTTCTTATATGAAAGTTAATGAACACACACACACACACACACATATTCCAATTTGTCATTTCCATTGTTGCAACCACTTAAACGTGAATATAAAGGTGGTTTCAATTTCTTATATGAAAGTTGATGAACACACACACACACACACACATTCCAATTTGTCATTCCCATTGTTGCAACCACTTATACATGAATATAAAGGTGGAGTGCATGCAATAAAATGAAAGATTTCATATAAAGAGAAAGCAGTTTGAACATCATTAGTTCTAGTCAATTTTAAAAAAGATAAAAAATGCAATACTTTGTTCCATTTCCATTCTTATATATACATAAATAAATAACAAAATAAATTTTGTTAGTGTATGACAGTCTAACTACAAGCTCTAATTAAATCTATTAGGCCTAGTGGCGAAGTCCAATCAATTTGGAGCATTATCTATGGACAACAACCTTGTTGGGCCTAGACTAGGGCTTAGCTAAATTGGGAGATCTGTTGACAGGCAAATGAGTCTAACACCATGCCTCAACCTAAAACTTTAAGACCATAACTATTTGGGTCATGCATCCATTTATATACAACTTAATTTCTTCTCATTCTTTCAATATAGAACAACTCATACTAGATCCCAACAATCTTCTACTTAATTAGAAATTTTCAAATATTTCATGGTCTTACAAAGAGTGCTTCCAAACTATACATAATTTTTACGGGCCTTTCATGGGATTAACCAAGCACTCTTTTTCATCAAACTACATGGGCCTTTCATGGGATCTTGGCTTTCCATTAGATCAATTGAGAACCTTTTTCGTACTTATTCTAAGTTGAATTATTTACTCCGATACCACTTGTTACCATTTGTTAGGGTACGTATGAGCTCGATTAAAAGTTCTGACTAGAATTGTTGGACCTGGTGGTAAAGCTCAACTAACTAAGAGTAGCATTCATGGATAACTTTATTAGTCTTTTTGCAATTTTCGACCAAATTGGGAAGAACTAGATGTGGGCCTGCATATGCATATGTACATAAGTAAGTCTAAGACTATGTTTAAATCTAACACCTTAGGGCTACGAGTCTTGCATATACTTATATACAATTCAATTTCTTCATATTCTCTTGATGTGGGACAACTCACACGTAATCCCAACAATCTTTCTCTCAATTTAGATTATATGTGTTAATCATTCCTAGCTTGCTAGTTAAAGCCGCGAACCTTGTTTCTAGTATACTTTTAGTTAGGACATTAGTCACTCGTTGTGAAGTTGGTAAGTAAACCATGCAAATACTGTTATTATCAATCTTTTCTTTGATAAAATGATGGTCTATCTCCACATGCTTTTACGTGTTGTTGTAAAGTGAATTGTGAGCAATATTAATTATAATTTATTATCACAACACAATTTTAATGGACTATTACTTAGAATTTTCAAATCTTCCATTAGTTTTGTTAACTAGAAACCTTCTCATTTCCCATAAGCCATTGCATGAAATTCAACCTTTGCACTACTTAGAGATATGACTTGTTACTTCTTAGTCCTCAAAATGACTAGGTTCCCCTAAATGTAGGTACAACACTTAGAAGAAGTTGACCGCTTATCTATTACTACACTCCTTACCCCATCTGCATGCTTAATGACTTCAACAAACCTAGTTTCACCTATCATCTTCTAAGTGTTCCCTTTAATATTTGAGGATTCTATGGACTACCTTCATATGTTCTCTTTGGTGAATGCATGAATTGACTCACCATGTTGATTGCAAAAGTAATGTCAGGTAAGGCATGAGAGATATACAAGTCTACCTACCATGCTTAATATCCTTCTTTATCCATATTGTGGTCATCTTTCTCCAAGCTAAGTTTCAAATTTAGTTCCATTGAAGTGTCTATTGGTCTACGTCTTAGCATGTTGATTTCATGAAGAAGGTCTAAGATGTACTTCCTTTGTGAAATTGATATACTAGATCTACTCCTTACAACCTCCGTTTCTAATAACTATTTGAAAGACCTTAAATCTTTCAAATCGAATTCTCTACTTAGATAACCCTTTAGTTGTTCAATTTTTTTTTTTCATCTCTTGTTACAATAATATCATCAACATTGATAATCAGTACCATTTTTTTTCCTTCCTTTAAAAGTTTGACAAAGTGTGTTCAAACTCAACTTGTAGGTATTCCTTGGATTTCACTGTCTTAGTGAACTTATCAAACCATGCCCAAGGAGACTGTTTTAGTCTATAGAGAATTTTTTTTAGTTTACACACCGTTCCTTTATCTACCAATTGCTATCAAGAAAAAAACTGAGATCTTACAAAAAGCACCTATTTCTAACTTTGTATTCTATGACAAGTTATCTCCAAAGTTAAGCTGCTTTGTTGCTAATATTTCAAAAATAGACATGCTTAAATCTATTCATGGGTCTCTCATTATTCCAACATGGAGACAGGCCATTAAGAAAGAACAAGATGTTTTGAAGAGGAATGAAACATGGGAAGTTGTAAATTTTCCAAGAGAAAAGAAAACAGTAGGTTGTAAGTAGGTTTTCACTTTAAGTATAATAATGTTGATGATAGAACCATAGAAAGGCAGAAAGCAAGGCTTGTGGCTAAAGGGTTTAGACAAACCTATGGAATAGATTACTTGGAAACATTTACACCTATTGCCAATCTTAATACAATCAAGGTTTTGCTCTTAGTGGCGGCTAATCTAGATTGGCTACTACAACAACTAGTGTGAAGAGCACATTCCTAGATGGGGACTCATATGACAAGGTTTATCTGGACTTTCCTACCGGATTTGTTATGGTGGGAGTAGAACTTGGATAAGTGCTTCATAACCTGAATCATTGTTGAGTTGGTGGAAAGTTTTAATCTTGGAGCATTCCCTTGGAGCAAACTCCTAACAAGGTTAAGTTTGGTGTATGTACCATTTATGGACATTGTTTTATTGAGCATACATGAAGATTAGGAATATCTAACTAATCCCCACTCTTGTTTGCAAGGAACCATGAACTTAACTTGTGAGGTTAGCTAAACTACAATGTGGTAAGTTAGGAGTAGATAGGATTGGTAGGGGTAGGGGTGTATTGGAATCTATGGGTTCTAAGGTTGACTTTTGAGATTCTTCTTCAATTAGATTCTCCCCTTGCAAGGTGAGGTGAAATACAACTAAAACTTTAGAAACGTGTCATCTTTAGATACAAATACACATTTTAGAGTAGATGAGAAATACTTGCATCCTTTCTAAGTAGGAGAGTAGCCCATGAACGCACACTTTGTGGACTTAGGACTTGAGCAAATTTGATTTCGCCTCTTCATATTTTCTTCCCTCGAAAAAGTTGCTCGCTTCCTTTAACTAGTCTTTAGTTAAGGAAAAAATAAGAAATCTCTTAGGTGTTATCTTTTTTAGCCAATCTTTGTTGATTGTGATTGGGCTTGAATAGCTTATTTGCTAATGTTGTTGATTCCAAATAGTCTTTCATCAAGTTTCAATATCAACCACTCTTTTGGAGTTTGTCGCCTTACGATAGCTACCATGTTGTTGCCTTAAGACGACTACCTTGTTTTTACCTTACATTAGTGTATTACATGTTGCCTTATGACACATATTTCCAAGTATTTGATTGCTACCTTGCAACGTTTATATTCAAGTGTCGCCTTATGACACCTTTCTTCAAGTCTCAAAGGTTGCTTTATGACTTGATTCCAAGCATTACCTTGCAATCAATATCGGCTTTTGCCTTGCAAAAGTTCCTTGATTGTCAAGCCATACTATAACTCATTTTTTATTTGTCATAGTCCAATTTGAAAATATACAATTATATGTCTCGAATAATTCAACTTAAGAGGGAGTGTTAGAATATTTGATAATATTGATTTCATATTATGACCTAAATTATAGGTTTTAAATATTTAGTTTCATAGTTTCTAGAACTAGTTTTATACTAAGCGTAAATTTATTTTTAGTATATTTTACGGGTCTCATATTATGAATAGGGACCTCTCTTTAGCAATGAAACATGCCACAATTTTTCCAATTCCTACAACAAATAAACATATAATTACCAAGCGGAAGAAAACTATTACAGCGACCTAGAATATAGTATAATGCTTGTGGAAATAAGTGTGAGTTGTTTACAAGGCCTCACTGCTTTAGACTTAAACTTTGAGTATTTTAAGTTAGTTGCTTTGAGAAATGATGTTCATAACTCAAGGGTTTGACCAAATTCCTTACTTTTGGTATGGTGTAATCTGAATAATTTATTTGAATTTACATGACTTAACAATAATGCATGTTAGAAACTGACCAGTCAATATTTAAGCTTGTATATGATTAATCACCGCTATTATCAAATGCATTGTGAAACAATACTGCACTATTTTTAGATATATAGAATTTATTGGTACTGTGAATTTCATTTGTGCGCACTTTTAAAGTCTTTCTAAGAAAGGAAATGTTGTATACATAGGAAAAGTTGTGTGCAATGAAAAATGCATGCACAGCTTGAGGAGCGCTTTTTCTTTATTTAATTAACATAACAAAAAAATTATCTACTCCATCCAACTAGCTCTAGGTTCGAATCTCAGGCAACCCACTGTTGTGTGGATAGCAATCTATAAATTTGAATAGATATAAATAGTTATTTGGGTTGGTTGCATTCCATTTTCTGTTTCCATTTATGTATAGAAAATTTGTTCTTGGGAGACGTTGATGATTAAATAAACCAAGATTTACCATGTTAATCCAATGACACATATGTGCAGTTGCTTGAAAACAAGGAATTCTTGGACTATGCAGTAACCAGAACTCCTCTTAAGCGTCTAGGAGAACCACAAGAAGTCTCCTCGTTGGTAGCTTTCCTTTGTCTTCCTGCTGCTTCTTACATCACTGGTCAAATTGTTTCTGTTGATGGAGGAATGACTGTGAATGCCTTCCCTTTATAGAATTTATAAGTATTTGCTGCTTCTATTGTCCTTCGGCTTAATATTGTAAAATAAAGCCATTAGAAGTTGATGCTCTAAAGACTTCTCTGTGTGGCTGATTTGGTTGCCTATTTTTCTTCACGTTCAGTTTATGTTGCTCACTCTTAATGGACAGTCAGATTGTTTATGCACTCGATTTGCATTTTGTGAAATCCCTTGTATTAAATGAGCTTCATAGTTGGATTCACATAAAAGTTTTGTATATCTGTTGTAAGGAGACTCATAGCTTATGAGGTGTGGTATGTGTTTCAAGTACTTTTTTCTGTGTTGTGTCAAGATAAAAGTTGTATAATTTATATTCATAACGAGACTTTTGCCTTAGATGGTGAATGGGGGGGAGGGGCAGGGGCGGGGTGGGGGGTGTTTCCCGTGCTTTTTTCTCAATTGTGTTTGTGATAAAAGTTATATAACTTGAAAATGATGCACTGTATTTAGGTTTTGGATTTCTTGGAAGGACATTTTAAATAAACATAATAGTTAAATAATTTCAACAAAAGGATGAAGCATAGTCCAGGGATAGTTGGGCCTATGGCACTGCAACTCGGCTAATTAACCGAAGGCCTAGGTTGAAGTGGGTTTATTGTACCTATTTCTCTTTACCTGGAAATGCGGCTGTATTCATCGTCTTTGTTTTGAATTTGTATCAAGTATCTCTAAATTTATCTTGAACTTTGTTTTTGAAGTCATTTCATTATTTGGATTTAAGTTTTCAATCGTTATGTCTTGAATGTTGTCATTTGCTATGATAGCTTCTAAGTTTGGTTCCAATGAAATTTCTTTTGTGCTCTTATTTTATTATCCTGATTTTTAAATTCGAAAATTGATTTATATAATGATAATAAGAAATCATTCGAAAAAATGCCTCTATTTTACCTTTTTATGTACTTTTTGAATTTCGTTTTATATTCTAGCTTTTAAGTTTAGTTTTAAACTTGTGTTTTTGTTCTAATTTACTATTATAGCCCCTAAGTTTGGTTCAATTGAAATTTCGTTTGAATATTATTATTAATTCTATTATCCTAAATTCCTAATTTAAAATTTTCATTTAATATGAAGATACAAAGGGAGCATTAAAAAATGACTTCACTTTTGTTAGGTCAAAAATCCATTGGACTAGTTTGATTCGACCATGGATTCCACCTTATGCTTTTTTGGGCTAGGTATGAGGTTGGGTTATAATTTCATTATCCCAAATATATCTATACTTATCTTCTTAATCTAAGGTAACTTTCATTTGCACTTTGAAATCGGATTTGAATTCGAAATCATTTACTTAAGTTTGGAATAAAATTATTTGATCCAATATAACTATTTGATTCAATCAATAGAATATGTGTTATTGTAATAATTGTTGTTTGTTTTGTTGTCTATCAAAATGGAATGTGAGAGATTTTCAATATTAACTTTTAACATGTATAAAGTCAAAAAATAGGCAATTGAAAATAAACTTTATATGTGTAAGTTATTTTTAAATTTTATATCTTCTTAATTATAATATATTATGAAATTGTAATATTTTGAATAATTAAAATAACATTATTTAAAATTAAATAAATTTAGTAAATGAAAATAAATAAAAAATGGGTTGATAGAAAAAACTGTAGATTAATTAAAGAGAGAAAAAAAATAAAAATGGTTTGTCTAAAACCCTCAAACATTTTGGATAAAAAGGTGGTAAAAGAAGAAAATGAAAGAAAAAAAATAATACATTAAAAAAGAATAAAAACCAAAAAATTGAAAATGAGCCTAATTTAGTGATTTTACATTTGCGTGAATGCAAAATAGGCATCATCTTTAATTATATATAGATAGTGTGTGTATTACATATTTATTAAATTAAGGGGTCATAAATGTTTTAAATTAGTTATGGAGAATTAGGAATCAAACTTGAGTTTTTTTTAAAACCTCTATCTAATTGGGAATTTGGTGAATCCAAATTTTTAGGTATGAATTCAAATATTAATTCTCATAACAATAATCTAGACAATTATAGGATTCATTCACATTCCCAATAACAAAACCCTTGTATTAAATGCCATGGAAATATACTTTTATTATGGAGAAAACAATTTTGTTTGCGGAATTATGAATGAAAAAAAAACACACGCACATGCGTGCATGGATTCGGTGTATTCAAGGATGACTTGGTAATATAATGGGGTTTTTTATAAATCAAAGGATTTGTAAAACTATCTTTTTCAAAAGCAGTTTCGAGCAATTTGGAGAGGGTTATCGTGGAAGTTTCCTATTTTCCACGATTATGATGTTTTGATATGTAGGTTTGGTAAAATATTCTAATTTTGGTCTGGATTTTTGGGTAAGTTGTATTTGTAAACTTGAGGACGGTCGTGAAAGGGCCAAAAAGGAGTTTGATATTGAAAAAGATAGTTTTTCATCTAGTTTTATATTTGTTTTTGCTGAAGCAAGTTTTGGTCTTGTGCTTTCTCGTGGATCATTAGGTTTTTTAGAAAGGGCCTTTGGACTTCTAGTGATTTAAGAAATGCAAAAAAGTGGTTTTGTGTTTCAGGATATTTGTGAAATCTGGGTTTGTGGCAATTTCAGGTTTTGTATGTTTAGATCAAGTTGTATCCTTTAGATCTTTTATGATTGTTTTGTGATACCAGGATTGAGGTTTTCTGGTGTTTGTATCGGTTGTTTCTTTCCACGTGTTGGGATTTTAGGTAGCATTGCTCTTTGTTTTGAAAAAATTCAAAGGAGAGAAAATCAAGTATTAAGTTTGTATCTCATTTGATAAATTTAATTTTGAAATCAAAAATATTTAGTAATGCTTGTCATTGTGCAAAAATTTGTTTCGATTAAAGATTTTGAACATCTTTTTACAAAATTTTTTTTGCACTTTTACAATCAATGTGAAGTAAGAATTTTTTATTTATCAAATTACTTTGAAATTTTTGTATGTATAAAACAATGCTCAAAATTTATTTTTTAATTGTGAATACTTTTTTTGGATATCATTCCAATGGGTCGAGGTGAAATTGATAATAAGCTTTTTGTAACCCAGTTTTTATTTGAGAATCGTACGATACCCAATGTTTGAAGTATCAGTTTCTACGATTTTTGGAAGACTCAAATCAACTAAGTATAGGCAGAATATTTCTATAATTTGTGACTTTATTTTTTTCGTATGATCAAGGTGTGTTTATCAGTCTAAGGGTTGGGGTTCTTTTTTAGTTTATTGTGGAGAGGTTTGAACATTCTTTGATATTTGAGTAGTAATCTAAGACATAGTTTAGACTTTCGAGAAACCTTTGAAGTTACTTTTTATCAACTATTTTGTCTAAAAATTTCTAAGCAAATTTGAAGGACCTTTCAATTGGGGTAATCGTACCTTGGTATATGTAATGTTATAGAAATTTAATTTTGGCTTGGACAATGTTCATTTTGGAATCAGCTATAACTAATTTGTTTCTCTATATGATATGAAGAAAGGTTTTGAAATGTTTGAAATGTTCATCAATGATTTTTTAAAAAATGAGGACAATACCAATATAGACAATATAGAATTTATGGTAATCATTAAATATGTCATTTATAATTCTTTGGAATTTTAAAGGAGCATTTTAAAAATCGAATGGTATTACATTCCATTTATATTGCCCAAATGAAATGGTGAATGCTGTTTTGTACCTAACTCTTCTAGATATTTGTATTTGCTAGAATTATGATTTCATATCGAATTTGGAAAATATAAAGACATTGTGTAGTTTTTAGAGTAAATTTCTTTTATTGAGAATTAGATATCTAATTCATAGTAGAACTTTGTTAAAGAGTTGTATAATTGATAACTAACTAGAGTACCTCACTCTATTTTAGATGCTTTATTAACATAGAAAGCAACATAACTCTACGATGATTTTGATTTTGAAATAGGTTTTTTGTTTTGTAAATCTTGTATTTCTTTTCTTTTGAAAGTTGGTTCATAAGGGAGATTAATAACATGTTTCTTTTTGTCTCAAAAGGCATTAGGAAGATTTCAAAAAGCTTGTTGCTTTATTAATTCTTGAAAGTTTTTGATTTGATTTTGAACTTGTGTAGTTTGAAGTTATGATGTAATTTTTGTTAGAGAAACATCTTTAAGTATGGCAAGAATTAAGGTGTCTAGTCTTTTTTTGGTAAAAGATTTAATATCTACTTTTATTAATCCTATATGGATATATTTGCTTCCTTTATTTCTATGTTATTTTGAAGATGTTTCAGAAATAAAAAGAATTGTTTTAAATAGTTTTGTGAGTTGAATATCTCTTTCTTTTGTTTTAATAACTAGATTTGTATTGAAAGAAAGAATTTTGAAAGTTTTGTAGATTTGATCTTTGGAAATTTTTAGGATCTTCTAATTATCTATGAATTTGTTGAAATTTTGAATTATCATTTCTTCAATATTGATGATCTTCCTAGAGGAATTTGAAGAATTAAATGTAGAGTTTGAAGAGTAAGATTTATAGAGAATAGAATCTATTTATCTAATACTCATGCTTTCGATATTGGGAATAGCTTACAATTCCCAACCTTTAAATGTGGGATCAATTACAAATCACTAGACTTATTACCCCGGACAATCTTAGAGGGAAAACACTCGACTATTCTTTAATCTAAATACAAATACTAGAAATTCGGATAATAAACAATATAAACACTGCCTTGCCCCAGCTCTGATATTGGAGACCGCAAAATTGAAGGGAAATATGTTTAATACCAGAAGAAAATATTAGAAAATTTAATTTGCAGTATTCCAAAGAAAAATATCAAAAAAATTGCAAAATTTAAATGCAGTATTTAAAATAGAATTAATAGAATTTAAATTTGAATGCAAAAAATGAACATTAGATGGCTATGCCAATTATATAATTTAAACAAAAATAAATAAATATTTATAAACGCAAACTTTTTGTAAATAATAAAATTGAGATAATTATCTATTGATATAATATCTCAAATTTAGTACAATAGAGATATTAGAAGGGTTTACTAGGAAAGGGAGTTTTGAAGACGATTCACTCTTCTCAAACCAACTACTCTATTACAATTTTGTGTGCGTGAGAGAGGAAAATGAAACATGTAAACATGTAAAAGTCATATCCTATAGGTTTTACAACTTATGAAGTTAATGAATTTTAAATAATAGGTATTAAATTATTTTAAATTAAAAGTATAAAAAATAAGTAACACAAGAAAAAAAATCAAAGATAAATAAAAATATTTAAGCTAAGAGGAAAATGAAAAATGAAAAATAAAGGAAATTAAAACAGTAACAGTTTTCTAATTCCATAGTATCGAATCTAAAATTCTTATTTACTTAATAATATAGTAATAAAAGTATAAAAAAAGATTTAAGATAAAAAATTAAAAAATCAAAAGAACTTAGAAAGAGTGAATTTAAAAGAAAACACAATACGAAAAATAAAAAACTTAAATATATAAAATAAAAATAATTGTGCAATTTCACAGTGTACAACTTGAAAAAGCCTTATTTAGTTCATAATATAGTATAGAGAAGAAAAACCATACATAAAAAGGGGCAGACTAGACAATCGTGCGTAATATTTGGCAACCAAGAGTATCGATCTCATGAAAGTATTACAGTTCTTCCCCTAACAAAGACAAACTAATATAAACAACATAAGACGGGCCTCAATTTTATGACGATTCTGCATTCACAGCAACACAATCAACCACAAAATTAGACCCGCCTACGCACCCGTCTACCATTACCATTAGGATTCACAGATTCTGGCACGCCACCTTCTGCTGCCAAATATAGACCAAAGACACTGCTGCCACTCCGTTTCTTACCTGATAAAAGAGTGGACTTCTTATCCACTGATGCAACTGTTTCCAGCAGCTCCGCTAACAGCGAGGGGCAGCTCTGTTCTAAGTGTCTGAAGCCTTCAGACTGCATCACAACTGCAACAGCAAAATAAGGCCTTAGTAATCTGCCAAATCAGCATAATTCGAATTCAAATTAGTTTAAACCATCAACAGAGGCCAGTGAGTAAATAGAGCAGTTTCTTTATCTCCATATTGGAAAGTTTGGAGATGCCATTCAAGAACCAACCAGAAATGAATTTAAAGGGGTTTCTATAGTATAAGATAAGTTCTCAGAATCCACTAGTTGGCTCACTTAATGCTACTACTTTCTCCATGCCCAGAACATGATCTCAAAAGGCATAAAGTGTTTCATCAAATCCAAGTAAAGTAGCAAACCAGGCAAATATTTATCTTGGCAGTCTACCATTTACCCAAAAAAGTGCCAACTTTTGCTCGGTTCTTTTAATTGAACCATGCAAATAAGATTTCACAAGAAAGCAAAAGCAAAAGCAATGAGAAGCAATTAGTCATGAATGCCTCTTGTTTTCCATGCAAATTTCCAAGACCAGATGAAGTGTGCATAACAGGCAAACTTTTCATAACTACGAAGACCTGATTGTAGACCTTTTATACATTACAATACAATTCCTTTGAGATGGGATACAATACATATTTATACCAGTGCAGATTAGCTACTGTTTCATGTTCAGATTCAACCCTGAGGTCTGTGTACAATAAGTTCAAACCACTGACGCCTTGCATTAACATGCAAATGGCTTTTAATACAAATCATTTAAGCATAGGCATTTAACAATTTATATTATAGGCTCAGATATACATCCTGTATTATAGAAATTACAATATTACTAGAAACAGCTCTTTGAATAACTAGTATTGCAGGGGCAATGATAAAACAGAATCACTTTCTCCAAATATTCACAAAAAAACTAAAAAGCCTCTGCCAAATGATGAGAATTTTTTGAACCAACAATAAAATATTATCGAATGACAAATTTATTTAATATCAGAATATCTAGAACATGACTGCTGTTAGCTTTTCCTACTTCTAAAGGTTTACATAACAGAAAACAGCATCCTGAATAATGAGATAGCAGCTTATGAAAAATCAGAAATTATTATGTGTTAGCTTAGCAAGTACTCAGCTCTCAGAGTTTATATATAAATAGTAGTCAACATGCGGGGTCAAATTATCTGAGATGGAAACTGATGCCAGTTGAATATGAAAAGTAAAGGGCATAACAAGAAAAATCAAGCAGGTATTACATAAAGACAGTTTGCTATAAACAAAGCCTAATCAGGAAACTACATGTTAGGCAAGGATATATTTAAGTCAAATGTATTGGAGATGATTTAAACAAAAGTTCCATAACATCAGTAGTGCCAAATTATTTGGACAATCGCTACTAAGTTACTGGGCTTGACTAAGTTTATTCATCTAATTGTCTAGACCATAGTTGTTAAATGGCATGTGGTGGATCATGGGGTAAAGGCGTTTTGGAATCAAGACACATGGCACCCAACAACATGCAATAGCCTTATTGAAATATGGCACAAATTTATATATATAAATGAAATATATTTATATTATTAATAATTTTCACAAAAATAAAATAAATGACGAATACAAATTAATTTTAACATCTAATTTTCTCAGATAACACAAATAATATATTAGTGAAATTTAATAAATAAAATAAACATGTTTCTAAAACATCTTGTTGAAGAACTAAAACACAAAAATATCCAATGTACCTTGATATTAATGATTTTTTAAAAAACAAAACCATAAGAACTAAGAAAAATCACAAGAAGCAAATTTTTTCACATCAAATATCCATGCATCTGTGCCCATATATACATTAAACAAAGAAAGAAAAAAATAGCGAGAAATAAACTAAATAGAAAGAAAATATAAAAAAATAAAAATCTAAAGATTTTACCTCAAATTGGAGTACATAACAAAAGGAAATTCATTGAAAAAAAATAAGAAGGAAAGAAACAGAAAAAAATTACCAAAAATTGACAACCTCCTTCCACTGAACCTGATACTCTACTAAGTGGGCAAAGAAAAAGAGCAATTACTTCTATTATAACATGTTTTGAGGCTGCAACAAATGTGATGTACTTCTAAACCTAGCAACAATGATTATAATGCTTCATAAATCTCTCATTTTAGGTATCCTAGTGATATAGTCCATTAAGATATTCTTCCAAAGTCATGCAACCATGTGATGAACAGGGGCCATATCAAGCCCTTCTTCAAGTGGCATGATTTTCCTATTCGCATATGAGTCAAGACTGAACATAAATCTCAACATCATTGATGCATTTAGGGTAAAAAGTATGCCCTTTGCACCAAGGCTAATGTTTGTTACCCTCCTAGTCGACCACTAAAAGGCATCATGCAATAAATAATTTCCTTGAGTCCTGCCATTTAGGTTATTTCCCTTGGTCCTCAACAATCCATTCTCCATAAAAGTATTGTGTTTTGCCTTGTCCAAAGAGCCGGCCATGGTTGCATTTTGCTTTTTGGGTAATTCAAAATACTTTAAAATATTGTCACGTTTGAGTACATTTTACCATGATCCAAAATTCATCCCCCTATTTTGATGTGTTCCCCTTCATTTCACGATCATCAAAGTTGAGATTTTTGAATTTAAAGAAAAAAAAAGAGGCTTTCGCTTGCCCCCCCACTTAACCTTTTGTAAGTATGCATGTATTATTTACAATTCTAGAAAGATTTGTTAGCTTTTGAAATTCCTAATTTGAATTCTTAAAAATGGAGCATCAAATACTCTGCAACTGGAACTTGCTTCAACCACCCTCATGCTTAATCCTTCGTTAAGGTGGCAACCTTACTCAAAAGCAAGCAGCAACTGTCCTCAAAAATTGCCCTTCAAGGTATCTTCAACATGGTTACAATATTATTGGACAACCTGAAGTAGGAGCATCTTGATGAACTAAGCTACCAATATTTAAGTCGCATTATCATCAATGAGGACAAGTATTCAAAGTACAACACATCTATCAAAGTCCCAAAACATGTAATATCAAAAGCGACAGCTTATTAAGGTTACACATATCAAGTACTAGGGACTAACAAAAGGCATTACCCAAATGGTTGGAACAATTTAGATAAAGCTTTTCATACTCCATTCAAAATTATGCGTTCAAGCTACCATTTGCAATTCAACAGCCTAACAAAGTGCTTTAATTCCATATTAGGGGAATACCATTAACACTTCATGAGTGGCCTAAGAAGAATTTGGCGAAACTTTTGGATGTTGCTTAGTAAGGTTTCAACACCCAAAAGAGCCATACAATCACCTTGAGATAAAACCCCACAAAATGTGAGATAGCCCTTCAAATAGCATCTCTCACAGAAATGGAGGCAAAATCTCAAAATTGCAAAGAGTTATATGTAAAAGGAATAAAAGCAAATAAAGTAACATGCAAGCCAAAGTTGCGGCTTCATTGAATACAATGTGGGAAATTTTGCAATGATTAAAGTGTCGAACCCATTGTCAACGAAGTGTATTTGAGGGATAAACCCTCAATTCTTGCAAAAATATATTGAACTGAGCCCGTGTCAAATGCATTAGAAATGTGGCCTATAAAATTCAACTACCCCCTTGACAAAAGACACAAATATCTTGAGAACACATCCTGCAACCAAGGAAATTGCCCACAGCAAAGCAATCCTTGATCATTGAGTCAATAAAATAGCAAGGCGTAAAATTGATGAGTGCTTAATGAGATTGGAAGGCTACTTAGAAGAAGAAAACACTTGAAAACAAGCAAAGAACCTTAAGGAGCTTAAACCCCAGTTTCAGATGTACCAAAATTCACAAAATCCAAGAGTGTCACCATCTCAAGTAACGAGGATGAAGAGGCCTGCCTACCAGCCAAGCCCCTGGAGGTGATTCAAGACATTGAAACTGCCTTGCACTGGGCTACACCAACAGTTGAAATTCATGAACACAGCCACCTGAAAGCTGCTAAGTTCATATTTTTAAGTTTCGTTTTTATTTATATATACTTGTCATTATTTTAGTGATTATTTTAGAATTGATTCCTTAAATTTTGCAACATCTAGTGTTGCCACTAGGCTTTGTCTTTTTAAACGTAGCAGTTGTTATACTTGCCCCCACTCTAGCCATTACCCATTGTAACTAAGCATTGCTAGCAACATAAATGAATTTGTCATGCCAACCACCTGAATTAATTTACCTCTTTGTTGGGTTGTACCTCTAGAGCATTCAGGAGGATATGACTGTGACAAATAACCACCCCATCACACTTTGCATGGTCAAGAATATTATTCTTGGTAGCCAATTCAACCTAGTTGTATGTAATAGAAAAATAGAAGACTAGAGAGAGAAGGGAGGGGGGGTCGGGTGTATTTGTTGGTATCTTTTATATAAATTGCATGGCAGTTAAATTGACCCTTCTAATCATCTATCAACTCTTTTTCTATGCTCAAAAAAATTGACCAGAAAAATATCATAAGTACAAGTATATAGAGATACGTTCAGTACATTTCCATTCTATTGGTAGTACTTATTTCTTTATCCTTCTATGACAGAGTTCTAAATCCAATGGGAACATAATTGTCTCTCCACTGAAGTCCTGGCCTTTTCCCATAACACTATGAAAAATTGTTACGCTGGAAATCCAATATATTTGCTTTCCAAACTATCCCTAAACTTCAGCATGGTCTTTAACAACTGGACTACCAGCAGCCCACACTGAAATTTATCCATTGTAAAATGCAAACCTTAAAAACAAAGAAAATAAGCTATGGATCAAGATATGTAAATTAACCTCTCAAATTAGAAGTAGGTGTTCGAATTCTTCTCTAATACCCGAAAAGCAACAAGAAACATGGTAAAGTTGCACCCTCTATTGCAAGTATCAAAAAGTAACTACAGCACATCCTAGACATAAAGAAGTAGGAAACCAAAACATCCTACTGGATTGGGGGGAGGGGAGGGCATTAATCTAATTGCATCAAGAATATGCTTGCAGATACGGACTAGAAAACTATATTGACATAACCTGTAACATTGCACCGCTCAGATCAACGGACTACACGCACCTCCCAAGTTTGTAGCTGCAAATTTTAAACATATGGCCTTGAGCTGTGGGCATCCATGTTGCTCTGCAAGGGAAAGAGTTGTTGCTACCGTATCAGCACTGACCTCTTCACATAGTTTTGCTTCACACAACAGTTTCAACCGATCTAAACCGAAGCGGTCAGCAGCAGCCAATAAATGTTGCATCAAGATCACAGAAGTTTTAGATGTTGAGCCAATTATTTCATGAAAATTGGGGAGTTCATCAGAGTAAATAAAATGTAGCAATGCCTGCGAAACATTCCCACATAACAATGGAGTGACTTGAAAAGAACCAGAGAAGAGTAGTATATAACAAGTATACAATTCATATGCTAAAAAGCCTCCAATGATCATGCACACAAATACAATGAAGCAACCAACTGCACATCTAAACTGGGATTCCACATGGATATTACTATTAACACGGTATGGTCTTCCAAAAATCTCAAGACAGCAAAGTTGCTTTTTAAAAAATAAACACTTAGGTTTTACACGTTTGATGGAAGAATCTTTTACTACTAGCTTTTAAAAAGCATTAAAAAATTTATTTTCCAGTCAATTATGCATCCAGGTTCAGCACCTAACCAAATTCTCCAATAATATGTGATAGTATTACCGAAATGACCTATTTCAGAAACTGGATAGATCTCTGAGAAAAAGGATCATTTCAGGCTCAGTCAGTCAAACATCAGAATATCTCATACTCTCCATTGTACCCCAGATAATGGAACAAATGACGAAGGGTAATAATAAAACAGCGCTATACCATCTCAGGTTACAGGAAGAACATCCTAGAAGGTTGTGATCATTAATACTAGGCATTCAAAATCACACTTGACAAGGTAGATCAACATAGAAACTGTCTAATGGGTCTTTAACTACAGATAATTCTGAACTAGAAAAATGAAAGAATTTCATAATCTTTGTACTTTTAAGTTTCAAAAACTATGACCTCATGCCTGCTTTTCTCCTCAGACAAAATCTGAGCATTAAGAGAGAGAGAGATGTGTTACCTTGAATATAGAAGGTTCAACATCCTCAAGTTCCACTTTATCAGTATTAGGATTTCCAACAAGTCCAAAAAATTGGGCTCTGAAAACAGGAGAACGGGCTGCAAGTATCAGCTTATGGGCCTTGAATGATTCTTCCCCAACTTGGAAAGTAATGTCACAGCCAAGCTCAGCATCCAGCAAATATTTGAGACTTTGACCCATATCTGATGGGGGGATGATGACACTATACAATTTTGGTCCCTCAACATGAGTTCGAACAACTCCAACGGTACAATTCATAGAAAGACAATCATCTTTCAGAAAATCAGACGTTTCTAAAGAAGTCCTTTTGAAAAATCGTTTATAGCCCCTGCAAATCAGAACACATAATAAAGGCTTCTCTTTTCAATTTGCGAGAGCAAAATGCAACAAAATGCATAGAAAGACAACCATCTTTCAGAAAATCAGATGTTCCTAAAGAAGTCCTTCTGAGAAATCGTTTATAGACCCTGAAAAAACTGATAATGAGAACACATAATAAAGGCTTCTCTTTTAATTTGTAGGAGCAAAAATGCAAATGCAACTAAAATGAATCCAAGTTCTCAACATTAGGAAATTCCAGGACTCTTCAGAATTCTAAGAAAATAATTGACAAAGCACCCACATTAAAAAGAAATCATTCAACTTTTCATCGAAAGTCACATCAAATCAATTACCATATTTTCCACTTTCCACGATCAAGAGATAATTAAAAATAAAATCAAGATGGCAAAAAATTCACCAATTGGTCCATGAAATCATCCACGATTAAATAAAATTGGACGAATGAAACACAAGCCGAATGTCAGATTCGCACACTCTCATTTCTTTAACTACTACACGTTGGAGAAACCAATTAAAAAATTCAAACTCTAGAGAAAAACATAACCATCTCAAGTGAAAATATTCACAAAAACAAATTAAAAAGAAAAAGAAAACAAAATCAAGCTATACAGCAAACCACATTACCACATGCTCCCCCTGTATTTAAGCGTGTAAGGCCCACTCTCGAGTGCCCTGTCAAAATGACTGTGAACCTTATGTTTCCCTTTTCCACTTTGATCCAAAAGCGTAAGCTCAAACAGCGCCCTCACATCGGTTCCCTCGCTTGCCAAAGCAATGAAAACCGAGACATACATTGAGGAATCCTCAGGGTTCTTCCCATCCGGATAAAAATAGATCGCCCATTCATATCCTCCAATGCTGAAAGTATCTGAGGATATGTACTTCCCAGGACCCATGCCCTTGGCCAAAGAGTAGCCGCGGATGGTGAAGTGGTGCGACCCATTCACTGTCTCGTTTACCGATCTCGAGCTCGAGTCTAAGGCGTTGTTGGCTTCGCTGCAGTTCACAATCATTTCATTGGAACGCGAAAACGGATACAGTAAACCCAACAAAAATATGGCAGATTTTGAGGACTTCGGAACAAAATCTAGGGTTTTAGACGGTGGGTTTTCGCTGAAATAAAATTGAGAGCAGAATCTATGGATCGTTAAGGCGAATTTTGATAATTAATGTTTAGGAGGGGGTTTTGGATCGAAACGGCACGGGTACGCGACAAAAGAAGCTGCTGCTGGACACGAAATGCGCACTTATCGTTCTCTCGACCGGTCACCGCGAACGGTATATTTATGCTTGCAATCACTAGCTTTGTCGAATTTTAAATTAATAACTAAGGCGATGTTTGGGAGAGAGATTTTTGTTAGATGTAATGCTCTATAGAAGGTGCGTTGAGATAATTTAATATAAATATTTTAATAGGATGAATAGTAAAATTTATTTAAATATCTGTATAAAATATATTATAATAACAGATAATGTGATAATTTTTAAAATAATAAATATATTATAGGATATAAATAAAAATAAATATGAGTATATATATGTAATATATAAAGGTATTGATGTAATTGTAAATAAATGTAATAATTAAAATAATTAATTAGTTATATATAACAGAAAAAAAAAATTTGAATTTAAATTTTGATAAAAATATTATTGAATGATATGTTTGATAATATAAAGTTTGAAAAAATAATTTTGGTGTTAAGGGTGGGATTCCAAAACATAACTGAAGAGTTGCAGCGGATGGGCGAAGAATGAAGGATAATCCACTTTAAAATTATTTTTGTCTGACTAGATTTTCAAATTATTAAGTTAGATTTGACTAGATTTAATTACGTTATTGAGTTTAAATCCATATTTAGTCCAATCAAAAAAATTAAATTGCAACTAAAATTTTATTCTTAAATTTTTTTTTATGGTATCATTTATAGTGTTTAAAGAAGTTATATATACTGTAGACAAACAAAATTTTATGTCTACTCTAGTAGGGATAAGTTGAATTGATTATATTAAATATCAATTAAATATTTTTTATTTATATGTTGAGAATTTAAATAGATATAATTCATAAAATAAGTAAATTGATAATTAATATTTTAATATAGACACCATTGGTCAATCTAAGTGTCCAAATATTCTTAAGTCATGGAATAAGATAATGATTATAAGTTGAAGTTCATCAAGTTCATCTTTGTGATAGATAAATCCGAGTCACAAAAACTAATTGAATCACGCCATATCAAGTTGAAGTAGCAAATTTTCCTCTCTTGTTACCATAAACAAGAGTGAATTCTGCAGGCAAGAATGCAATTAAAGTCGCAAAAGAAGAGAATTGTAAAGAAACTCTAAAATTCTTTCCACTAGTTCTAAAAGATCCACAGCTTTGATCTCCTAATTTAAAATGTTTTTTACAAAAGTTCATTGTTCAATCTACTAACCTTAATATTTTTAAAACCAAACCAATCATCAAACTAGATAAATTCATTGAGTCATTGATCAAACATTCTTAAAAAACTAGGAAAAGTAGTATACATATATATATACACATAAATATACATTTATAAATATAAAATCATGTATATATATTGTCTTTATTATAATATATGCAATACCCATATAAATATATTTAAATTTTTAAATTAACCATTCAAATGAAATTTAAAATATTAAATGAATTATTATTATAATATGTGAAATTAATATTTGTATAAATGCATTTAAAAATTCAAAGTCAACCCACAATTAGATAATTTAATTTTTGCAAAGGGAAATAAAAGTCATTTATTGTTTTGATAATCTCCATAAAAGCATGCTTGTTATTTAACAGGAAAATGAAAAGTTTAAAAATATTTCATTATTTTACTCTGTTAACAATTGATTCACAAGGTTAGCACTTTTAACTCTCATTTGGACCGAGCTTTGGGCCGGTTTGCAGTTAAACCAGCCTGACTAAGTGGGGCGATCTGAGTTGGAAAAACATAGACGATCCTGATGATAAGTTGGAGAATTGATGTTATTTAAATATCAAAAAATTTCTATAAGATCAAAATGCAAGCGAAGAAATTCATCTTTCAATCTACAATAGCGGTGCCAAGCTGACAAGATCATGTTACTTGAAAATCCAACAAATTTCAAGAAGATTAAAATACAAGTTTTTTCTTAAAAATTGTCTAAATTCTAAATGTTATTATTAAATAAAGAATTATATGATTAAATTTAAAAATTTGTACCCACAAAAAGTCGTTTGATCTAATTCAAGTTCAACTAGTATCAATTTTTTCTTATTTGATTAATTCAAATATGAGAAACTATTTTATAAATTTCTAGTTCACTTAGTAGAACTTCTTTAGCTCTTACATCTTTTTCTTAAAATTTAAAGGGTTACAATGATACACAATTAAGACATCAAAAGTTACTCCCTCAAACTCTTCAAAAACCACTGTTGGAAGTGTTGGTATTATCATTAGAAGTATATCTAAAAGGCCACATGAAGTGTACTGCGCGCCATCACCCTTTCACCTCAGTATTGAAAAGGATCTACTTCATCTTATCTAGGCAAATCAAGATTATGGAAGCTACGACTGTGACTTATCCCCATCCAATCCATAATTAACATCAAGTCACTCATTCACCTCTAACATCTTACCTTTGACAGTGAAAAATGCTACTAGCTTTGAGGAACACATTTCAAAACTTAACAAGAGCTATAAAAGGACTTTGCCAAACATGTTTGATGAGGAGACCAATACTTCCAAGGATGAGTTTGCAAATAGATTAACTTTCAGTAAGAAGGTAAGTGATTATTTGATCACTTTGAAGCGCAATAAATTGTTTTAGGTTGAACTAATTCAAGTGGGTCACACCCAAATTGCTCACTCAATTATTTGATTTTCATGCTTTGACTTTCAAGAGATTCAACTAGCGTCATAGATAATATCAATCATAAAGATGCCGCATGGTTTCCATATGCAGACGTTTGTGTTTCTATATTTACGTTTGATTATTGTCTCTCTTTCTTAGGAATCTTTGCAGCTAAGTATTGTGTCGTAATAGAAAATTTCTGTAATGTATTTTATTGACTACTATTGTCAAATTTTTTTCTTAAAATATATGTATGGGTCAGGAAAGTCTTAAAAGCTAATTTACTTCTAAATTTGATTTGAAGAGTTATCTTATAGATTGATCATTTTTGTACACAAAAATTAAAACATAATTGAACAAAATTCTTGTTTTTGTTCCTAAACTCGAGTGTTTGCTCTTGTTTTGTGAATTGAGAAATTCAAAGCAAAGTTTTTGAATGTTCAGCCTTGTATATTAATCTAGGCTAAGATGGCTTAATTTGGTTGCATTGCTTGATTCTTCAATTTGAATTTTGAACATTGGATTTTAGCTATAGATCAAGGTTCTAAGTTAGATTTGGTTTATTAAGTTAAGCCTCCACCTTAGACCAACTTATTTTTCGAATTGTTCTACCGATTCACAGGATAATTTTTTGTGACTTCCTTCCAAAATAACAACAGTTGTCATTAGAGCCAACTTTGCCGAACTTCCTAGTTTGGTAGTTGGGTTCAAGGGATTTAAGATACCCTTTTTTATTCTATTTGAATCAATTCTCTTCTTACTCGTATGTCCATCTTATTTTCTTGCTTCTGTGTATCGTACCTATTCTATACTGTTTCTTTTCTCTTTTTTTTGTTTCTTGCACATGCCATCTTAGAAATAAAAATAAAAAAGATGTTCCAAAAATTTGTGTTTTGTTGAATGTCTTGAAACATCATCACCTCTTTAGAGAAAATTCGAAGTTCCAATCATTATTTATCGTTGAAGTTCTCGAATGTGTTCTTGAGTTTTTTATTATAAATCCTTGATTTTTGTTGGGCACAAGAAAAAGAGAAGAAAGTAAATATATATATATATATATATGTATATATATTTAAAAACTACAGAAGAAAAAAGGAGCTTGTAAGGAAAAACCAATGAAGCTCTATAAAAAAATAAAAAGTATGAATATATATTTAAAAACTACAGAAGAAAAAAGGAGCTTGCAAGGAAAAAACAAAAGAAGTTCTATAAAAAAAAAATAAAAAGGGGAGTCAAGAAAAAATCAAGTGGAGAATAAAAAAGGAAGAAGATGTCAACAAAAGTCTCAGAGAGATTACGGAGAAATTGCACAAGAAACAAGATATAATGATAAGAGCCCAAACAGCTCAAGAACCCAAGAAAGAATGTGATTGGGCTGATTCACTCTTCCTAATTACGATCCAATTGTTCAGCCCAGAGAAACCACTTCAGTGGCGTCGTTTGGCATTGTTGTCTAGATGATGAGAGCCAATCTATAATTTCCTCTTAAGGACGGCTCAGATGGCCTTGGAATTCTACAAAAGGGCATGATGGTCTTTATGCGACTTTTAAGGTTCCACCTATTGCCCTAATGACTTCTTCGGTTCTCCAGGTTCTTCTTTCTTCTTTCGTTATGTTCTTTTTTCTCTGACAGTTTGACTTACACATGTTGGCTTCTTCTTGCCCGTAGTAGGTCGTTAGAAACCTTTAAATATTTGTACTTCTGCGATCCTTGTCAAGTGACCTGCGAGATAATCAGAATAGATTTTCAATTATCGTCCACTAGTCCCTTCCATGAACTAAGCCCCATTCTTCTCTGATGAGTCTGAAGGTTCCTCACCATGATAAATCAACCCTTTGTGGATAGAAGCTCCTGTTTGGAGTGTGAGAACCCTGAAGAGAACACCTAGGCAGTGATGTGTGTAGGATGAAATTCTTGAGTTACAAGAATATTTGGAATTTGACTGAATAATTCGAATAAACTTGAATTTTTCGTGGGTTCTACTCTCTAAATTTGATCCTCTGATTCTTCCTTCAAAAAATGCTCGACTTGAAATTTGATCGATCCTCAAGGAAAGGGCTTGCGCTTGATCTTTCTTGAGAGTTGTTGATTTCTCAGCAACACTGATCTTCGGGTTTAGCACCACGATTTTAGATCAAATGTTGAATTTTGGGGACTTTGGAGAAGAACGCCTTAAATTTAGCGACAAACTCCTTAGATTTAGTGAAGAACATGATGAACTTCTTGGATTTGGCGAATAACACGATGAACTTCTTGAATTTGGCGAGGAACACAGCGGACTTCTTGAATTTGGCGAAGAACACGGCGGACTTCTTGAATTTGGCGAAGAACACGGCGGGCTTCTTGAATTTGGCGAAGAACACCGCGAGCTTCTTGAATTTGGCGAAGAACACGGCGAACTTCTCGAATTTGACGAAGAACACTTTGAATGTTCTTGGGGATTCCAGAGAGAGTTTGGAGAGTTCTTCAGCTGCTTCCCTTCTTCTTCTTCCCTTTCTTTTGTGGGGTTTGGCCCCTATTTATAGTTGTAGGAGAGATAGAGTGCCTGTTGACGTGGCGTGATTTTATTGGCCATCAGAGTTTGTACCCTACCCAACAACTCAATAGAGTCTTCTTTGCTTAGAGCTCTAGCAGGACTCTGCTACTTAGAGTCTTTGTTGCCTGGACTTCTAGCAGGACTCTGCTACTTAGAGTATTTGTTGTTTGGACTTCTGGCAAGACTCTGCTACTTAGAGTCTTTGTTGTTTGGACTTCTGGCAAGACTCTACCACTTGTCATCATTTGATTGGCCGGAAAAATATTAATTATTTATTTATTTATTTTAGGAATTTTATTCATTTAAATTCCCAAATAAATAAAAATTACTTTAATTAATATTTTTAATGGCATATTTTCCACGTGGCATCATTTGATTGGGCATAAATTTAATATGTTTACAAATGCCCCCTTCGAGACTTGTTCATGAGAACTTTATCTCGAAATGAATGAGTCTCGAAATTTTATTTTATATATTATTTTGTTTTATTTTATTTAGCCCATGCTGTATTTCGAGAGAGAGGATTCCTCATAGTCTGATTAGAAAATTCCTTGATGAATTTTCATACTTTGCTTTTCAAGAACGAGGTCATCTTGATTCAACTCGTAATTTCTGCTAACCTCACATGCCAAACCAGTAGTCCGAGTGCTTAGCAATCTCTGCCTAAGTTTGTCCAATTTGTGCATGATATAATTTTTAATCCGAGGTACTCATTCAACCCGAGTCCTTTTTCGTCATACCCGAGCCTGTTGAAACTTAGAAGTCTTTTTAGTCAACTAGAGTTTCATCATCAACCTATCTCCTGTGATGGTGACCCATCCGTTCATCTGAAGAAGTTCTGTTCGTTTGGGAGTCCGCTGGCAACTTTGTATAAATAGGGAGCTCTCGTTGGTCTCTTTAAATATCAGCAAGACCAAAACATAGCCCAAACGAAGACGTCGTTTCACCGGGCGACTCAGTGGGTAAGTCCTGTTCTCTTGTTCTCCCTTTTTCATTATTGTTATATTTTCTCTTTTGTTCAGCGAACTTTAGAGGGTCCCTCCGCATGGCTGCATTAGACCTTTGAGGGAGCGGTGATGACACTGTATGAGGGCGTTGTGTGAGGGTTGGGCAATGCGATGATGGTGGAAGTGGTGGTGCGAATGTCGGTAGTTGTGGTTTTGGTAGCCGGCGGTGGCGTGATGGAGCGTTGGTGCTAGTGGTGCAGCGGTACTTGTTCCTTCTTATTGTTGAGAAGTGGCGTCGATAGCTTCTTGAGGCGGCTTGGTGTAATGGCGGCTCATGCGGTTTTGATTTGATGTAGCGGCGGTGTTTGAACTGTAGGCGGCGGCGTGGTTCGGGACCTCCGCGAGCAGCGACGGCGTCCGAGCGAGGGCCGTTGTGGCAGCAGACGAGGCGATGGCCGTGGTATTTTGAGCGCGACGAGCCTTCTGACGTCACGGTAGCTGGAGGGCGTGTCATGGTGGAAGGGCCCGGTGGTGACGAACTACGGACCAGCGGTGGTGGCACCTAGCGTGGCGGCGACTTTTGTGGGGATAACGATGGCGAGTTGCAATGGCAGACGGTGTCGAATTTGGCGGAAGCGTCGAGGCAAGCTGAGCAGCAGTGGCGTCGACTATGGTGGACTTGGCAACGTGGGAGCGTGGCGGCGGTGCGGGTGACGATGCCGTCGCTGGACCAGTCGTGGTGCGGTGGTTCGCGGTGTGGCAACGATCGCGCGGGCGGCAGCGAAGTAGCTTCGGCGGCGCGACGGTGACGCCGAGCGTGAATGAAGCGTTTCCCCGACGGCAGCAGCTATTTCTTAACGCGGCGGCGATGGGATGCCTGGTGGCGCGATGGTTTGGCAATGGGTGAGGAAGATGATGATAAATCGGATATCTTAAGGTCGTGTTTGGAGTAGATTTTTTTTTCTGAGGCAGGGCAGTGTTTGGCGCAAAGAATCAGAACTTTTAGGGCTGTGTTTGGCGCAAAGAATCAGAACTTTTAGGGCTGTGTTTGGTGCAGAAAATTTCAGGAATTCAAAGCTGTGTTTGGAGCAGAAAATTTCTGAATTTTGAGGGCTGTGTTTGGCGCAAAGAATCAGAACTTTTAGGGCTGTGTTTGGCGCAAAGAATCAGAACTTTTAGGGCTGTGTTTGGTGCAGAAAATTTCTGAATTTTGAGGGCTGCAGATTTTTGAGCCTCCAAGTATTTATTTTGGCATAGCCCACGCGTACCATTTAGGCTTGAGTTTTTGAGCCTTTGAGTACCAGACTTAACTTGACTTAGCCCACGCGTACCATTTAGGCATGAATTTTTTAAGCCTTCGAGTACCAGGCTTGGCTTACTTAGCCCACGCACCATTTAGGCTTGAATTTGGGCCTTCGAGTACCAGGCTTGGCTTAGCCCACGTGTACCTTTAGGCTTACTTTTTGAGTTTAGTACCAGGCTTAGCTTGACTTAGTCCACGTGTACCATTTAGGCTTGAATTTTTAAGCCTTCGAGTACCAGGCTTGGCTTAGCCCACGTGTACCATTTAGGCTTGAATTTTTAGCCTTTGAGTACGGCTTGGCTTAGCCCACGTGTACCATTTAGGCTTGAATTTTTGGCCTTCGAGTAAGCCCCGCGTACCATTCAGGCTTAAATTTTTGGGCCTTTGAGTACCAGGCTTAGCTGACTTAGCCCACCGTATCATTTAGGCTTGAATTTTTAAGCCTTCGAGTACCAGGCCTTGGCTTAGCCCACGAGTACCATTTAGGCTTGAATTTTAAGCCTTTGAGTACCAGGCCTTGGCTTAGCCCACGTGTACCATTTAGGGCTTGAATTTTAAGCCTTTGAGTACCAGCTTGGCTTAGCCCACGTGTACCATTTGGCTTGAATTTTTGAGCTTTGAGTACGGCTTGACTTAGCCCCCGCGTACCATTTTTTTTGGGCCTTTGAGTACCAGGCTTAGCTTGACTTAGCCCACGCGTATCATTTAGGCTTGAATTTTTAAGCCTTCGAGTACCAGGCTTGGCTTAGCCCACGAGTACCATTTAGGCTTGAATTTTTAAGCCTTCGAGTACCAGGCTTAGCTTGACTTAGCCCACGTGTACCATTTAGGCTTGAATTTTTGAGCCTTTGAGTACCAGGCTTGGCTTAGCCCACGAGTACCATTTAGGCTTGAATTTTTGAGCCTTTGAGTACCAGGCTTGGCTTAGCCTAGGCTTGAATTTTTGAGCCTTTGAGTACCAGGCTTGGCTTAGCAGCCCCATTGTTAGCCCACGTGTACCATTTAGGCTTGAATTTTTGGCTTGAGTACCAGGCTTGGCTTAGCCTACCATTTAGGCTTGAATTTTGGAGCCTTTGAGTACCAGGCTTGGCTTAGCCTACGAGTACCATTTAGGCTTGAATTTTTAAGCCTTTGAGTCTGGATTGAGGCCCACAATTTTAGTTTAGTTGGAATTACTTTGTTGGCGCTCTTTAATTCCCCTTTTGATTTTGTTATTCTACTTGGCCTTTGTTTCTTTCATGCTTTTTGTAACACTCCTTGTCTTCTTTTCTGCAGTTGTCATCATGGTGCATTTTAAAAGCAACATTTCCTCTTCTGGTGTGGAGTATTTGGTTATCCTTGATGAAGAGGGCCACCTTATAGAGAGAGGCACGACCTTGGCTGTTTATGTTTCTCTTAATAATCGTCCTTGGCCTAAGTTGTCAATTTCTCAACGGATGGATAACTAGACCCGAGAGATTCCATTTGGTAAGACTTCAAAGGCCTGGACCTTACAGTCATCTCACCATCATCATGCTGTTAGATCAGTTCTCCTGCCGACTTTAGGTCGCAGGATTATCGAAGGAAAGGCCAAATGGGGGGATGTTCTTCCGTCTGCTGGCGAGTTCTACTTCACCAAGGGCTACTGGGAGTGGACTGAAGATGTGCTTGGTCGATGTGGGCGTGAGTTGAAGGCAGCTCAGATTTTTGACGCAGTTTATGCTTCACTTTTCACCTATGATCATAACTCGAATATCTTGCAGGCGATTTATGAAGCGTGGTGTCCTTCTACCAACACGCTTTTTACCTCATACGGTGAAGTATCAATGTCACTTCATGACTTGCGTAACTTAGCAGGCCTCCCGATTTATGGGCGGCTCTATGATGAGGTCGTTCCGAGTGCAAAGCAACTCACGGGTGTTAATGATCAAGGGAAGAGACATGTTCCTCGGTCTTGCCAGTATCTGTTCCATGCTTATCACTTGCTTCAGGGGGAGCCAAATGAAGCTCGTGCTCCTTCAGTTTCTATTGAAGATTGGATTAACTTTTGGTGTAAGAAGGAGACAAGATACTCGGCACCCCCTGCCTGGAAAGAGAAGAAGACGGTGCGTCCTAAATCCACATGCAATCCTTCTGGTGAGATTGGAACTTGTGGGCCTTGGTCATCTGCCAATATAGAGAGTTTTTCTTGCCTTAAGGTTGTTGAAAATTTCAGGATGGAGACTTATTTGGCGGCGTTCCTTGCCTGCTGGGTTTGTGTTTTTGTTCTTCCTATTGAGGATGCTGGTTTCGTTCGTCCGAGTACTTTCAAGATGGCAAGTGTTATGGCGACTGGGAGGGTAGTAGGCCTGGCCATCCCTGTTCTTGCTAGCATTTATCGAGGTTTGGGTAGGATTGCACAGTCCCAGAGACCTTCGTGAGTGTATTCGCTTTTCCCGCTTCATTATGTGTACGCGTGGTCTGCTTGTTATTTCAAGACACATTATGTAGTTTTCAAAACGGTTGATAATCTAAGGATGATCGCATATTCTGGTGAGGGCGGCGCCAGATATTACGACGCACGCGAGGCTCGTCGAAGGATTCACAGGGGTGAACTTTTTAGTTGGACTGAAGCGATGATTACCAAGCAGAAAGATATCTTCTATGTCGACGACAGTAGTCATAATCGATTTGAAGATGATTATTTCGCTGCCATCCATTCGGGTTATCTTTCTTTAAGACAGGGTAATCAATTTGTTATTGAACCTTATAGTCCACATCGGTTTAGTCGTTAATTCGGGTTTTATCAAGATGTTCCTTGTATTCTTACCCGTGATGTCCGTGAGATTTCTTTGGAGGAAGGCTTGGATTTTTGGAGGATGTCTACCCTGTCCAACTCACGGGCTAAGGCGTGCTTTCCTCATGCTCCTGCAGTTGTGAGGAAATTTCATTCTAAGGCTTATAAGGAGTGGTGGGCCAAAGTTCATGGGAACTATTTTGAAGAGCATTCCGCAATGCTGTGTATCACTCCATCCCAAGGTGGCGTCCCTGGCGTGGGAAGTTCGTCTCCTAATGTTAGAGATCCACCTTGTAAACCTATAGTCCCGACTGTTCTTGCAGAGAAGAGGCCGTGTTTTGAGATTTTAGATGACAGTGCTAGCAGTAATGGGGATCGTCACTGGAAGAGGATTAGGAGGCCCCCCTCTCCTTTAAATCCGAAAGAGGGCAATACTTCGAGTTACCCAGAATCAGTTAGAGATCTTGCCCAGGAGGTAGTTTGTTACTTTTCTCTTCACCGCATTCTTGCTTTTAATTTACTAATCGTACGTTACTTTTCTCTTAGGTGGAGAGACAGGCTTTCGGGAGTGATGGTGGGGGTTCCAATGGTAATGATCATCTTATTGCGGAGCCAACTCCGTCTGTACTTGCAGTGCCTGAGGAAGTTTGTGCCCCAAAAGGAGACAAGGAAGCACCTTCTCCTGTGGTGGCTTCTGTGTTTAAAGTAGAGAAGTTTCTTCGGAGCCATGAGGAGGAGTTCCTTTGCCGATTGTGGGTGAGTCTCCGCGAGAGGTTAGCCAGTACTTCGCCTAATCTTATTTCCTCCCTTAAAGATGAAGTCATGCTTGTCCTTGAGTCAATGAAGCGTTTTGAGCATGCGGATGTGTTTCTCATAGAAGAATTTTTAGAAGCTCTCTTTACTAAGGCCGCAGCGTATGATGAAGCGAGATCTACGGTAGCTGACATGCCTACCAAAGAAGTCCTTGCAAAGCAGTTAAAGGATGCAAAGTCTCGTCTTCAGGAGGCTTTGGATAGGGAAACTGAAGAAGCTAGGCAGGTTAAAGCTTTGGAGGCCAAGTTGAAGAGCATCGAGGAGCAACTTGATCTTTTGACCAGACAACGAGACGAGTTGTCTACTTCCCTTTTGCGGCAGAAGGAATCTCTTAGAGAAGCGGCGACGGAAGTTGGAGAACTGCATGGGGAGATCGTTGCTATCCAGTCCACTGAGCCTTCAGATGATGTAGCTGAAGAAGCCTTACGTTTTGCAGAAGAGAATTTAATAGCTTCCAAGGATGTTTTGGAGAGCTTGAATCCTTTCCCTTAGTTTTATCAGGACTTAATGCTTTATTTTCATTCGTTATTCTTTCACGAAGTGCTCACTTTCTTCAATAAAATATTTTGTTTTTCTGTTTCTCTCTCTCTCTTTTTTTTTGTATGGCCGTGCTTCCAACAATAATCAAGGACTAAAACATAACCCACACAAATTTGTGACTGAACTCAGAGAGTATCTAAGCTGCCTACGTACCCAGAGAAATGGGATCAAGTCATAACGTAGTTCAAATATTTTTTAATTTTGTGAAAGTTAGGGCCGTTCACAGTTTATACTCTTGCGGTCCAGGAGTGACATACAGTTTAGGCTCGTGTGTTTAAGGAGCATCTTTGGGTATTTGTAGACAGTTTTAACTCGTGTCAGGGAGTCTTCGAACATTTGTAGACAGTTTCAACTCGTGTCAAGGAGTGTGAATTTGGATCTGGTTTGACAGTTTATGCTCATGTCAAGGAGGGGTAGACTTTCGTCGTTTTTTTTTTTTTTTGGGCATCCCTGACCCGATGGGATTTTTGTCTTTAAGCATAATATTTCTTCAAAAATCTCCCATTGATTGGGCCAATTCTTACACCGTCTTGATCAACCAGTTTGTAGGCGCCGTTTGTGTAAGCTTCTTTGACAACATACGGGCCATCCCATTTGGAGATGAATTTGTTTCCAGTATGGTGAGTGATGATGATAGGTCTTCTCACTGCGAGTACCAACTCTCCGACTTGAAAAGATCGGGCACGCACCCGTTTGTTGAACGCCTTGGATAAGCGGGCTTGATAACATTCAATCTTTTGTTGTGCATCGAGCCTCTTTGTGTCAAGTGCTTCGAGTTCTTCAAGGCGCAGGTGAGCATTATCTTCCTCAGTCAGCCCTTCTTGTATGGCAATTCGTAACGATGGAATTTGCCGTTCGAGCGGGGTGACAGCCTCAGCACCGTATACCAATGCATAAGGGGTTGCTTGTGTAGGAGTCCTGTGAGTAGTCCGATAGGCCCATAAAGCTTCACCAATCCTTTCGTGCCAATCCCTTTTGGATTTTGATACTACTTTTTTCAACAAGTTGCATAAAGTTTTGTTGAAAGCCTCTGCAAGACCGTTCGCTGGGGCATGGTACATCGAGGACTTTCTTTGCTTAAAACCAAACTTCTGACATAGTTTGTCGATTGTGCTATTGACAAATGGCTTTCCATTATCGGTAATGATATACCGAGGGACTCCGTATCTATAGATGATGTTGATACGGATGAAGTTAGCAACGTTTTCCTTCTTTACTTCTTTGAGCGGAACTGCCTCTACCCATTTTGAGAAGTAGTCGGTTGCAGCGAGGATGTAAAGATGACCAGCAGACAATTTTGTTATAGGTCCAACAATATCCAATCCCTAAGCGTCAAAGGGCCATGAGGCAACTGTAGGGTGCAAGGGCTCAGGCGGTTGGTGGATGAAGCTGGCATGGTACTGGCATGGTTGACATTTTTGAGCGTATTCCATACAGTCTCTTACCATTGTCGGCCAATAATACCCCATCCTCTTGATGCGAAAGTGAAGCTTTGGTCCTGATTGGTGGGCACCGCAAATGCCAGAATGTGCTTCTTCCATAGCTTGCATGGCTTCATCATTACCAAGACAGCGCAGGAGTATCCCATCAAATGAGCGTCTATACAACGTGCCACTGAAGTAGATGAAGCGAGCTGCTCGCCGTCGGATATCTAACTTTTGGCGTGGATCCTCTGGTAATTTGTCATATTTTAGGTAGTCAACGAAGGCTTGGCGCCAATCCTCCTTTTCGACTTCGAAGACCTCTAAGAAATAATTTTCTTCGCTACCGTCTTCATCTTCGAGTATTGGTGGCACTACCCACTTTTGGCATATAGGCACACGGTATTCTGTATCAGGCAGAGACAAGGAAGAAGCAAGTTTAGCTAATGCATCGGCTTGCTTGTTTTCTTTCCTTGGTACATGTTTTATGGTGACATCTCCAAGCCATCTCATGAGCATATTGGCGTAGTTGTAGTATGGGAGTAGTTCAGGCTTCTTGACTTCATACTCCCCCAACAGCTGGTTGACCACCAACTTAGAATCCCCATAGACTTCAAGGTGTAGTTGCTTGATCTCTACGGCGATTTCAAGTCCGAGGATTAAGGCCTGATATTCAGCTGTGTTATTAGAGCACTTTTTCATAAGGGTGAACGAGTGGGGTAGGACTTGTCCTTCAGATGTTACAAACACTACTCTAGCACCGGCTCCTTCTTTATGGGAAGCTCCGTCAAAGTACATTTTCCATGGAGGAGTGATTTCGATCATCAAGGCATCCTCGTCAGGCAAGTCATCAGGAAGGTCCCACTCAGTTGGAATAGGATGATCTGCTAGGAAGTCGGCTAATGCTTGTCCCTTCACAGCTCTTTGTGGTACGTATATGATTTCAAATTGTTGGAATTGAAGGTACCACCTAGTGAGTCTGTCGGAAAGAACAGGCCTTGTCATGACGTACTTCAGTGGGTTTGCCTTGGACACCAAACGGACTGTATGAGCCTGGAAGTAATGTCTCAACTTTTGGATGGCGAAGACAAGTGCCAAGCAAATCTTTTCAATTGGTGAGTATTTCAGCTCATTCGGCGTCATCATCTTGCTCAGGTAGTAGAGAGCATTTTCTTTCTTTTCGTCATTTTCTTGTGCTAGTAGAGCTCCCACCGAACTTTCTTGTGCCGAAATGTATAGGATCAATGGACGGCCATGTATCGGAGCAACCAGTACTGGAGGATTTGTCAAGTAAGACTTGATGCTTTCGAAAGCCCTCTTGCAAGACTCATCCCATTCGAATGGAATACCCTTTTTCATAAGGCGGCTAAACGGCTGACAACGTCCTGCTAAATTGGAGATGAATCGTCTAATATACGCCAGTTTTCCTTGCAAACTCTTAAGTTCGTGAATGTTTCGAGGTTCTGGCATTTTTAAGATGGCATCAATCTTTGCTTGTTTGATCTCGATGCCTTGGTAGCGGACAATGAAGCCTAAAAACTTTCCAGAGGTGACTCCAAATGCACATTTTAATGGGTTCATCCTTAGTTGATACCTCCTCAAGCGCTCGAAGACATTCTTTAAGTCATGCAAATGATCTTTTCTTTTTCTGGACTTAACCACAAGGTCGTCAACATAGCACTCGACGTTTCTGTGGAGCATGTCATCAAAGATCTTCTGCATGGTTCTTTGATACGTGGCTTCAGCATTTTTGAGGCCAAATGGCATTACCTTGTAGCAGTATATGCCTTTAGGTGTGCGGAAGGCCGTTAGTTCCTTATCTTTGAGGGCCATACGTATTTGATTATACCCGGATGATCCGTCCATGAAGGAAAGTGCTTCATGCCCTGTTGTGGCATCAATCATGAGTTTTGTGATGGGTAAAGGGAAGTCATCTTTGGGGCATGCTTCGTTGAGATCCCTGAAGTCAACACAGACTCGAATTTGCCCGTTCTTCTTTCTTACCGGGACAATGCTGGAGATCCATGTGGGATACTTAACTTCTCGGATGAATCCAGCTTCGATTAATTTGTTGACTTCTCCTTCAATTTGGGGGAGAAGCTCTGGTCGAAATCGACGTTGTGCTTGTTTAATGGGATGAGCTCCTTTCTTTACTGCTAAGTGATGTACAGCTACCTTTGGGTCTAAGCCAGGCATTTCTTTGTATGACCAGGCGAAGACATCTTTGAACTGCTTTAGTAGTTCCATGTACTCATTAGCCTCTTCTTTTGTAAGTAGGGTACTGATATAAATCGGACGAGGGTCGTCATCATCCCCCAAATTTATTTCTCTAAGCTCGTCCACCGTGGACTTGGAACCTGCTTCCATTTGAGGTGGTGCCATCTCAGCATCCTCTTCAGTGAGTTCTCCTTCCTCCTGCAAGGTTATGTGGTTGGAAGAGCCCACATTTTCTTTATCGTCGTCTTCCTCGACTTGAGGTTTGGTGAAGACGATAGTTTGAAATCTGGCTTTCAGGACTCTGTTGCACGACATAACCAAGTTCGTTTGTCGCCTCATACGGGAAGGGATTAGGCTTCGGAGTTTCTGCTCTTGTTTTGGTGTTTCAGTGATGCCCCCTTTTGGCTTCCAGCATTTCTGTTTTTTGAGTGGGCCAAGCCTCTTGAAGACTGACACTCGTGCTGGCCTTGTCTCAATCCTTGAAAAGCAGTCTTTTCTGTAATGGTGTTGGTGGAAGCTCTTCTTATAGCAATGCGCACAGGACCTTTTGGCTGCTCGTACCCAATTCCTGCTCGCGGGTTTTGATTTGATGATTTCTGCGGAAGTTTTCCCAGTGGTGATTGCTCCTGCGGGTTGTATCCAGCCTTAATGAGGAGTTTATATGCCTTGGGGCCAAAGCATTTCGCAGCTTTTAAGTCTTGAGCCTCCTGGTGTTCCTTCGCAGCTTCTTTGGGTGGCTGAGTAGGTGCTCTATTGTCAACTTGAGTTAAAGGTAGTGTTAAACCCTTAAGGGCATCATCGATTACTGGGTCCTTGCCGATGTGTCCTTTGGCGTATGCCATATTAGTTGGGGCATCATTTCTTGTCAGGTTGCCTTGTTCCTTGTTTTCTTGAGAGTTAAAAGCTTCAGGAGTCCAGATTTTGCTTAGATAGTATTTTGCATCAGCAATATGGGACTCAACCTCAGTGAATGGCTTGCAGTCTCCGAGAACTTTCTTTACGACACCATTTTGACAGTATTTGAAACATTGGTGCCAAGTTGAAGGGACTACTCCATTCTCGTGAAGCCATGGCCGGCCGAGGAGTAGGTTGTATGATGTTCTAGCATCGATAACATGGAACAGAGCTATTGATTCCATGTCGTCTATGAGTAGTCTCATTCTTATGGTTCCCAAGGCCCTTTGCCCCCCGTGGTTGAATCCTTGAATCACTAAACGACTGTTTGAAAGCTCATCAGTGGGGATTCCTAACTCTCTAAGAGTTCGTAGGGGTAAAATGTTGACAGCTGAGCCACCATCGACCAGCAATCGATTTATTTTCTGTTCGTAAGCATAGCCGGTAACAAATAATGGCCTATTGTGGGGTTGAGACCCCAGCATCAGATCTTCGTCAGTGAAGACTATAGTAGCCATGCAGTCTTCTATGAGGATTTGGCTTTTCTTATGGAAACAGCCAACTTCATTTGGAGAGTTGTCCATTTGGTGACTTTCCTCCGTTTGATTGCTGATGGTGATAGTGTTGGCATTTACGCTATCATCCTCTAGCGTAATTTTCCCTTGGTGGGCGAGTTCCATGATCTTTTCTTTGAAGATGAAGCAATCGTGGATAGGGTGCCCGACCAAGCGGTGATATTTGCAGTATTTAGGATCATCCGTTTTCCCGGCTTCCGCAGGCCGCTTCATTTCAGGTAATTCGATGAGGTTGGCCTTCAGTAAGTCGTCGAAGATCCCAGATACGTTCGTGTCCAAAAATGGGTATGTTTTGGCTTGTAACTCTTTTAGAGTTGGCTTTCTTGGCTTTTGGGCTATTTCCCTCTTTTCGTTCACCTTTTCCTTCCCTTTGGCTGAGACAGGTTTGGCACGTATTGTCATGGATTCTTTAGTGGCATTTTTTGTGGGAGGCTTGCCCCCTTTCTTTACTTCTTGCTTATCTTTTGATTTACGGAACTCTAAATAGGCGGTCCACCAACACCACTTGCAGCTATGCTCAACTCCATGTCGTGAGCCCGTGTAGCTAACTCTTCAAAAGTTTTGGGCTGAATTCCTTGAAGGATGTATCGTAGTCCCCAGTGCATCCCTTGTATGCACATCTCGATACCTGAGGCTTCAGAGAGTCTGTCTTTGCAGTTCAGACTCAAGTTCCTCCATCTATTGATGTAGTCAATGACTGGCTCATCTTTCCATTGACAGGTATTTGTGAGTTCGATCATACTAACAGTTCGTCTTGTACTGTAAAAATGGTTGACGAATTCATATTCCATTTGTTCCCAACTGTCAATGGTTCCAGGCTCGAGGTCAATGTACCAATCGAATGCATTTCCCTTTAATGAGCGGACGAATTGTTTAACTAGATGGTCCCCATATGTTCCAGCATCATTGCATGTCTCTATAAAGTGAGCCACGTGCTGTTTAGGGTTTCCCTTCCCATCAAACTGTTGGAATTTGGGGGGTTGATAGCCCATTGGCATCTTCAGGTTATCAATTCTTGCCAAATAAGGCTTGGCATATGTCAAAGTTGACTTGATGCCTCCATCGAATTTGCTCTTGATGGTGCCCTCAATGAAGTCTTTCAATTGATCAATGGGGATCAAGCCATCAGCGGAGATTTGGAGTTCCTTGATTGTGGACTTCTTTTGGTCATCGACTGGTTGTTTGGCAGATGCTTCGGCTTCATGTGGTATTTCAGGCGCCTTTTCAGCCTCCCTGCTGGTTTCAGCATCGTCAATTTTATTCATCAGCCTAAAGATTCGTGAGTCTTGCTCTTCAACGTGTTTGGCAAGACCCTCGATGACCTTTGTTATTGTGGCGATTTGGTCTTCTAGGCTTGAAGTGTTAGTTGTCATGACTGGTGCCATGTTGGGGACAGATGAAGCATTGGAACGAGGGCTTGAAGGTGCAGAGTTGTCCTTGTGGCCTTCGTTTGCAAAGAGCGGATTATCAACAGCCTCAAGGAAAGGAGTTGGCTCGGAGTATGCAAGTCTTCTTGCCACACTTCTGGTGACAGCACCGGCATTTCTTATGGCAGTCTCAGCAGCAGTTGATGTAACAGCCTTGGTGGACTTTCCTTTGTTGCTGGCCATAGTGATTTGTTTGAAACTTGAAGGGAGCTTGAAATTTGATGTAGGAAGAGATGAGAGGTAGAGATGTCCCACTGGGCGTGCCAGAAATCTGTAGGACGAAATTCTTGAATTACAAGAATATTTGGAATTTGACTGAATAATTCGAATAAACTTGAATTTTTCGTGGGTTCTACTCTCTAAATTTGATCCTCTGATTCTTCCTTCAAAAAATGCTCGACTTGAAATTTGATCGATCCTCAAGGAAAGGGCTTGCGCTTGATCTTCCTTGAGAGTTGTTGATTTCTCAGCAACACTGATCTTCAGGTTTAGCACCGCGATCTTAGATCAAATGTTGAATTTTGGAGATTTTGGTGAAGAACGCCTTGAATTTAGCGACGAACTCCTTGGATTTGGTGAAGAACACGATGAACTTCTTGGATTTGGCGAAGAACACGAAAACTTCTTGAATTTGGCGAAGAACACAGCGAACTTCTTGAATTTGCGAAGAACACGGCGGGCTTCTTGAATTTGGCGAAGAACACGGCGGGCTTCTTGAATTTGGCGAAGAACGCAGCGAGCTTCTTGAATTTGGCGAAGAACACGGCGGACTTCTTGAATTTGGCGAAGAACGCAGCGAGCTTCTTGAATTTGGCGAAGAACACGGCGAACTTCTCGAATTTGACGAAGAACACGGCGAACTTCTTTGAATTTGACGAAGAACACTTCGAATGTTCTTGGGGATTTCAGAGAGAATTTGGAGAGTTCTTCAGCTGCTTCCCTTCTTCTTCTTCTTCTTTCTTTTTTGTGGGGTTTGGCCCCTATTTATAGTTGTAGGAGAGATAGAGTGCCTGCTGACGTGGCGTGATTTTATTGACCATCAGAGTTTGTACCCTACCCAACAACTCAATAGAGTCTTCTTTGCTTAGAGCTCTAGCAGGACTCTGCTACTTAGAGTCTTTGTTGCCTGGACTTCTGGCAGGACTCTGCTACTTAGAGTCTTTGTTGTTTGGACTTCTGGCAGGACTCTACCACTTGTCGTCATTTGATTGGCCGGAAAAATATTATTTATTTATTTATTTATTTTAGGAATTTTATTCATTTAAATTCCCAAATAAATAAAAATTACTTTAATTAATATTTTTAATGCCATATTTTCCACGTGGCATCATTTGATTGGGCATTAAATTTAATATGTTTACAATGTGCTATAGAAAAGAGAAAAGAGAAGGAAAAGCAAGAAGGGAAATGGAAGAAGGGAAAAAAAGAGGAGCGAAAAGGTGGGACGATAAAGATAAGGTTTATTCCATAATATTTGATATGTGTAACTCTTCTTTACCACATATATTCTAGTTTCAGTTTCCCACTCGTGTCTGTAAGGGGATTTGACCATTAAGAGACCAGATTTCAAATCTATAACCTCTCTAGTCTCTGGCTGCTGTTGCTGAAGTTTTGCTAGTTCCTTTTCTTGAGTAGATTCTGCAAGAAAATATTTTTTTTATGATGAAATAATTGCAACAAATAAAAAATTTGTCACGAGAACTAGTTATATTGTAACAAAGCACAATAATTATTACAAAAGAGTCAGATGTCTTTATAAATAAGTTTTTCTTTCGTAACAAAAGAAAATATTGTAAGGCAATGTAAAACTTCATTGACTTTTTATGACAATATTTGAATTGTTATAATAAATTTATTTTGTGACAAATTAATTTTTGTTACAAGATATTTTAGAGCATAGCTTCATAAGATAGTATTAAAGTAACTAAACATATAAAAAAAATATAATTTTGATTTTTTCTAAATTTTTTTGCATATATAATTAAATGAAGGACAAATTATATGTCAACTTAACCCTGGTGTTATTCACTCTTTTCTTATATTAATTGATTAATCTTAAGGATTCTTGACATTAAATTATATCCAACTTATAGTTTTATCTTTGACACGCTCAGATATAAAAATAACAGTGATGTACACACACATCCTCACACAACCAAACAGTTAACTTAATAAATTATTGGGCTTGGCTTGCGCATGCACTTCGATGGAATGAAAATTGAAATATTAATTAAAAAAGAGCTCTACATTGCGGTGGAACCTGTGGTGCATAGTGGAAAAGTTAGACGATCATAGTTGGCATGTTACAGGCAAAAATGATGACATTTGCATAATGAAATTCCACTTGGCTAACTTATGAGTCATGAGAGGACTAGGGTTTCCTTCTATAGTTTGTTTTTATCTCTTTTATATCGAACATTGTAATGAGCACAATTTTTGAAGTCCTTTGAGCTATAACAAACAGCGGATATACATCCTTGGTAAAAAATTTATTTTTCCAGCATGGTATGAAATTGATGCCACAAAAACTGTTTATACCAGATATTTTTGAAAGAAGTTTTTAAATTAACCCGGAGTATGACTGCTTCATCATCAATTTGAGAGATCACAAACTGGGAATTATGGGGTAAGTTGATGATTAAAATCCTAATAGGTTGGCACTACAAAATGGATTCTATAATTCTTTTTGGTAAAATTTAGGTAATACAATCTTATCAAAAAAATTGCCACTGTGCTAAAAGTGATTCTTATGGTGATGGTAGGTAATTCAAAGTCGTCTGATGGTCGACAATAATGAGTGTATATACATAAACGACTGATGTGTGTTGTTATCCGCTCAGCTTTAGTATGCTATAATATTTTGAGTCCGATAATGTTTCAATATTAATTAGGTGAGCTTTGGACCCTCACCACTACGAGACATATGGGTTAGAGCAACTGGTAAACACCTAGAAAAGTGAAACTTCGGGACTGTTTGAAAGATACTATTTTAGAGAAATACATGAAACCTTCAGCATATTTGGCTATTCTTGAATTTTTTTGTTGAACCTTAGAAGTCAAAGCTGCATGGTTGTTATTTGACATAGATATTCAGTTTTATTTGTAAAATATACCCTAAGTAGGTGTTTTTTTCCCTTAGCTCTTACCTACGAAGCCTTCTTGGTTTTGAAACATGTTTTAGATGGTGTTTGGCTGAACTTATTAGTTCTTTAAAATCTTATAAGATGTTTGAGAGTTTAAAAACTTCTCAATAGTATTTTATAAATTTTTGAATAAAAGAGTTTAATTTATAAGTTTCTAAAATAAAATATTTAAAACAATATCAGTAATAGGGAGCCCTCAAATCATATTTCTATTTTTTTAAAGTGATAATTAATTTATTATCTCCATGTTAACAATTTGTTGCCCCAACTATTTGGTATTAAGCAGTGCAAATATGGTTATTGAAAATAAATGTAAAGTATTTTCTTAAAATTTTCAGCTCAATGAGACAATTATAGCCAAGGCTTATTCACATAAAATTTTCTTTAAGGAATGCAATCAATTAAACCCAAATAGTACACAAAAAAGAAGGTATGATAGTAGTTAAAAATGACCAAAATGAAGCAATTCTATCTAGGGTCATAACAGGTTTGCACGTATGTATCGATTATAGACGACTTAAGAGTGCCACCCGCAAAGATCACTTTCTACTACCCTTTGTAGATCAAATGCTAGAAAGACTTACGGACCATTCAAACTACTGCTTTTTACATGTGTACTCTAGTTATAACCAAATTCCAATTACACTAGAGATTCAGGAGAAAACCGTCTTCACGTACCTCTACAGGACCTTTGCTTATTGGAGGAAGCCATTTGGCTTGTGTAATATACTAGCAACATTTCAAAGATGCATGAATCAAAAACATAATTGAGATTTTTATGGATGATTTCTCTATCATAAGTGACTTTTCTGATAATTGTTTATATAAACTGTCTCGAGTCTTGCAGAGATGCAAAGATACTAACCTAGTCTTGAATTGGGAAAAGAGTCATTTTATAGTACAGGAAGGGATTGTTCTAGGATACAAAATTTCACAAAATAGCATCGAGGTAGATAGAGTGAAAATTGATGTTATTGCCTACTTGCTTGCACCATCGAATGTGAAAAGAATTAAAAGCTTTCTCAGGCATGCTGAATTCTATAGACAGTTTATAAAAGATTTTTTCAAGATCTCAAAACCCATGTCTAACTTGTTCAAAGATGCACCATTTAATTCTGATTATCAATGTCTAGTTGCTTTTAATAGTTTAAAACATGAATTAATGAGTGCACCCGTCATCGCACCTCTAGACTAGTCTTTACCATTTGAAGTGATGTGTGAGGCCAGTGACCACTTGGTAAGGGTGGTTCTGGGACAGTGAAAGGACAAGAGGCTCTACGTGATCTACTACGCTAGTTGCATTATCAATGATGCTCAATTAAATTATGCAACAACAAAGAATGAGCTCCTAGCGATAGTGTTCACATTTGAGAAATTTCGACCATATTTGATTCGAGCCAAAACAATTGTTTATACAGATCATGCTACTATCAAATACTTATTTGAAAAGAAAGAGGTGAAACTCAGGATAATCTGATGGATTTTTTTGTTGTAGGAATTCGACATGAAAATCAAATACAAAAATGGGCTGGACAATGTGGTGGCTGATCACCTTTCCAGATTGGATAAGAAGGGTAGCACTGAGGAGCAAGGCATCACTAAAAAATTTTTGGATGAACACATCTTTGCCCTATTCACTACTAATACTCCTTGGTTAGCAGATTGTGTGAACTATTTGGCTGTGATGTATTACTTCTTAATATGTCTTACCAACAAAAAAGAAAATTTTTATCAGATGTCAAACATGACTTTTGGGATGACCCTTACTGTATAAATTATGTCCTGATCAAGTTATTCACAGGTGCATCCCGGAGGAAGAGATGGAGGACATCCTGTGTCATTGCCATAAGCTCACTTGTGGAGGACACTTTGGCCAATCGCACTATGTATAAGTTATTTCAATCCGATTTTTATTGGCCAGTGCTTTATCAGGATAGCTATGCAAATGTAAAAAGGTGTGACAGGGGCCAGAGGCTAGGGAACCTCTCCAAAAGAAACAAAATGCCGCTTATGAACCTGTTAGAGGTAAAGTTGTTTGATATATGGAGTATTGATTTTATAAGGCCCTTCCCACCTTCACATGATAGTAAATATATACTAGTTGCAGCAGACTATGTGTCTAAATGGGTAGAAGTAGTTGCACTCCCTAGTAATGAGTCAAAACTCGTCTTAAAATTCCTATAAAAACACATTTTTACTAGATTTGGGGTTCTTAGGACAATCATTAGTGATGGGGGCTCACATTGCTACAACCAATGGATGGAGTCTCTATTTAAAAAATATGGCGTCTCCCATTATGTCGCAACCCCTTATCATCCCCAAACGAGTGGTCAAGTAGAAATGTCTAATAGAGAATTAAAATGAATCTTAGAAACTATAGTGAACCACAATAGGAAGGATTGGACTAAGAAGTTGGATGATGCACTGTGGGCATATAAAACTGCATTTAAAACCCCAATTAGCATGTCCCCATACCGTCTAGTTTTTGGTAAAACCTATCACCACCCCATTGAAATAGAGCATAAGGCATATTGAGCTATAAAATTTTTAAATTTTGATTCGCTAAGTGTAGGAGAAAATAGGCTGTGTACTTAACTGAATTGGAAAAATTCCACTACCATGTGTATGAAAACACTAACTTTACAAGGAGCATACAAAGAAGTGGCATGGTCGCCATCTCTTAGCCCAGGATTTCAAAATCAGGGACAAAGTTTTCTTGTTCAATTTGGGTCTGAAATTATTCCTGAGTAAGTTGCGGTCTTGTTGGTTGGGCCTTTTTGAAATTGCTAATATGTTTGATCATGGTGCAATTGAATTGCAAAGTGGCAACTGAACTTTTAAGGTTAATGAGCACCAACTTAAACACTATTTTGAGGGGAAAGTTCATACCATAGATGTGTGGACATTCGCTAAACTATCATGTTGAGCTAGTAGTGGTCTGGTTGTCAACGTAAAATGCAACACTTCGTAGGAGGCAACCTGTGCTTTACTCTCTTTCTTTTCATTTTCTCATCCTTTCTGTTATTGCAGTCTTGTTATGTGTTTTTGCCCCCTTTTAATTCCCTATTGTGTTAATTTGTAGGATTTGTGAGTGTTCTTGTTGTTAAAAAAAAATCGTGCTGGAAAAGCTACGATCGCAGATCGTCATGCTAGACCTGTGGGCTGGAGGGTGGAGACTATTGTTTTTCTCACCCTCATAACTACGATCATGGACTTCAATCACATGATCGTGGAACCACAGGCAGTGATTGTCCACTTGATCGAAGCATGCACTGGAATTGCGACTATTTTAGTTGCGGCCTTGATGCTTCCCACTGCGATCGTGGTTGGGCTCTTTTTTGAATAAAAAGGGTTGTGTTGCACATTGAGATGCACACACCCACCACTTGCGACACAAACACCCCCACATCTCACAAACACCACCGCACTCACACACACCATGCCTGTGAGGCATACACTGCGGCCGCTAATCCTCCTCAACGACTGTAGCGTCGCTGGATGCGATTGTTGGCCTATTTTTATCAACTGTTTCCCCAAATTTTTCGCAAGCATGTGAAGTTTGTTTTCTTCCAATTTCTTGCTGATTTTGCTTGGATTTGCTATTGATATTTCCATGCATTTGCTTGGGAGAATTTGAATCAGATTTTAGTGGAGTGATTCAACCCAATTGTGTGCTATTCCTTTGCATTTTAATTTTTGCCCCTAAGGTGTTCGTACAAATGTCCCTATGGAAATTGGTTAACCAAGAATGCTAAGCTATCTAAATTTGCATTTGTTGTTGAGATGTGAAAATAAACCCTGTTATGATATACATGAAGGGGGATCCAAATCTACATTGATGTTGTGTTAATGCATTAGTCGTGTGGGTCTTGAAAGAATGTTATGTTTCTCTACGTGCAAGGAATATATTAGAGGTCCTCATGAATTGTCTTCCACAATAATATAGTGCCATTTCCAGTTGAATTGAGAGTCTATAATTCTAACCTTTTATCAATCATAAGTTTGAGATTTTGTAGTAACTTTTGTGAATGAAAATTCCTTCTTTGGTGTTATTACTATTACTTGAGATTTTGTAGTAACTTTTGTGAACAAAAATTCCTTCTTTGGTGTTATTACTATTACTTGTACATTCTCGTGGATATCCTGTGTTAAAACACAATAACTGCTATAATTGTTGGTTACCACTATCAAGGGATTTGCATGGCTAGGTGTGAGTTTAATTCTCACAAAGGTGTGACCTTTTGATACCTTATTTACCTTGCCCCTCCACATATGGTTAGAGCTTTTGATGCTGTGCTATACATTTTGTATTGTACTCGCTCCTGGGACTTTAATAGTTCCTTCAATCTTAATAGGGTTGTTAGGTTCTTGATTCGTATAATATGCATCCTCAACCTGTATGCTCACTGACGATTTTTTTTGCAAGTGCTAGGAAGCGAAGTTGCACCCTGGGAGGAGCAAGCTCCTCACATACACCACCGCCTCCACTTATTGGCCCTTGCAAGTATAACATTTCTACATTCATGTCAGAGGATGGCTAGTATTGTTATAGGACTAACATTTCTTGTCGAGCACTAGTCTCAGAGTGCAACTTTAAGGAGATCACTGACCTTTATCTTGACTTTGCCCAGCTCATCGCAGATAGAAACTAAGAGACAGCTATTAGCCATCCTACACATTAGGTTTCCTAAGAGCTGTTGCCTAAATTCCATGCCAATGTTCTGGAACACATGGATGGCACGATTTACATTCGCATGGTGTCAGTTTCATTTACACCACAGCACATAAACAGGGTGTTTGGATTAAACCCAGTAGACATGATTGGGTTTCATGAGCTAGTCAATACCAAATGGATGGAGGGGTTCATCCGAGAGTTGTGCTCTGAGGGCATCCAGTGGGAGGATGGCTGGTATTACAACTTCTGTTTCCACAGCTTGCTCTAGATGGTCCGACCATTGTGGTTGTTCACCTATAGACAGATCCAATCTAATTAGCATCAAACCACAATTAGTACTGAGTGGTTTTTTATTTCGCATGCTATATACACAAGTATACCTTTAGACTTGGGTCAGTTAATCTATGATAATATCATAAGAATTGTAGATAGGTGAAAAGCTGGCATGGCCCATCCTTTTGTCATCACGAAGCTTTACAATTAGGCAGGCATAAACTTAACGGATTTTCCTCAAGATGTGACCGTGGTGGCACCAATCAACCCACCCATCGAGAGCACTAGTTTAGCGAGTAGCTCTTGGAGGTGGGTTGAGACTACAGCAACACCGTTGACGCCATAAGCATGATTCTATAGACCAGGAGTTTTGGGTTGAGGTGCATGAACGTTTTCAAAGAATGGCCCAACATGTTGACGTATGCTTGGATGACCTTCAACAGTCCATTCATTCTTTCGAGGCAGACCTTGCCGCATATTTTCTACAATTGTATCTACGTACCCCTTTCCACAGCCAGCGAGACACCTAATGCCTTCTCATTTTCCATACTAGCACCATTCTGTGCTTTACATCAAGTTGAGCTGTTTGCAACCTACTATGTAGCAGATGAGCAAGATGATGATCTTAGCAGACCACATGAGTGATGCAGTTGCCTACCTTCTCTTGAGATTTGGTGGTTTTGTTCTTTTCGTTTTATGTTTATCTCTTACACTTGTATGCTTATTGCAGTGTGAACACCATTATCCAAGTGTGGGGAGGAATTTGTGTATGACTTTTATTCTAGGTTCATAAGGTTTGTAAATATTTAACATTAAATGCATTCACTTTCACCAAATAACAACTACTCAGTTAGTAATGCTATGCATATGATTGCTTAAAATATATCAAACTTCAACCAAACAAGGTGCTCAGGATGCTATCGGAATAGAAAACGTACATTTTTGTGGCCACAAAACTTAATTTGTGATGAGGGAGACATTTTTGTTGAGATATTTGTTGTGTATGATGGTTGCTCAATCATTTGTAGTTATGGCCTTTCCGACGATTTCCTCGTGTAAATGTGACTTCGAATTTTATTACACACTACCCTATCCATGATTAGTGGGAAACTTGAGAAGCGTTAGTACTTTGCAAAGGGTGAGGGTTTGTAGGCGTCAGTCTCACCTTGAGGAATTTATGAGCCGTTGAGCCATAAGTAAGGAATGTGGGGAATGTGACAAAATTATGAGGAATTGGAAAAGATTAATAGCTTATGAAAAAAGAGAGAAGAAGATAGAATTTCTACTTTGTTGGTTGTAGTGACTAAGCAACTAGGATTGTGCAGAGACTCTTATCTATTTTCACATAAAAATGTTACCCAATCACGAATATGCAAAGCAACTCAATTGCGTTGCGAGCTAAGTAACTAAGGATGCGCAAGTGACCCTTGTTCATGCTGTGTAAAAAGGTTCCTGAAAATTTGAGAAAACCAAGAAAAAAAAACAAAGTAAACTTATCGAAAGGTGAAGTGGAAAAATGATGCAATTTGCCCTTAGCCTTGCATGGTGCGTGAGTTCTTATGTTCCCTTATGTTTAAACCTATGGGGAGATAGGTTAGTGGATTCTTTGAGGTGAGCTGAATTGCAATTACTTAACCTTGACAGGTAGTAGCAACATTGAGACGCTTGGGAGATTGGATGATGGGAGTGGTAAACTCACATGGTCACTGGGTGTTATGTGGAAACAAGAGGATTTAGGAGGGTTAAACTATAAATGAGTGCACAACTGTCACTTGACTTAAGGTAACTAAAACTCTTTTGAAATTAAGATGAGTGGTCGCCCAAGCCTTCTGGGTGCATCTGAGTCATGTATAGTTGAGCTATATCTAAGTTTGTTAAGGATTGTTACTAGAGACTAGCAACCCTCAAGTATGGGGCTGTGATGTTACCTAAAATTATAGTTAATTATAGCATTATATTTAACAAGTTTAGTGATATATTTTGCACACAATAATGGTAAATTGTATAAAATAAACATTTTGTCAAGCAAATCTTATGATGGAAGAAAAATACTTTATTCATGCATGAATTACATTAAATATTATCATGCATGTATCATAGAATGAATTACAGTAAATATTATGAAGCATGTATTATTATGGTTGCAAGGATTAAGTAGTGACTTTAGGGAGATTTTGTGTTTTGGTGGAACATTAAATTGATCTAAAACTTTAAGGAATAAAAGAAAAATGAATTGGCTTTTCAATAGAGCAAAAATTAGGTCAATTAGACGTTCGATGAAGAAATTACACATAAAAGAATATACATTGCTAGGATAGTCGAAAACACTTGAACTAGACGGTGGAGCTGTGATTGCAAGACGAAGGTCCACGGGCATGGTAGAAGCTCTCACCATGCTCTGGATCTGCTGCCATTGAAGCCGCGATCATGGGAAGGTGGCTGTAGTTAAAGAGGTTGCAATCGTGGAATTGCTAGCTGCAATCATTGGTGACGACGTGATAGGACATGGTATTTCTAGAAACTAGAAGTTTTGCCTATTTTCTTGGATCCTTTAGTTTGATCTAGTTCTCCCCTATATAAAGAAGAAACTTGGCTAAAAGAATGAGGAGGGGGAAAAAAAGCTGAAAATTTGGATTTTAAGGGGGTTATATCGTTTAAGAACAATTGGGAAGAATTCTTATGGTGTTGAAAACATAATCCAATGCGCGATTGTTCAAGACTTATGAAGTTACAACCTTTTGGCCTGAGCATGGGTTCGCAGCAAACAAGCAGGACCATTCTTTTCTGGTTTGGTTGAAGTCACGTCCATCTTTGCTTAGAGGGTAGTGTCGTGTGTTTTTAGCTATACTGCTTTGTCCGTTTCGCTCAACGTCTTTTGAATGTCCTGGAGTTTCTTTCCCTGGTATAAATAACGCTTTTGAGATAGTGTTGTAACCAATAGAGAAGAATAATAAAAAAAAAAAATTGGGCTCCTTCTAAAACTGCTTTTCCCTCCAAACAAGCCCCTCCGGATTGTTCTTCCTTCGACGCACATTTTCCACTTGGTATCAAAGCACAGGTTGAAGGGAAAGGAAGATTCATCAAAGATGTTTGGATCTTCTTCCTCCGACACAAACCAGGAGCCACAAGTCAACCAACGATCCACGGTAATGGATAAATTCTTTAATTTGATAGATCCAAATAATCCTTTTTGGCTAGATAATGGAGACAATTTAATTATTGGCCTTGTTTTCAACCTATTAACTACTGAGAACTATGTGAGCTGGGAATGAAGTATGAAAAGAGCACTCAGGGCCAAAAACAAGCTTGGATTTGTTAATGGCCAGCTACGGAAGCCTGCTGATGTTGAAGATCTGTTACTGGATCCATGGGAAAGGTGTAGTGATATGGTTGTGTCGTGGATTCTCAACTTAGTCACTTTGTCAATTAAATCAAGCCTACTCTTTGTTGATGATGCTTACGAGCTTTGGAAAGAATTGACCGAAAGAATGTCGTAGCATAACAAACTGCAAATCTACCAGCTGAAGAAGGCTCTGAGTGCTCGAACACAAGGTGATGACTCTATTCTTAATTACTATGGTAGACTGAAAACAATTTGGGATGAGATAGCCATATATGATGCTTTGCTGGAGTGTTCCTGTGTGGAGTGTTCCTGTGGACAATTAAGAATATTGATAGAAAGGCAACAACGAGATCAGGTTATACAATTTTTGATAGGGCTAAATGAGTCATACGGTAATGTGAGAGATTAGATTTTGGTTCTAGAGCTTGTTCCTTCTTTGAATAAGGTATTCTCGATTGTACAACAACAAGAGAAGTAACACCAGTTACTGAACGGAGTGTAGGGACCCGAGGCGGCTACGCTGGCTGTAAAGCGAGGTTCGAACTACCAAAGGAGTGGCCCAAGGAAGGAGAGGCCTTACTGTGTACATTTTAAGATGGTAGGACATAGTCTGGAAACTTGTTTTAAGGCTGGGAATGCAAAAATCCCAACTTGCACTTATTGCAACATGAGAGGTCATGTGATTGAAAAGTGCTACAAGTTGAGAGGTTATCCACTAAGTCATAGAATGAATCAGAAAGGTAGTGGGCATAGCGGATCTACTAACCTTGTACAAAACAATAGCTAAACAATTAGAAGGCAAGGGGCTGACGAGAATGAAAAGATGCTCCTCACTAAATTTCAATACCAGGAACTGCTGGCTATGCTTGCTGGAAGAAAGGCAGTGATCAATGATGATGGGGAGGTAGATCAACAAGACAATCAGGCTGCTGTTAATAGTGCTTCAGGTGTTTCATCAACCTTCAACACCTTAGCATCTTCTATGAATGGTAACATAGATTTAACACTCATTCACAGTCCTTATAACCAATGGATCTTCAATACCGAAGCAACATATCATATGATCTGTGATCCAAACCTTTTCACAATCATTACGGTTAGACTTGTCAAACCAATTAGCCTTCCTAATGGTGCACGAGTCTTTTCTACACATTAGGGCATTGTGAGACTAAACGATTCCCTAACCTTGCATGAAGTCCTGTGTGTGCCTACATTTTCGTTAAACCTGATTTTAATCAAAAAAACTCACGTAAAGTAGTAAATGTTGTGTTGTCTTTTCTCCAAATGCTTGTTATGTGCAGGACGTTGTTACATGGACCATTCTTGGGAAAGCTAAGGTGCAAGATGGCTTGTACAGATACTCCACAAGGAAGTTGCCTTCCCACCAGAACATAGCAGACCATCAAACCACTAAAACCAATCCACTTTGCTGTATAAACTCAGTAACTAGACCTCCCAACCACCAAAATCTTTGGCATTGTTGCCTTGGTCATATATCCAACAGGGTATTAAATTTGATAGAGGACTCTGCTATAAAACCACATGTTAGTAACTCTAGTGATCTCTGTGACATCTGTCCTTTAGCAAAATTGCACAGACATCCTTTTCCTACTAGTGATCATAAAAGTTCACATCCTTTTGAATTATTACATTGTGATTTATGGGGGCCATTTCATGTTGTTGCTCATGTTGGTAGTCGTTACTTTTTGACTATAGTGGATAATTATACAAGGGCTACTTGGGTATACTTACTGAAAACCAAAGTAGAAATTAGGTTGTGCCTTCAGGCTTTTTATACTTTAGCAACAAATCAATTTAGAGATCTTGTCAAAGTAATTAGAACATATAATGGTTTATAATTCAATCTGAAAGAATTCTACTCGAGCAAGGGAATTATACATCAGAAAAGATGTGTAGACAGTCCGCAATAAAATAGAATTGTAGAAAGAAAACATCAACATATATTAAGCATAGCAAGGGCCTTAATGACACGATCTAGCATGCCTATGTCATATTGGAGTGAGTTTGTCCTTACTACCGTATATATTATAAATATACTACCTAGTTCAGTGACCAATAACAGGACACCTTTTGAACTACTCTATAATCTGAAACCAACCTATTAGCACATGAGAACCTGTTATGCAGTAACAACAAGTCTGGGAAGGCCGCCAAAATTTGACCCTAGGGGAAGAAAGTGTGCTTTCTTAGGATATCCATATGGTGTGAAGGGATATAGACTACTTGAAATAGAAACAAAAAGGATTATCATTTCAAGGGATGTGATCTTTTATGAGAATATCTTTCCTTTCTCTGGAAACAACCAGGATCCTATTTCATCAAAACAGAAAAACTTTTCGAACATGCCTTGGAATTCTTCTCAAAATTACACTAAAATGGACCCAAACCTCTTAGTGCCCACTCTTCATAAATCAGATGACATAGACCTACCAATCCACATAGAACAAGCACAGACAAATTCATGGGAAGCTGATAATGCAGAACAATCCTCACTTCATACACCTGCCACTGTTCCATTAGATAATTCCTCATTCCTGCACCTTAGGAGATCTTCCAGACAAAGGAAAACTCTCAACTACCTACAGGACTACTATTGTAATCAAACCATCTCAACCGTAGCTGGCTCAAACCCTCAAGGTCAGTTTTCACTGCTCTCTCTTACTCTTTGTCCAACTCCTCTGACCATGCCCCAAAATAATGATGCCTCACAACATCGTGCCCTTTCAATTGTCACTCATTTGCAAGAGGAACCTAAAAATATGCACTGGACACATTGAAAGACAGTGGTTTGTTGGCTTCCAAGCCAATCAAGATACCAATGGATCAACGTCACAAGCTAAGTAGGGAGATAGGTGCACCTTTAAAAGGACCGACCATGTATCGAAGGCTTATTGGGAGATTGCTCTACTTGACCATTGCAAGGCCAGATATCTCATACAGTGTCCAAGTTCTACGTCAGTTTTGGAGACCCTATTGGATCTACATTTATAGGCTGACCTCAAACTACTACGCTACATAAAAGGAGCACTAAGGTTAAGACTTTTCTTTCATTCAACAAGTGACTTAAAACTAAGGGTATACTACGATTCCGATTGGGGCTCATGCCCTGACACTCACAAATCAATCACTAGGTACTACACTTTTATTGAAAACTCATTAGTGACAAGGAAGGTGAAGAAATAATCAGTTGTGGCTAAATCATCTGTAAAGGTCAAGTACAGGGCAATGGCATCAACTTATTGTGAATTACTGTGGTTGTAGTATGTTCTTGAAGTGTTGCAAGTTATGGATGGAACAGCGGTAGACTTATACTGTGATAATCAGGCAGCCATCCACATAGCTTGTAACCCAAAGTTCCATGAACAAACTAAACACAATGAAATGGACTGCCATTTAGTAAGAGATCATCTGCAAGAAGGACTGATTCAAATGTATCATATTCAAACCAAGGACCAGTTGGCAGATGTTCTCACCAAACCATTACCCATATACCTCCTCAAAAGTCACCTAATCAAGATGAGGATGTTTGATCAATGCCCTTTATCTTGAGGGGGCTTGTGGAGTTACAACCTTCTGGCTTGAGCATGGGTCCATAGAAAACAAGCAGGACCATTCTTTTCTGGTTTGGTTGAAGTCGCATCAATCTTTGCCTAGAAGGGAGTGTTGCGTGTTTTTTGCTATCCCGCTTTGTCCATTTCACTCAGCGTCTCTAGAATGTCCTGGCGTTTCTTTCCCTTGTATAAACAACACTTTTGAGATAGTATTGTAACCAAAATAGAAGAATAAAAAAATATTTTCAAGCTCCTTCTAAAACCACTTTTCCCTCCAAACAAACCCTGTCGGATTGTTCTTCCTCTGATGTGAATTTTCCCTAAGACTTTGGACTAAGATTTTCCTATCTTTTTCTTGTTTTTTTGAATAATAAGATCATGAATTTTAGCATTTTACTTGTTTTTATTTTTATGGATTGCTAAATTTCTACTTGAGGACCTTGTGTTAGTAGAGGATTTTTAATGAATACATATATGTGATTTGTTTTTGTTGTTCTTATTTTCAATTTCGAGTTCATGATTTTCAAGTGCTTAGCTGCTCTTTGATTTAATTGTGACCACATGGGAAATAACAAGAGTAAAACTTACGAGTTGAAATAAACTGCAAATGTAAATTTCATGGGAATAACAGAAGTGAAACCGAGGAATTTTCGTGAAAAAGTTGTTAATATTCATATTTTCAACTTAAGTGGAACATGGGGACACGCTTGTTTGGGTTGAAGCTTTGGGATTTTCGGGAGAATGTCTCTTGAAAATTCTGATTCCATTATGTATAATTTTGTGATAGGATAAAGAGTCACAAGAACAAAAAATAACCTCACATTCTGACTCACAATAGGGATTTATTTTACCCTTGAGCTTTTTTAGCGTACACTTAAAGAAACTCTTACTTCATTTGAGAAATCTATGCATGATGATATGCATAATCTTCACATAGAAATATTAAGGCAATTACATATGGAGTAGGTATACACCTAGTGGCATACATGTTTGGTCCTTACTAATGATTTCTCTAATATTTGGGCTAATGTGCAGATGGAGATGTTGAGTGTCATTAGTTCGATCTTGGAAAATTAGGTTAAGATTGTTAAAGAGCTTTAATCATTTCGCAAGGAAACACAGTAGCCCCATCAGTCATTGTGAATCCAGAGTGTGTTAAGTATGGTTAATTCATGCTTAGTGAAGGGAAATAAGAGAAGAAGCAGTGAAAGCATATAAGTTGCAATAGTAGAATTATGTGAGCAAGGTTATTGTTATATTACATTGCTCAGTTGTGGAGCTTATTTTTATAATAAGCTAAGGACTATTGTAGGGCTAATAGAAATAGCTACTAATAACCAAAAAACTACCTTAAAATAATAAATATTCCTTTCAACTGAAACAAAACAAACTTTAGCGCAAACTAACACCTAGGGAGCCATTAGTGTAGGCTTGCATTAAGGTATTCTACTGATGTGGCTCTTGATAGCCCCCCTTAAGATGGAGAGTGGTAGTCTACCATTCCCATCTTATTTAAATGACTCCTGAATAGTTGAACTTTTAATGGTTTTGCCATGATGTCAGAAAGTTGATTCTTAGTGGATACATGATAGGTGCTAATGAGACCTTTCTACAACTGATCTCTAACCACATGGCAATTTATCTTAATATGTTTGCTTTTTTCATGAAATATGGGATTAGCAGCTATGTGTATTTTTGCCTAATTATCACAATACAATGTAGTGAGAATGTACCTTAAATAAGTTAGTTCTCCATAAGTTGCCACCATTGTGCAGTATTCAGCTTTTGCTAATGATCTTGAGACTATAGCTTGTTTCTTTGATTTCCATGATATTAAGGACTTCCTAAGGAATATGCAATACCCTATTATTGATCAATGGATATCCAAACATGCTCCATAATCAGAGTTACAAAAGGCTTTAAGCTTGAGATCATTCTTTGATAGTAGTAGAAGTCCTTGTCTTAGGGTGACCTTAATGTAATTCAGCACCTTATATGCTGCCTTCATGTGTAAATCTAAGGGTTCTTGCATGTATTAACTTAGTGATTACACACTATATGCTATATTAGGTCTGGTAATGGTTATATAGGACAATCTTCCAACTATTCTTTTGTAAATTGATGTATCAGACAGTGGCTTTCCAGCACCTTTACTAAGGAATCTTGCTTGGCCTTTCTTTCAACAGTTCACTGTCTATAAAAATATCCAAGGCATACTTCCTTTGGTTAATTTATATGTCATTAGCAACTCGAGCTACCTCTATTTCTAGAAAATATTTCAACTGTCCCAAGTCTTTAATCTTGAACTTCTCATTCAAGAACTCCTTTATTCTTGAGATATTGGCTTTGAGTTGCCATTTACAACGATAACATCCACATACAATAACAAGGTAGTAAAAGATTTATCTTCCTTTAGGAAAAATAGGCTATAATTAGCTTTATATTATTGAAATCTAAAATTTAATAGAGCATTGTACAATGTTGCATGCCATTGCCTTGGGGCTTGTTTCAAATTGTACAAACTTTCTTCAATTTGTACACTTGACCAAGCTTCCTTTCAATATACCCTGGTGGTTTTACCATATAGATTTTCTCATCAAGATCTCTATGTAAGAATGCATTGTCAACTCAAATTGATGTAGTTTCCATGCTGTTACTATAGCCATAGCTAACATACATCTGATGGTTACTTTTGACACTAGAATTTTTTTTTTTGGTAATTTACTCCTTTTTATGTGAATTCCTTTCCACCAATCTTACCTTGTACCTTTCCATAGTGCCATCAGATTTGTATTTGACTTTATTCATAAACTTTCAACCTATTGGTTACTTCCCTACATGCAACTTTATGTGGATCCAAGTTCTATTTTAGTCCAGTGCTTCTAGCTCGATCTGTATTGCTTCTTGCCATCTTTGGTCTTTTGAAGCTTCATCATAACTTTTTGACTTCTCATGCCCAGAAATAGTAGCTAGATAAGCTTGATGATGAGGAAAGAACTTTTTGTTTGACAAATAGGTTTCCCATGGACGACTAGTGGGACTTTTAAGATGAGCGTGACCTTGCTTGCTTACAATGGGAGAGGATGAAGAAGCTAGCCAGCAGTAATAATGTTCAAGATACTTAGGTGCCCTCCTTACCTTGCAAGACCTTCTTAAGTTATTAGTTGGTTGCTCATTCAATGGAACAGTAGTCAACTCATTTGGTTTGGGGTTTTGGTTTAGTTCAAAATTGGAATTAGGGCTTTAATCAGAAGAATTCTCTAAGGTTGTACCATTTTCCTAGTGTTGAGATAATGTTAGAGGATTTATGGCCATATCACTAATATCAGAAGGTCCTGGTACAGGGTCATCATTTAGAAAAAAAAGGTGTCATGGATTCTACTCTAGGACAGGACATATTAGTGGGGATATTCTCATATTTAAATGGAAAAATATCCTCATAAAATGCATTGTTAGTTCCCAATTCAAGTACTTTGTATTCCTTAACCCCATATGGATATCCTAGAAAGATGTGTATTTTACTTCTAAGGTCAAATTTCTTTCTTCCTTGACTTAGTGTTGAGGCATAACATAGGCAACCAAATATCCTTATGTGGTCATAGGATGGTTCAAATCGAAACAACATTTCATAAAGAGGCTTATTTTTTAGGTTGATGCTTGGGGTTCTATTTATCAAGTAAGTGGTTGTCAAAACACAATCATTCCAAAATTTTAGTGGCAAGTTGGATTGAAACCTACGAGCTTTAGCTATATTCAAAAGGCGTTGATGTCTTCTTTCTGCAATACCATTTTGATGAGGCCTTTCTACACAAGTCCTTTGATGAATAATCCCCTTATCCTTGTAAAAATCCTTGAGTGAAAGTTCATTCGCATTAGCAATCCTTATGATCTTAATTTTAGCTTCAAATTAGTTCTGCAGTAAGTTATGAAATGACATGATGCATTCTTTTACTTTAGATTTGGTTTTAAGTAAATAAACCTAGGTTTTTCTAGTGTAGTCATTTACTATGGTTAAGAAATACCTACTCCCATCATATGTCATTTTTGAAAAAGGTCCCCACAGAATGCAATACAATAATTCAAAAGGATGTGATGCTCTATGAATGCTGTGAGAGAATGACTTCTTGTACATCTTGGTAGGTCAATGGATTGAACATGGCATTTTATTCACTTCAGATGAGTTCATGGTTACAATAGGATGATCTACTAGTTCTAGAATTCTATCAGAGGGGTGTCCAGGATGATAATGCTATAAATCATCATGTGGCTTAGAGGTCACAATAGTAAAGGTTGTGGAATGAGCTAGGCAAGTCTACAGAGATCAGTTGGGAACCTTTTGCTTCTTTAACAAGTTTGTACAAGCCATCCCTTTGCTCACCCTTCCCAATCGTAGTCCAAGAAGTAAGGTCTTACAAAACACAAAAGGAAAAAAACAACAGGGGAAGGACTTTGTTAGTTTCCTTACTAACAACAAATTGACTGTAAAGGTAGGCACACACAAAACATCTTATAAAGTGGGGTATCATTGAGTTTTACCATTCTTATATGAGTAGCAAATGTATTGGAACCATTTGGGAGCTTGATTGGCTTGGATGTAGGAGCTTTAATGGATGAAAATAAGTTGGGGTGACAGTTCATGTGATCTGTTGCCCCAGTGTCAATTATCCATGTTTGATTGATTGGATGTTCTAAGTTCAAGTTTAAACAAGCTGAGGGTATTGGATTACCATTCATGTTCATGAGATTGGCATTTTGAGAGGTTGTTATCAAAGTTACGGTGTTTGTTTCCCTCTCACTAAGCTTCGTGGTTGCTAACTTTCTATTGGCTAGGATAGCCATAAGCTTATTGTATTTAGTCCTGGTCGATGTCATCCTTTAATTATTTAGTTCTGAGCTCCCTTCCTAGCACAAGGGAACCTGAACCATATTAGCTACCATAGTGCCTTTTTTCTTCTCGCGCAACTTATGTCCAGGTGAATATCCTTTTAATTTATAGCATTTGGCCACAATATAACCCTTCATATTGAAATATGAGCCTATAGGCACCTCTACATTCCCTACCTTGAAACAATTCTCAAGGGAATGTCCTAGAATCTTGCAATGCAAACAAAATAACTTTCCTTTCCTATTGTCAGTCTTTGAGTTCATAGGGCTTCTCTACACTACCATAGCCATAGATTCTAGGCCTTGCATTACTCTAATAATCTAGTGTTGTTTTTCCAACTGCTACGCTATAAAAAACACCTTATTAATGGGAGGCATTGGATCCAGCATTGGAATTTGATCCCTCACGTGTATATTATCATCTATTGAGAGCTCATCCTATATCCCTTTTAGTTTCTCATAGTATGTTACCACTAGATCATCACCCTGCTTCAAAGTGGCTAGTGCTTTCTTTAATTGGTAAATTTGGGGACCATTGTGCTGAGACATCGTTTCATTTAGTTCACTCTAAAGCCCGTATACATCATCCACAAAGAGTAAACTAGATTTAACAGATGAACTCATAGAATTGAGGATCCAATCCAGAAGTGCAGCCTCTAATGTAAGTTGTTTTCTAATCTGGCCATTCACAAATTTAAGCTTGTTCTTTGCTCTAAGTGTCCTCCTCATGCTCTTGGCCCACACCAAATAGTTATCAGTGGTTAGAAGGGTTGAAACTAGTGCAACCATAGGATTATCTCCATTGTCAATTGGAAAGGGATTGAAAGGATCAGCTAGGTTGAGGAATCTATTTGCTGCTGGAAACAGTTTGTGGTTCCTACAAATGAGGATTCTTTTGCCATTTTTTAGGGTTAATTTGAGAGTTGATTCATTTTTTGATGGCTCTGGTACCATGTTAAGTATGGTTAATTCATGGTTTGGTGAAGAGAAATTAGCGAAGAAGCAGTGAAGGCATAGAAGCTGTAGTTGTAGAATTATGTGAGCAAGGTTATTGTTACATTACATTGCTCAATCGTGAAGCTTATTTTTATAATGAGCTAACGACTATTTTAGAGCTAACAAAAATAGCTGTAAATAACCACAAAACTAGCCCCTTAAATAATAAATATTCCTTTCAACTAAAACAAAACTATCTCCAGTACACACTACCCCTATGGAGCCATTGGTGCAAGCTTGCATTAAGGTATTTTGCTGATGTAGGTCTTGATAGAGTGGTCTGGTCTTTAAGGTCCCTCAAACCATTGTACAATACAATTTGCCAATTATTCTAGAAAATAAAGGAATTTATTGTGAGTTTTGTTTTTGCTATCTACAACAATATACTAAGATTGAAAGTTTGTTTAACTTGCTTTTTGTTGTAAGGTTGAGGTAGTAATTTACCACGGTAAACACAGGGCACTTTGTGTATTGTGCTCTATTGTGAACGTGTGCAAAGATTTTTACTTGGACAAAGAAAGAAATTCAATTTGATATTATTATAGATTTTTTTTATCTTGTTGTCTCAGTTACTATAATTGTCTTGCAGCTTGATAGTGTTTTTGGCTCTTACATTATGAACATCATGATTTCTTATAGGATAAAAGTTCCAAGTTTCCCCATTTTGTATTGTTTAGACTGAGAAACAATGGATGCTTTCATTTTAGAAAACATGCACGCATTTATATACATGGAAAAGAAAGAATTTGTTAAAAACCAACATATGTAGCCACTTTTACATTTCAAGCCTTTGAACATGCATAACTATTAAATACAAATTTGACACACCTACGCCATTTTAGATGTTTCTTAGGACTCGATTTGCTTTGGAAGGTTGGAATGACATCATGAATTTCACTGTATCCCCACAATGGTTTAAAAGTTTCGTGCCATATTTCACTTCCCATATCATTCAACATTTCTATCAAAAATTTGAGTCAAAATAATTGGAAGACATGTTTAAAACCTCACAATCCTTATAATTCTCTAATGAATTTACTCAACACTTATGTTTACACTCGACTTTTGTGTATTACTCAAACACTTATTACATAATCTTAACTACTCAATTTTGTTCACACTGTAGTGCTATTTAAATTGTCGTTCAAGAAATTATCCAATCAACTTACCAATTAGAGTGATTAAGGCTATGAAGAAGTATGTAGAAAACTTTATGTATGTAGAAAGAGTAATTTGGAATGAATAAGTATTAGTTCAATAAAAATGAACAAGAATTGAAAATGATCAAGAAGGAATTTTTAGGAAATTGATCTAAATTGAAAGTGATTGATTTTGGTGGTGGGAGCAGAGAAAGAGCCTGACTTGATGTATCCATGTACATGTGCTCTCCATATCTTTTATTGAGTAATATAGCACTTACCACACAAACATAAGGTCTATAAGTCGTATTGATAAATTAATGTCCGTTTAGAGAATTTGTAACTCGTAAACTAATTTTAATGATTGTGTACTAATAAGTCACATGTCAATTTTCATAACTCTTACATATAAGACTTTTAACGCAATCATATGGGCACATGAAAAACTTCATGCCATATTAAGAATTACACACATGAATTTAAATGCCATAATATTGATAAAATGGAAATACCAATATTTTATTAATAATGATAACATTCACAATGTATATCCCTCATAAATAATTTGTGCTAGAGGGTATATAACTAATAATCTCCTACTTACACACTAATGCTACAAATCATAATCCCCATCGTTATGTTATGTAGTGTGCACCTCCATAAGATGGCGATCTAATTATACCTTTGTTAGTAACTTAGTGAGTGGGTCAACAACATAATTTGTCAAACAATTTTCTTCACAACTTTATTGCTTTGTTCAATTATCTCTCTCGAATGTGATAATGTCTTTGATTGCATTTAGCTCATTGATGACGCCAGGGTTCCTTTTCTTATGTCATCACACCACTATTGTCACAATAAAGTGGTAACATTGATCCATCTTAAGAACCACTTGAAGCTCTATAACAAACATCTTGATCTAAACGACCTCCTTTGCTACATCACTTGTTACGATATACACAGTCTTGGTGGTGGAATCTATAATGCTAATCTATTTTGTTACTCTTCTAACTCACTATTCTTCCATTAATGGTAAAATCTAGAAATAGATTCTCTATCATTATCTAATTGGAAGTTAGAATTGGTGTCACCTTCTATTCTCAGCTCCTCATCTTTATATACAAGTACTATATTCTTAGTCATTCTTAAGTATTTAAGGATATACTTGACAGTATTCTAGTACTTTTTTTCCCTTAAAGTCATCTAAAACCTACTTGCAACATTTATGGCATAGGTGATACCTAGCCTCATACGTAGCATTGTATATAACAAACTTCCAATTGATGAAGAATATGGAATGACCTCTATACTTCTCCTCTCATTGTTAGTCTGTAGGTTTATGAACTTTGAGAGATGGATGCCATGTTTGAATAGTAGCAATCCTCTCTTAAAGGCTTTATTCCTGAACTTTTTAGAACTTTGTCTATGTACAAGGCTTGGGAGAGGCCTGTTAATCTCTTTACTCTATCTTTGTAGATGTGAATTCCTAACATGTAGGTTTCATCGCACAAGTATTTCATAAGGAACATATTGGATAACCATGTTTTGATTGAGTTCATCATCCCAAAATTATTCTTAATAAGCACACTGTTATCTAGATATAATACAAGTCATGTAATGTTGCTTAGCTAATCTTATTGCAAATGCAAAGTTCATCCTCATTTAATGAAACTAAATGATTTGACTATATCATCAAAATGAAAATCCCAACTCATTGATGCTTGCTTAAGACCATAAATCTACCTCTTAAGCTTGCACACTTATGAGAATCACCTTCGAAGTTGAAACCACAAGGTTGCACCATATAAATGTCTTGTTAATAAACACATTAAGGAAAGTTGTTTTGACATCCATTTACCATATCTCATAATTCAAGTGGATGACTATTGTAAAGAGTATCCAAATAACTTTGATTATAGCCATGGGTTGAAAGACCTCATCATAGTCATTTATTCCATGTAACTATAACCTTTTGCCATAAGCCTAGCTTTATAAGTCTCTATCTCACTAGTCGCACTAATCCTTCATGTATAAGCCCACTTCCATTTAGTGGAAACTATTCACTCAGGTGATTTTACTAGAATTTACACTTTGTTTGAATACATCGAATTCATCTTAGATAGCTTAGCCTCTTGTTACTTCTTGACGTCGCTATTCATCATTGTTTGATCATACGTAGTAAGATTATCTCTGTGATTATTATCTCCCATAATGAATAACTTTTGTCCATTATTTAGGATGTAACCTTATCCCTTTTATGCATGAGAGATTCTACTCAATTGTCAAAATGGTTGGAGGTAGCTCTTTAACAAGTGTTTGCCACACAAGTTCCTTGCTTTATTGTTTATGTTTAACTTCTCTAAGTACCACCATTCTACCTACACTACCTTTCTAAACAAGCTATTCTTTGAGGAAGTGTGCTTGATAGCTAATAATAATTCTTAGGTCATCTAGTAGGTAGAACTAATATCCCAAAGATACCTTTGGATATCTAACAAAGTGACCCATAATTAACCTTGCCTCTAACTTATCCATTTTACTCATCTTAATGTAAGCTAGGCATCACCAAATCCTAATTTACATTAGGCTTGGATTCTTTCGAGTCCACATCTTATGTGGGGTAGAAGGAATAAACTTAAAGAAAATCCTATTCAAGATGAGTGCAACAGTTAAGATGGTAAGTCCACTTCAGAAAATGGAAACATCGATGAAGCTAATCATGGATTGAATTATGTCTAACAATGTTCGATTAGTACGCACAACTATGACATTTAATTGAGGAGTTGCCAGTGGTGTAAACTATAATACAAAGCTATTCCCATTAAGGAATTCAATAAACTCAGTGCTCATATACTTGGCACCATGATTTGATTATAGTGCTTTTACATTTTTACCAATTTACTTCTTTACTTACACCATGAATTCTTCAAACCTCTTAAAAGATTTGTTCTTCATCACTTATACATAACTATACCAAGAAAAATTTTTAGTAAAGGTTATGGAGCAGTACAATTCTTCTACAGCCATAAACATCAATGTGGACTAGCTCCAACACAAATGATGCTCTTTCAATATGCTTATCAAATAAACTCTTGGCTAACTTGCCTAAGAGACATGGTTCTCAAGTCATAAGGTTCCTTTCCCAATGGGCCAATAACCCATCTTTCTCCAACATGATCAACCTTGTTTCTCTAGCATGACCTTATCTAAGGTGGAAAAATTGATTAGAATTGATGCATGCCCAGAAGTGTGAGATAAAACTAATAAGTTGTGACTCGAACCCCTAGTAAATCCTACTTGTGCGAACTATAGGAAACGACCCAAACATAAAGAATTAGTAAGAACCTAAGTTGACGACAGTTATAATCAACATGTCAAAATTGGTTGATATGTCACGATTCCTTTTATGGACAACTTGGAATAATTCAATTGGTTAGGAAATTCACAGGAATTGAGGAACTCTTAAATTCTTGAGAAAACTAAGGAAGAGAATTTCCATTAATCAAAGTAATCAATAGACCTAATGTTCCATATACCGAAAGGTCTTATTTATAGTTATAAATGCTTATAAAGAATCCTAAAACATGTATAATTATTATGGGAATATCCTACTCTTATTAGGAAAAATGTCCTATCAAAATGGGACAGATAATGTTATTTGTCAGCATCGTGATCAATAGGAGGGAAATCGATCTGAATTTCCCCTGTATCGATTGGGCGTTGCTTAGATTGATCTCAGTTGATTGAAAGTATGTTTTATGCCATATCTACCACTCTTAAGCATGATCAATCTTCACCACTCTGGTAGATATCAATATCTATCTTTGTTACTCGGGATCTATTTACATGACTAGTGATTGTAAAGACAGAAAGCCTAGAATCATGGAATGTCAGTCCATACTCCTCAGATTGATTTGCTTGCTTGTGATTGGTCTAGGTTGAAGTTTGATTAATTTGGATGTTAGATGTACATCCTAGTAGGCTTCACCTCTCCCAAGCCAAGCTTCCTAAACCAGGTATATAATAGTAAATTAATGTTGGCACCTAAATCATATAAAGCTTTACTAAATTCAACATTGTCAAAAGTGCAAGAAATAGTAAAACACCCTGGACCTTTTAATTTCAGTGGTAATTTATTTTGGATTATGCTTTAAATTACTCTATTTGCAACATTGTCTCATGATCCTCCAGCTTCCTTTTCTTTGATAGGATTTCTTTTAGGAATTTTGTATAACTAGGCATTTAAGCTAGAGCCTTGACAAAAGGAATATTAATGTGAAGCTTTTTAAATGCATCTAAAAACTTAAGAAAATTCTTACCTTTCTATAAGGCTTTTAATCTCTATGGGTAGGGAATAGGTGGTCTGTATAGTTTAACTGGTGGTGCTACCCTTTCGTCCTCTCCCTTGTGTTACTCTTGATTTGCCTACTTGCTAGAATCCTCTTCCTTGTTACCCATTTTTGGACTTTTTATTTTTGATGGACCTTCTCCCAGTTGCTTTTCACTCCTCAACATGACTAACTTACAATGTTCTCTTGGATTAGGTCCTCTGTTACTAGGTAGGGTTCCTTAACAGCTACTTGTAACATCTTTTGCCAGCTAACCAATTTGTTGCACTAAGTTTCTCAACGAAGCTTGTTGGATCTAGAGTACTGAATCAGTGCCATTAATGTAGTCATGTGTAATCTTAGCAAAATTATCTATGATTTCCTATGTACACTTGGCCAAGTTAACTACAATGTACTTTAAAGATTACTTCTTTTCTTGTGTCTGATATGGAGGACCTGGAGCTATTGGTCTTTTTGCTTGAAAACTCAAGAAATTTGATGCACCTGCTTGGTTTCTCCATGAAAAGTTCAGGTAATTTCTCCATCCCAAATTGTAAGTGTTGGAATAGGAATTATTTTGCATTCTCCCTTTGTTATTTATGTAGTTCATCTGCTCCACATCCAATTGGCTACCACTTATGTTACCCACTTGGTGTTCATGAATTGGGTGTGGGTTAACACACATGTCGCAAACCTGCTTAAAAGAAGAAGGAGAATGGTTAGAGTTCACATTTAAGTGATTAATTTTTCCAAATAATAAATCAACCTTTTAATGTCATGAACTCTTGCCACTCTTCAAGTGGGTTCTCTCTAAATGCCATTTCTTTCATCTATGTGTTGCCATCTGTAGCATCCAACACCATTCTCAAATTCCCACTAATACCATTGTTGAATGTTTAAATTTGAAGCCATAAAGAGTATTCATGCTATGGGCACTTCTTAAGCAGTTCTTTAAATCTCTCCCAAGCTTCCAGGAGCATCTTTGAGTCCAATTGCTTGAAAGTCCCCCAATCTCAAGACACGATTAAGTAGTCCTAGTAGAAGGGAAGAACTTGGTTAGAAATTTAGTTACCTTATCCTACCATGTGGTAATACTGCCTCGTGGTAATCCTTGGAGCCACTATCTTGTGCGATCCTATAAAGAAAAGGGAAATAATCTAAGCTTGACCACGTCATCAAATACTTAGCTAACATATCACACAACTATAGGAAGCTTGCCCAATGTGTATTTGTGTCTTCATGTGGGCTCCCTTTGAATTAGTTAAGCTACACCATGTTAATCAGTGTAGGCTTCAACTCAAAGTTCACAATTTCTGTCATGTTCTGATTTATCACTGGCTAGACATAACCATAGATCGCCCTTTGATTAGGTGCTGGGCTGTTGAGGTAGTTGTTGATTATCCTCTATCTCTAGTTTCTATTCCAGTCATCTATGTAAAGACTTTCTTCAATGGAATGTTCTCTTAATTTGTAGATAAAATTCCACTAATTCCAGGCTCTGACTACAAAGCCTATAAGAGTGCCATGGCTTTCAACATCTAGCATAGAAAAGATCAAAGTAAACTAAAAGAAAAGAAAATAACAAAATTAAAATAGAAAAGAAGAAGAAAATGGCCTAATCTAGCACACACTTAGACTATTCAATTGCGCTCATTACCCTCCTCAACAATGGCACCAAAAATGTGATGTGAGTCATGAGTGCACACTAAATGAAAAGATATATAATAGTGAGTAAAGTGTTGTACCCATAAAGAGGGTGCAATGATATGTCTATTGATATAACTAAGTATATATTAGTTAGGTCATCTCAATTGAATTAAAGTAAGATATAGTGAAAGAAATAAGAATTTTAGTGCCTAGATAAGAGAGCAACAACGATCAAAAGAGAATTTTAGCTATAAAGAGGTCTAGTCACTTGTGTAGTGTTAATTTTCAAAGAATGTTGAATCATGTAAACAATCAATTTTAATTATCTAGAAATATATTGATAATTCTATTACCTTCAGGACATCCCCCAAACTCTTCTAAAACTACAATTCAAATCAGATGTGTTGCCATAACCCAATTAAATTAAAATTATGTTCAGTGATTAACAAATTATTCCACATCAATTTTTTGATTTTGCTTCCGTTAATCCCATAAAATTAATGTTTACAATTGATGTCTAACATATGAGTTTCACTTTGTTATTCCTCACATGGTTAAAAATCAAATAAAGGGTAGCTAGGCCTTTAAAAATATTAAACTCACAATTGCAAATAATAAGAACAATGAAAGCTAATCAAAAATCATTCATTCATCAATAGTTAATCACAAACATAAGGTCTTAGAATAAAATTTAGCAACTCATATTGCTTAGCAATAGAACTAAACTAAATTGTATCATCTACAATTCAAAAACTAAAGAAAAAGACAAAGGAAAGCTTATTCTGTAGTTTTGAATAGTTGCACATAGGTTGAAACCTTCAAACTGAATGAATTCTTTCTTGCTCACCTCCAAGTCCTCAAAAACTCTATAAAAACTCTCCAAAGCTTAAATTTCATGTTCCTTATGTAGTAGATGGCTGGGGCATGGAAAAGAAGTCCAAAAATCATGTGAAACTATGACACCAAAAATAATTTAAACTCTTGTCGCTATTGTTCTCATGGCTGCAACATCAACTTCCATAGTTACGAAGTCAAAGTTCACCACCACGAACCAGAGCACACTAATTACATCAAATCTAGTATTTGTGATCTGTAGCTGTGGCAATTCCTCTTGCATGTGCGAGCTCTAGTCTCGCATCTGTAGCTCTTAGCTTGCAAAAATTCCAGAATACCTTGTGTTCTTCTTTTGCGCACCCGATTTCAACTCCCATTGTCGTGAGACCTTACCTTGTGTTTGCAGTTCTTGACTATGGGAATTCTAGAATGCCCTGCAGTCCTACTTGCGGTCGCCATCCTTCTCCTTGACATCGCAGATATGGGTTTTTACAATTGCGAAGCTTCCTTGCACCAAATCTTTAGCTGCCAAATCTATCTCGATCATGGGCACAATCTTCACTTCTATAACTACAATCTTTCAAGCAACACAGATCTTTGTTGAATTATCTCCAAAAATCATTTTTTCACTATAATTCATCAATTGTCATCCTAATACATGATTTTCAACTAGGAACAATTTCACAAGGAATTTTTAACACTTAAATCCACAATTAAATACAAAATCACTCAAGTAGAGGGCCAAAAATTGCTATAAAGTCTAGTATGATTAGTGATAAAAAGGACCGTAGATGAGGTCGTTGAAGAAAAAGAAGTTTGTAAAGTTGGGGATAAGTTGGATTTGGAAGATAAGGCCACCAATGAAGGTGTTGTAAACATGGTGTTGGTGGAAAATGGGAATGGAGAAGATGAACTAAGCAAAGATGTCGAAGGAGTGACATTGATAAGGTATGGAGATGAAGTAATGAATGAAGATACGTTATAGTATCTTTGGGAGTGAATGATTATAGCCATGCTGAAAAAACTCTTCCACATTACACTTCTCTAGAACTAGTATACGATAATCCATTTTATAATGAAAATTTAAATGTGCTAGAGCTAGAGAGTGAAAGTGAGGGAAAGGAAGAGAAGGAGAGAGAGAAAGAAGAAGAGAGAATGAGTTGACAAAGCCTAAAGATGAGAAGAGTGCTTTAGAGCTGAAAAGAGGTTTGAGGGTTTGTGATGGGAGGATTATTTTTACAAATCTTCTGTACTGTCTTAGTCTTTGGTTGACAATTTCTTATAAGAGCCCAAAGGTATTGGACATGAGTTAACTAAAGGGTTTGTGATTCAAATTGATGAAGATTTAGAAGTGAAGGAATTGGTGAATCCATGTAAATTGATGCCATGGAAAGAGGTTAGCAACCTCACTTTCAGTAATTTTTTGAATTATTATTCACATGAGGTACCTAGTGTTGCATTGTTTATTGATCTTGGCCTTAAGGATAATTACTACTTAATGATCTTGGCATTTAATGGTGAGCCTATGAAAATTAATTGATTAAATGGAGTCATTAATCTTGCATGTATACTTTTTGGTGGTTTGCATGATATTGGATTGATGTTAGGAAATTGCATTTCATCATGAGTGTGTGTGACCTTGGAGGGGAGCTATTGAAATTCCTTAACTTTCGATGGAATATTGTAGATTGTGTTGAGATATTTAGAGTGGTATGTAAAGCATGGTACATATATAATAAGTACTATAAGATTATATATCGAGTTTCTATAAGTAGAATTTAGGAATGCATGTAATGACTATCCTACAGTGGTGCTACTTGATGAATTCGAGCATAATAGACTTCATCCTTTTGGTGATGCATTGCATGCACTTGATGTTCTTGATGTTGGATGGTTATAATGCTTATATTACTGGTTACACATCATGAAAATGATAGGGTTTTGGCCTGATTATCTTAGGCAAAAGGAGTTTATGATTCTTATGTTTAATCCTGGCTTAAAATATGAATGTGTTGGACTTTCCATGAATGTCATGTTTGAGCATGAGGCTTTTCATGATTTTGAATTCTATGTTATAGTACATACACATAAACGAGTTAGTACAGTTCCTACACATATTGTGCATAAGTGCAAATTGTGATGTGTATGGTGTAATAGGAAATGGTAGAGAGCTATGTTATCAGTCGTATGATTGTGTAATTGGAGATGGCATGATGATGTGCAATGTTTCGATTGATTATTCATTATTTAACATGCATCGTCATGAGTTGATTCCTTGTGATCATTATGTTAACAACATTAGATTTTTGGAATGCACTTGTATTAACCCATTGGAACACATAAGTGTTACCAAAGGAAGATTGATTTTGTAGGGGAATGTCCTTGTGGACGTTGGAATTATTTTTAAAAGAAGAAACTAAAGGGAATTCTGTAGAATGTGTTTGAGCATGGGCATAGACATGTGTCAACGAGTTATATAATTTTGGTAGGGAGGTTGATTTCTTTTAAAACTATTAAAAGAATCTTCCACATTGCAATATTTTATCTAGGAATTGAGCTACAACTTGGGAAATTTTTTTCTAAGATTGCAACCTATGGAGGTCAACACGTGTCTACACATTCACAACAAAACTAAGTTGCAAGGCAAAAGAATAGAGTAAGAATATTATTTGTATTATACCATATTGTTTCTTATTTAGAGTTACTTTTTGTAGTTAATAGGAATCCTAATAAATTGAAGTCAATTCACTTTCGAGAGGAGGGAATATATATAGAACAAAGAAAATGATGTTGAGCCATGAAGAAAGAGTGTGTGATGAAAAATGGGAGAATAGATGGTAGATTTATTCCACATTCAAGATTAACAATACAAAAATATGGTTGTAGAATATAAAATTTTAAGATCTTCAAGTCTCATTACCCAAAAACACCTATGGGGATGGTTTTTACTGGAAAAGCCATCCTTAACGGATCTAGGAAGGGCATTTGGGATGGCTTGCCTTCACAAAACAATCTTGCAGGGATGACATTTAATGAGATGAGCCTAAAGATGAAGACAACCTAAAAAAACTATCCCATATTGTAGGACAGCCTAAAAAATGTCATCCTAAAATTTGGAATAGGCTAATCAAAGCTGTCGAAAATTAGTTGCCGCAAAATGCCACTAATGATTGTACCATCATACATAGAATATGGATAACTTTTTAGGACGGCCTTTAATTTGGAATGAATTTGACATAGTGTGGGGTCAGTTATGTTGGGATGACTTTCTTTATGACAACTTTAGGTTGACATTTTTGGGACAGAACTAGGATGGCATATCTAGGGATTGAACAGGGATTGTTTTTGTGGGGAATAGATTAGGGATGATCTATTTGGGAATAGATTTGGGATGGCTTTTCTTGAGGATAGATTTGGGATTGACTTATTTGGATCTACTCTAGGACCTTTTTGATACTTCTTTGGAATGGTTTTGGAATAGGTTGAGGATGAAATTCTTAAAAAAAAATAAATTATTTTATTGTTCCTATTTTTAGGGCATCATTATTCAAAAATTGTAATCACAAAGGTAAGGACATTTTCAATATGGAAACAAATACAAGTCAATACGATGATGTAAAAATTATTGCATAGCATTTCTTCTAGTCAAGTCCTTCATTAACTCAAATAAGTTTAAGTTTACAGAATTTAATCACCTATTTACATAAGGCCATCAAATTTTGGTACATAAGCTCTCATCATTGTCAGCATCATCCTCACCTCCATCATCCTCCTACGGTCCCCTTCAGCTGCAATGGGTTGGGAGAGTTAATCGAGATGCCAAGCCTTTTACAATTAACATTCATCCAATGATCTAACTTAGTCTATGTTTGCTATAGTTGCAACCTAGTTATTCAACTCTATATTTGTGTTTGCTATAGCTATGTCCTAGTGTCATTCAACTCTGCATTTGTGCTCTGCAACTAGTCCTCAGTATGTTGTAGATTCTTTTGCACTCTCAAAAGCTTTAAGCTATCGGAGGCTAGTGATGATGATGTAGGTCATCAGGTTAGATGTCAGAAAGCCCCTACCTCTAACCCTGTCCTAGGTAGGCTTCCCTTTTTGAAACCACCTAAGGTTGTGTGAGGACAATATTATTGCTACTAGAGCTTGAAGTAGTCTCACCTTCAATGTCATGGCTCTCTGTTCTCTACATTGTGGTCTTATTGCATCTTTGTTACAAGCATTGAATGTGGCTTAGCACATGAATCTATTAACAACCGCAATAAGGTGCAAAAGTTTAATTATAGTGACCCCTTGTAATTATGCTCAATGACCTGCTGACTCTTGGATAGCATTTTTACAAACACACGAGTACAACTCAAGAGGATTTAGGGGCCTTTCCAAACTTAATTCCTAAGCAGTGTAGGAGAATGATAAAACGTAAGCAGATATCAAAAGTAATGTAAGGCAAAGGTCCGACATTAGTATTGTGTGCATAATACTAATATAAAACATGCGAAAATAATGAAAGATAAAATAGAACTTGATTCATCGGCAATGTAGACAAATACCGAAAATAATGCAATGTCGAGGTTTAAGTTGTGCATTATGCATACATAAGTGCGTATAAAATATGCAACAATAATGTATGACAATTGGTACAAATGTCATAAAGTTGTCTGATAGAGAGAAAATAATGCATCTAATTCATGACACATAAACCTAAGATCAAATTATAAGCAACATATATGCATACATCTCCAACAAAGGCAACTATGATTTTATCATGTACCAAATAATCAATTATCCCATGATGCACCAAGGATAAGCTTTCATAAAAAATTTAAAATTAAATTCATGAAAATGAATTTACCAAAATAATGAGAAAAATTTGCACTTACGAGTCCATCAATGTGGTCTTTGCTTGAGATGAAGTTACCTTAATAAATTGTCAAATTAGAGGCATTGTCAATTATTTTGTTTGTTGTGTTCTTATCTTTATCTACCCTGAAAGTGTCCTTTGTCCACTGTGCTAAGATTTCATTCCACCTCTTCCCTAGGATCTACTCCACCTTTTTCCTAGTAGCTCTAACCCAGTGTAGGTTTTTTCAAATCAATGCCTCCACTTTCTTCTTAAAAGTCCTCTCGATGGTGGTGTTATCAGCCGATTCCCATATGAACTCATATAGTAAAAAATGTGTGGTTAGTTTAGGCTTGGATTAGCAACACGCAATTTTCTTTGGAAAATTATGACTAAATGCATAAAAGTAAAGATATGCTACTCTAAATAAACATCTATATCACTCAAATTAGAATAATTAGTAACCTTGAAATTTTGATACCAAAATTGCCTTATATTGAGTGGCACATTAGTGAACTAGGTTCAAGCACCATTGTAATTCCCATTAATTATTGACAATAACTTTTTGTGCTATAAATATGCAAAAAGTATTGTAATTCAAGCACCATTGTAATTCACCATTGTGCTATAAATGTGCAGAAGGCATTGATAAAAACTTTTTGTGCACATTAGTTGTATTTCAACTTGTAACACATTCCAAATACATAAATCTAGAATATACTTACTAAAATGTCCAAGGTGTTAGATGCACAAGTTTGCCATTTATTTTGATCACTGGTTTTAGGTCCTAGTGTAGGTAGGATCATTTCGCCTTCTCCCTAGCCCAATGTTGTAGATGGGTAGTTGGAGTGGTGTGCGTTTAATGGATGGCACATCTAATGATGAGTTGGATGGTGATTGTGTCAAGTCATCATTCAAGGATTAGGACTAAATGGACAGCATTCATTCTTAATAGACAATGTGTTGGCCCCCCACGCCCATGCTTGGATCTCCCTTTAGAAAAATGCTCCTTGTATCACCTATAGTAATCAATAAAGAACATATGCCTCTATGAATGCATTCAAGTCATACTTAGGCAATATCCATCTAAATGCAAAAGAAAGTTGTCGCTCCATGAAACATGACAATCATGAGAATTCATGCCATGTAATTTAGTCCACGCATGTCAATGCACGTGCTTATTTTTAAGGCATACCCATCTAGAACATTGAACTAAGTAACCACTAGAACAACTTATGTCTCTGATCCTGATTAAGTGTGTATATAGCTTTTGGCTTCAGAGCTGTGCTATTTGGAGTTATGGCCATCTTAGGAGGTCGTGTATGATGTTAACATCCTTATGAGCATTAAGATTATCTTTCAACTTTCCTTTGACATCCATTACCATGCTAATAATGTTATCAAATATATTATTCTCTATATACATGATGTTCAAGTTGTAGCAAATTAGGTTTTTCTTTTTATACAACAAATCTCAAAATATACTCCTCTTTGTCCATTGATACCTAATCTATATCTAGAAATCTACCTATATAGACTGAGTTTATGAACCAAATATTCTACTTGATCTATACTCCTCTTTGCTCTAGAAATCTACGTTAGGCAAACTTACTAGCTTTATCATATGACCAGATCAGTACTTCCTCATGAGACTAATGCTCCAATTGGAAACTCTTTTCTGATCACACACTACTTTGGCCAAAGATTTCGTTCTCATGAAACATTGATATCATATGACTAGAACATTACTTCTTCATGAGACTAATAATGCTTCTATTAGAAATCCTAAACCCTAAATACTTTGCTTACTTGTAAGGAAAAAAAATCCGTTATTGATCCTACACGCGCTCCATACACACTCGAGTAATGTTACATTGGGCTTTTGATCCTATTTTATACTAAGATAGATGTTCGTCCTTAGTGTTATAACGAGACATCGACCGTCATGCATATAAGGCAATCATGTCATTTAAGGTCTAAGGCCTACTGACACAACAACGAAGCAAAATATTGACATTAAAGACTAAAATCTATTTGTCTGCTTCATTCCACGAGTTATTGTTTGAATACTCATTCTCTAATAGCACATCCATATATATGTATTCTTAATATTTCATATTAAATAGTATAACACTCACTTTACAAATATAAAGTGTGTAAGTCATATAGACTCTTTAATGTCCTTTAGAGGTCTATAACTCGTGGCCTGATTTTAATGATTGTGTACTAAAACAACTTTATGTTATATTCATAACCTTCTAGGAATAAAGCTTCTTAATATAATCACCTAAGTACATGCAATACTTGATGCCATTCAAGATTTACATATGTGAAGGAAATACTACCATAAAATTGATAAAGTAAACATCAAAATTCTATTAATCAATGAAAACAATATTTAAAACCAATATCCCTTAAGTATCTCTCCTTTATAATTTGGTATTAGACAGTACATCACTAACATGCACCACCTAGTTAAAGTGCATTATGCGTTGCCTTATGTGCTCACCTAACACCCTTAAAGGAAAACTCACCTTTCCACATGAACTTTAGTGAAATTCTTCCTGTTCCTCATATATTGGTGATTTAGGGGCAAGATTTCTTCTAGCAATTAGAGTATCATGTCTTCATACCTTGTTGCAAATAAAATACCCAGTCCATAAAGATTGTATAACCTATCACTCTAGTTGAACTCCACCTAGAGAGTATCAAATAAGTTCGAATCTTTGATCATCCAAATAAGTGTTGCCTAAGTTCTGAAGTAACTTTTACAGTGAGCATTATACAAAATGGCCCCTATAGTTTAAAACTTCAGCAACTCCTCAATAATTGGTTGGAAGTACACATCTATAAGTCTTTTTGGATGTGTTGGACTAAGAATGACTATTGAGAAGAACATCTTCATACACTATTTTAGAGGTAGATTATACGACATTATCATTGCAGGCTAGTAAGAATAAGTCTAGCCATAAAATAAAGTTGGGGCAAATCCATCAGTACAGAGAATAAGATGTATGTTATGTGGATTAGATGCAAAGTTTGCATATGTCATGTCAAAGTACTTCCATGGCTCTAGGTCCAAGAGGTGTACAAGGAACCCACATCCATCCTATCATGCACATGCCATGTTATGTGCTCTTCTATCATAGTGAAGATATATAACTATTGCAGCCTCAGGATCAAGGGCAAGTATCGCAATTAAGTGTATGGGACCCTCTTCTCTCACAAAGAATAACACCTTTACAATTTGTTTCTTGCTTCTCTGCAAAATTTACAACTCTCAAGATTCTCATCATCTTTCCAATACAACATGCACCTTGACTTGTAGCAACTAATCTTCACTATCGGCAATCCCAACACCTTAGTTAGTCTATTAGTGTTGTTGAAATTTGGGGGCACCCGATTGTCATGTGATAGCATATCCCTAATCAATATACAAATGTCATTGTAACAACTTTGCAACATGTCATGCCCTATCTTAATGTTTACTAGTCTTGCAACCATGAACAATTGGGTGAAACTTTCACATCTAGTGTAAAGAAGTTAATTGGCTACACCAAGAACTTTAAAAAAAAAAAAATAGTCCACTCAACCTACAACTGGCACCTAAAAGTTCGCACCATAATTAAAACATATAGTGGCTATGGTCTTATTGGCATAGCCTAAATCTGACACAAAGGTAGATCCTACACCTCCCATCTCTACCTCTCTATGATACCTAGCTATATCATTCACATATGGCAATCCCTATTCATGTAATTATTTTCAATGGTTGACGTTGTAAAACCAGTGCTTGCTTCTGGTCCCGCACCATCATAGAAATGCACTTTGCCATAATTTGTCCAGTTGGAAAAATTCTCATAAAATCCCTTCTTAAACATGTGAACCATAAACTCATCAAGGTTTAATGAATTGCTTGAAAAGTTGCACAAGAACCAATTAAGGAACAAATTATATAAATCTTTAAATGAATCCTCAAACACAAAGTGATTCTTCACGTATTCATGTGAAATTTTCTTATACAATGGTTTACACCAAGTCTTCTAGCTTTTCTGGAGTACATTAAAACTTATAAATAGATGATATCTTTAATTAATTTTTTACTATTTTGCCCCGGCACATAGCCCCTGTATTATTGCTTGTCAGTATAGACCTGAGATTATAGCCACTAGTCCCAACAATCATCGATTTTGGTTCATGTTTTCTTTTTCATTACACTTTAGTTAATAGGTATAGAGGTATCTACATCACATCTCCCCTAGATAAGGCAAGAATTTTTATGCAATTTTTTATCGAATTCTGTAAATATCAATTCCTTCATCCAAACACTTGTTCCTTCTTTCTTCATAAATGTCTCATTTACCTTCTTCTAATCATGGCTCTTGGATTAAACATGTCCCATATTCATTGATGGATTGTTGTCCTCACTTTTAACTCATTCTAAGAAGGTGTCTAGGGTTGTAATGACCTTACATGAGTTAGATTTCCTGAGATTTAGCCCTATAAAAATCCCCTCATTGCTTTAATGTTGAGCCTTTCATTAATGAACAGATGGAGTAGCTACATTATGACTTTATGTAGGTGGATTAGTAATTGAATGACTACCGGCACAAGTGTGTTGAGCTGGCGCATTCGTATAATGAGATCTTTCAAGAGTACAATCTTTTTCTATATGAGTTCAGGTTGTCTTAAGGAGCCCTAAGACATTCTATAAGAAACAATCTCTCTAGGTCTGATGGATAGTCTTTCCTACAATTTTATGAGGAGGATAAGCTGGCTAAGTACTAAGCGTCCCAAGAATTTACAAATATCTTAATTCGACAAGCTTTGAGGGGATGGCGTCTGGGCTTCTCAACGTGCCTTGACCAATTGTTGGGTAAGGAAATGGTCTACCCTAAGGTTGATCTCAACTGTCTTGATAGGAAAGTGAGCTAGTCTACCTTGTTCAAGGATTTAATCATTGGGTGGGAGGAAGCTAGCCCTTCTATCGAAGTTTGCCCTAGCTCTACCAAGGTCCGTTAGCTCTCTTGTGGGGCTCGCCCTTCCCAACCCCCTTGTCTAATACCTGACCTAACTCGTGAAGGTGAACTTGGGTTTGTAAAGATTGGCCTTTTTTCCTTTGAAATTAAGCTTGTAGTTATGTACTCCACATATTAGGAGATGTAGTCAACCTGACTTTTTGTCCCTCCTCCTAAGAGGTTAGGGGAAGTATTTTGTAACCCGACCTAGCAAGGTCAAGGATAAACCTTCATAATGAACACGTATTTTAATTTCCTACCTAGTTTCTCACTCTTTCTTTATCTTTTACACACGTTGTACATGTGTACGACATCCCTCTACTGGCTAATCACATCGTCCTCCTTCCTTTGTACACCTTCTGCAACTTAATCGTCACGTCATCATTCCATCTTCCATAGTTCATTACTTTTGTCCATGTGTACAACCTAAATCCCTTCCTACTTCTATTTAGTCTACATCCTCTTCCTCATTTCTACTTTTTACCTTTGCAATTTGATCTTTGAGCATTCTACAACTCCTTACCTCTTCTCCAACCTTCTAGCTTTTTTTCTTCCAGGTAATTTCCTCCTTTTTCTTTTTTTCTTTCAATTAATGACTAGGAAAGTATGGTATTACACTTCTATTATTTCATCTTGTAGTGATAATGCTATTGTACATTTAATCAGAACCTGTAAAATTCCCCTTTTTATCAAGCCACCATCCCATCTAATTCTAATTGCATTAACTCCCTTCCTAAAGGTTACATCCTTGTCTTTCTCGTCAATTATGCTCTGGTTTCGTTTTTCCCATCCCCTTACTTACATCAAAATAGTGGCCAATTTTAATATATTCCCGACATAACTAACCTTGAACTATTTTCACCTCCGAGCTAGCTTCCTTACTCTTTATAGCAAGGCCAAGGTTGAGCCTTTCATTAAGCTATTTTTCCATTTGTGGATTGTATAGTGCTCGAAACCTAGGGTTTTCTACTTCAACCCCTGTCCTAGCACCATGTGCTTTAGTGATTCCCCTTCTAGCAATAACAAGGGTACTTCTTTGTCTTAACATTTTTTCTTGTAAAAGTTATGATAAGGGAGCTTTTGAAATTCAAAGCAGCAAACTAGAATGAACTTCCATCAAAAAGGAGATGTCTTAGCTAGGAGGTCAACTCCTCCTATCCTTTGTTGCCACCCTTCTCAGGTTGCTTAGTCCACTCCACCCCATCTTCGACCCATTCCATTAGTTTGGGTAGCCACTCCCTCTAAGTATGGGATCCTTTCCTAAGCCAGCAAGCTACTCCACTAAGTAGAATCCAGGGACATGTGTCAATTCGAGGAGATGACTAAAAAAATCTCATCTTTGGAGTCGGAGTTGTCCCTCAGCCATTCTTGATTAAGGATGATCAAAACTAAGTAAGAAGGGGCTTGGGAAAGAGAGAGAGGGAAAGAGACAGAGCAGCCATGGATCGCATGGCTCTCTTAGAGGTTGAAAACAAGCACCTCCAATTCAAATTAACCACTTTAATAGGCACCTTTTCTACTAAAGTTAATACAGCTCGATCTACTGCTTTGGTTAAGTACCCTAACACCCTTAAGGTTAGTAATTTTTGGAGGACTATTAAGGTTGCTGACTTAAAGGTTAAATGAAGTTGAAAGAGTTTGACCAAAAACTTGTCCATCGTGTGGCTCAGCATTATATGCATGGGTTTAAGTCTTATCTTAACCTAGTGTTTGAAAAGGGGTTAATCCTAGAGGATACCAATCTGAGCTATATATATAAGTTAGCTGGGATGGACTACATCCCCAAAGGCTAGTTCCACAACTTTGACAATGATCATACCCTTCATGGTAATGTAGTTGCCTCGAGTAACCATCAAGCTAGGGAGGGCACCAATCTAGGTGGTGGCGATCCTAGGGTGGGTGAAGGTGGTGTTGGGCCAAGTCGTGGGGAGGGAGATAGCAATCCTGACGTCAGCCCTACAAAGGCTAGCCCTATGTAATTGTTGTACATTTTCCTCTTTGCCAATGAATATTTCTTAATGTTTCTATGATTTGGTCTCTGAATCCTTAGATGCTTTCTTAGTTTATTGCCTTGAAATAAATACTTGTAACTCAAGTCAATCTCACCCATCTCTTAATACCACTAATTCTTTGCACTCCTTGAAGTAAACCAACTTTTCACCCAAGTTACTTTTATATAGGTTAGAACCATCATTTTACCTTTCCAGTATGTTTACTTAGGTATCACTATTGAGTTGTATGGTGTATGAGGTGGAACCTGCTCTTATGTTCTTTAGAGTATCAAGCAAGACTCCTATTTGCCCAAGCTATCAACCTAGGGTGGACCAATTTTTAGGTCCACTTGAAGTGTGCTGATGAGGCAAGACTTCTAGTGCCTAAGGCATCTTGTGCCCGAGTTAGAACCAACTTTTAGGTCCCCTTGGAGTGTACTAATTAGGCAAGACTCGTGTTTACTGGAGCTATCTTGTGCCTAAGGTGGAACTGACTTTTAAGTCCTCTTGGAGTGTGCTGTAGAGGTATGACTCCTATTTTCTTGAGTTGTCTTGTGCCCTAGGTGAGATCAAATTTTTTGTCCACTTAAAGTGTGTTGATCAAGCAAGACTCCTATTTGACCGAGCTATCTTGCACCGAGAGTGAGACAAAATTTTAGGTCCACTTGGAGTGTGCTGATCAGGCACGACTCTTGCTTGTTCGAGGTGTCTTGAACTTAAGGAAGGACCAACATGTAGCTTCACCTAGGGTGTGCTAGCGAGACACAACTCCTACTTGCCTAAGCTATCTTGCGCTTAGGCTAGGATCCACTTTTAGGTCCACTTGTGGTGGTGTGCTAGTGAGACACGACACTAGCTTGCCTGAGCTATCTTGTGCCTAGGGTAAGACTAACTTTTCTCTCTCTCTGTTTTTTTTTTTTTTTGTGGGATTCATATATGACAAGATAACTTGATTGTGTGTAGAATTTTTTCAAGTTTTTTACATTCCAATTACAGGATAAGGGTTTTCCTTCATGTTTCCTAACTAGTAACTTTCCCTAGATGGCACTTCTTTAACTTTAAAGGGCCCTACTCATTTAACTTCCAACTTTCCCACTAGATGGAGTACTTTGACCTTCCTTAGAACTAGCTTTCCCTCATAAAGCACTTGCTTTTTTACCTTTGTGTCAAACAATGCGGTGATCCTTTGCTTGTGCTTAAGGTTGCATAAATGTGCTATCTCCCTTTTTTCTTTTATCATTTCTAGTTCTTCTATCATCATCTGTCCATTCACCTAGGGGTTGTACTCTTTAACCCTACATGGTTCCCCCCTTACTTCCACAAGAATCAAGGTCTCTACTCTATATATTAAATTGTATGAGCTCTCCTGGGTGGCTATAGTTGGTGTCATTCTATAGGCCCATAGAATACTAGGCAACTCATTAATCTAGTTTCCCCTTACCTTTCCCAATTTTGTTTTAAAGGCCTATATAATTACTTTATTAATTGTTTCAACTTACCCATTTGTCTACCAGTGGACTACAGAGTTGAATTTTTTATGTGTTTTCATTTCTCTATGCCAAGCTTATCATTTGGCTCCCTGGAACCAGCTACCATTATCTGATACCAATTTTCTAAGGAGTCTGTATTTGTATACAATGTTTTTTCAAAGAAATTTTAAGACCTCCCCTTTGGATATTCTCATCAATGGTTCAGCCTCCACCCGCTTGGTAAAGTAATCCATTACTATGATAAGGAATTTTGTTTGCCCTAGGGCAATTGGAAAAGGTCCTACTATATCTATACCTCATCTAGCAAAAGGAATGGGAACGAATGGAAGACAAAAGGTTAGTGTAAGACACTAAGAAATTTGGTAAACCTTCCCTACCTATTTAAGCATGAGTCATTAAGGAAAAGGCCAAGCTAACCAAATTTATGCCATTAAAAGTATGTAGGGAAAGATACTAGCCCTCATATGGAATTCAAATATGTTGAAATGGCTAAAAGTATCTTTTACTCCCCTAAAGAATCCTAAAAATGGGAGGTTTTTGCAAATTTCATAATGATTATAGCCATAACACAGAGGTGTGTATCAATCTAAGAGCACAGATTAAGACATTGATAAGGAAAGGGTATCTGTAGGAGTTCACTAAAGGGTAATTAAGTAGGGAAAGAAAAAGTAATCTCCAGACAATAGTTACAGTGGAAAAGAAAAGGAAGTTTGGGTTTAGCAAGATAAACTGGACATATATTTTATTCTAATTGATTTGGAGGAAGTAGTAACTCCCCACCATGATGCCCTTGCCATAATTGTCACAATAGCAAACTATGACATAGTTAGATGTCTAGTGGATGGAAGAAGTTCAATAAACTTCATATCTAGTAAAGCATTGGAAAGAATGTATATTGGTAAAGGAGAATTGCAACTAACCCATGTCTAATTTGTTATCACTAGTGAGATGGTACAGACATTAGAGAAGATAGCCCTACCTGTCACAATAGGGCATGGGGAAATGGAACTAACTAAAATGATTCAATTCTTTGTGGTGCCCATCACATTAACATATAATATTATTTTGGGAAGGCCAACCCTTGCGGAATTCCAAGTAGTAGCCACACCATATCACATTGTAATAACATTTTTAAAGGGACAAAAAGTAGGAATGGTAAGGGGAAATCAGTGTGTGTCTAGAAAATGTTATGTAGATACCATAAAGAGAAGAGATAGAGCCCAAAAGAAGAGGAAGACCTTGCCAACCCTATATGATTCCCCCCTACTTCCATAGGAATCAAGGCCTTTACTCCATATACGAAATTGTATGAGTTCTCTTAGGTGGCTATAGTTGGTGTCATTCTATAGGCCCATAGAATACTAGGCAACTCATTAATCTAGTTTTCCTTTACCTTTTCCAATTTTGTTTTAAGGGCTTATATAATTACTTTATTAATTGTCTCCACTTGCACATTTGTCTACCAGTAGGCGGCTATAGAGCTAAATTTTTTATGTGTTTTCATTTCTCTACACCAAGCTTGTAATTTGGCTCCTTGGAACCACCTACCATTATCTAATGCCAGTTCTCTAAGTAGTTTGTATTTGCATATAATGGTTTTTCAAAGAAATTTTAAGACCTCCCCTTTGCATATTCTCACCAATGGTTCAACCTCCACCCACTTGGTGAAGTAATCCATTACTATGATAAGGAATTTCGTTTGCCCTAGGGCAATTAGAAAAGGTCCTACTATATATATACCTCATTTAGCAAAAAGAATGGGCGTTATCATTTATTAGCCTTCTTACGTACAAGGGCAGTAGTATACCCTCCGTGCTTTTAACATTTTTCACAGGTTCGCACTAATTTCATTCGTCCGTTCTCATAGTGGGCTAGTTGTACCCTACTCTTATTTCCTTTCTTGCCAACCCCACTCCCCCCACGTGGGATGTACAAGACCCCTCATGAATTTCCTTGAGCACATAGTTAACCTTCTCGTTTCTTAAGCACTTTAGTTATGGCAATACATGAGCTCACTTATACTCTCCTAGAATAAAAAATCACAATGCCCTATACTGAGTTTTTTGATTTGCAGGTTTGCCTTTTACACTATGTTTGATTTTAAGATTTTAGAAAAGAAAAGAAAATATTAGAGAAAAGGAAAAAACTTTGAAGAAATTCAAAATCCCATGAGTTGTTTGGTAGAATGATTTTCATGAAGAAAAGAAAAAGATTAAAAATAGAAAAAAGAAGATAAAAATTTAAATTTTATAATTGGTTTTTATTATTTAGAGAAATAATTTGATGATAGATGAGAAAAATAGAAATAATGAATTTTTAGAAAAAGGAGATATGGTTAAAATGGATTTTCTCTCATTTTCCTCAACATTTGTGAGAAAAATAATTTTCCTTTGTTTTAACTACATTTTCCCTCAACTTGTTTTTCCTTCTCATTTTCCATATCAACCAAACAAGTAAAACTATTTTTTCTACCATTTTCTTTTCTTTTTCCTCCCAAAATCCTTGAACTAAACATAGTATGAAACATTTGACGATGGTGGTTCTCCAATCATCCTCATGTGCTACAGTCCAAACCCCAACCTCAGCCCTTTGTAAGACTATCTTCCTTAGGTTATAAACATCTGTGGAGGCAGCTAGCTTAGTCAAGACATCCTCCTTCTAGTTTTCTTCCCCCCTTATTTGGTGCAATTCAAATATTGGGAATTTTCCCACTAATTTTTTCACCTTTTCTAAGTGGCTTCTCATCATGGACTCCTTTATTTCAAACTCCTTTAAATATTGCTTTACTAAATACACCTTAATTTTCATTATTACTAGGATATTTCCCTTTTTCAATCGCCATACCAAGTCTTATATTCTACATCATTATTAGAAGCATCATAGATAAATCTTAGGGACATTCTAGCTCCTTTTCCCTTGGGCAAGCTAACACTGCCCTAATTCTACTTCCATACTGGGAGGTAGATCCATCTACATACACCTCCCATTTTGCCGACTCCTACACTTCATGCAATTCTACTACAAAGTTTACCAAAGCTTGGCCTTTCATTGCCACCCTTGGTTTGAAGGTAATTTTGAATTCTTCTAGCTACATTGCCCATTTCACTCTTCTTCCCTAAGCTTCCTCTTTTGCCAGTATTTGTCGTAATGAATGTTGGGTGAAGATGGTGATAAGGTGTGCTAGAAAGTAATACCTCAACCTTCTTACCATTATGACTATCACTAGCACCAACTTGTCTATGTCTCCTTTGTGCTTAATGAGCATAAAGTTAACTGTTGATTGTGATACTACCCAATATACATATAGCCTTTCTCCTTTCTCTAGTTTGGCCATGAAAGGCAAGCACGTTTGGTATTATTTCAATTGTTGAAATGCCTCCTTACAAGCTTTAGACCACTTGAATGCTTTTGCCTTTCTCAAATGTTGGAGAAATGGTAGGATTCTATCTGCCACGTTAGAATTGAATCAGTTTAATTCCATGATGCATGCCATCTGTTTTTGTACTTATTGTTGCTTAGTGTTTTCATGTCGAGTATTGCTCCTATCTTTTTTGGGGTTTAATTCTATTCCCCTTTGGGTGATAGTATATACTATGAACTTCCCTTTAATTATGCCAAAAACAGCACTTAGCAAGGTTAAGTTTCAACCCATACTCTCTCAGCATCTTGAAGGTCTCTGTTAAGTCCTCAACATGGTCCTCCTTCCTTTTTGACTTTCCTAACATATCATCCACATAAACCTCCACATTTCTTCCAAACTAGTTTTTTAAAAATTCTATCTCCCAACCTTTGATATTTGGCTCTTGCATTTTTTAGCCTAAAAGTCATAATCTTGTAACAGTATGTACTATATAGGATAGTGAAACTCACCTATTTTCTATCCTCCTTAGTGAGGGGAATCTAGTAGTTTCCTTGGTACGCATCTATCATAATCAACATCTCGATTCCCATAATGGAGTCCACAAGTCTAACAATCCTTTGGACATACTTTACTAAGATCTATAAAATCTACAAACATTATCCATCTTCCCTTCAACTTAGGGACACCAACTACATTAGATAACCATTCAGGGTAGAGTATTTCTTCCACATGTTCGGCCTTCAATAACTTGCCCATCTTTTGAAGGCTTAATTGTCTCAGCTTTTGTTTTTCTGGCTTTTTATCTCTCTCTACATTTAACTTATATTCCATGACTAGGGGAGATATTCCCTTAAGTCTAGCGGATGTAGCTACAAATATGTTTGAGTTTTGTTCCAAAAAAATGGACTAATTACCTTTTTATATGTTCTGGAGTCTCCACCTTGATTCAAGTGACAATCTTCTTAGTTAGGTATACCTCAATAATGAAAAGTTCCTTCAGTAATGCCATTTGGCGCGCCTCAATCCTGGCAAGGTCTTCCTTTTCTTTTGGGCTCTTATCTTTTCTCTTTATGGCATCCTCATAACATTTTCTAGACACACTCTGATTCCCCCTCACCATTCCTACTTTTTGCCCCATTAGAAATGTTATTACCATGTGATGTGGTGTAGCTATTGCTTGGAATTCCACAAGGGTTGTCCTTCGCAAAATAACATTATATGCTAATGTGATGGGCATTACAAAGAATTGAATCATTTTAGTTAGTTCCATTTCCCCATGCCCTATTGTGACAGGTAAGGGCTATCTTCCATGGTGCCTGTACCACCTCACTAGTGAAAACAAATGAGGCATGGGTTAGTTGTAATCCTCCTTTCCCAATCTACATTCTTTCTAATGTTTTACTTGATATGATGTCTATTGAACTTCTTCTATCCACTAGACATCTAACTATGTCATAGTTTGCTATAGTGACAATTATAGCAAGGGCATCATGGTGGGGAGTTACTACTTCCTCCAAATCACTTGGACTGAAATATATGTCCAGTCTATCCTACTAAACCCAAACTTCCTTTTCCTTTCTACTATAACTATTATCTAGAGATTGCCTTTTCTTTCCCCATTTAATTACCTTCCTACTATCATGTTGATGAATCCCTTTTTAGTTATCTCCCTTTTCGCATCCCCTGATGGCGTCCCCTATTTCCTTACATCTTTTCCCTAGTGAACTCCTACAGATACCTTTTCTTTATCAATGTCTCAATCTATGCCCCTAGATTGATACACACCTATGTGCTATGGCTGTAATCATTATGAAATTTGCAAAACCTCCCATTTTTAGGATTCTTTAGGGGAGTAAAAGATACTTTTAGCCATTTCAACATATCTTAATTCCATATGGAGGCTAGTATCTTGTTCCTGCGTACTTTTAATGGCATAAATTTGGTTAGCTTGGCCTTTTCCTTAATGACTCATACTTAAATAGGCAGGGAAGGTTTACCAGATTTCTTAGTGTCTTACACTACTTTTTTTCTCTTCCATTCGTTCTCGCCATGCCTCCTCTATATTTATGTGCTTCTCAACTCAAGTGGGGGACTCATCAAAGCCTTTAGCTAGCTTCTTTACTAAGGACTTGAAGAAGCCGTCTTCCTTCAAGCCTTGTGCAAAGCGCTAGCCAAGACTTCCTGAGTCAAAGATGAGGTTTCCAAGGCAACACATGAAAACTTTTCTCGTAATCCCTCAATGTTTCTTCATTACCTTGCTTCATATTGAATAATGCTATGGACATCATCTTATATCTCTTGCAACTTGCAAACTGATGAAGGAATAGGGACACAAACTCATCAAAGCTTTGTGTCACCTTTGGTGGCAATTGATTAAACCACTTTTCTACCCATCGTCCTAATGTGGTAAGAAAGACTCTGCACTTGACCCCATCAGAGTACTAGTGCAACAACGCTTGCTGCCTAAACTTAGCAAGGTGTTCAACGAAGTTGGAGTCTTTGTTATTTTTTGGAATGTTGATTGCCCTAGGGTTGTTTAGCACTAGATCCTGTGTTCTACTTTAGCTTGCTTCTTCATTTCCTCAGTTTGTCTATTAAGCTTAGCCATTTTCCTCTCAAGCTCCTTAGACACTCTTTCCTCTTCTCCACACCTACTTTTTGTCTCTTGACTGCTTTCCCCTATCCCCAATTAGGTTGATCAACTACTCTCTTCCTTTTTGCTGGGTGCAAAGTCCAACCGCCTTTGTAAGGTAGCCTCCATAGCTGCACTTACCTTTTCATTTAGCTAGTCCATTAATACTCAGACCATTCCATTAGAAAGCACCTCCACTGGGTTAATGAATGGAAAGGCTCTCACCCCCTAAGGTCAGGGAGCAGAATCCAGTCTACCTCCCTTGCCTTCTTCTCTTACGCTACTTATCTCTCCATAAAAGAGTTTTAAACTCTTTCACATGTTCTCATAGATGGTGCTAATTTGGTTTACACCAAATCTTTTGGTCTTTTTGAAACTGATTTACTCTTATATATAGATAATATCTTTAACTGATTTTTTACTATTATGCCCCTTCACATAACCATAAACTATTACACCTTGTACCATTACTTGTTACTATAGGCCTAGGATTGTAGCTGCCAGTCCCTGAAAACCACCGATTTTACTTCTGTCTTTCCTTTTACGTCACACTTTGGTTGATAGGTATATAGGTATTTATACCAAATAAGTTGCCCGTGAGAAGTTAGGCAGAACTAAAATATTAAGACAAAAAGTATATATATTCATGTTTTTAATTTATCTATTTCTTTATTTACTATATTTGATTGAAATTACTTAAATTCTAAATCGACTAGGCTATCCACTACAAATGTAATCAGTCCAAAGTAATCACTTCCAATTTTCGTCTACTTGTTAATCCAAGAATCTATAGATATCTTGATTTTTGCATTTCATAGCAAAATTTACACATAGTGGATTTCTGAGTGCTACAGATTACTAATTTCAAAATCAAAACAATTATATTATTCAACCAATCCTTATTTTTTTAAAACAAAAGAAAAACTAATAAAAACACACAAAAATAACTTGATGAACAGTTGTAGAACCTAAGTACCTAGAAATAAGGCCGTAAGACAAATGATAAATGACAGTTCAACATAGCAACACAAGAAATAGAGCTGCAAGATAGATAATAGCGCTAACAGAGAGGAAGGCATAATAGAATGAGAAAAAACAAAGGTTCCACGACGAGGAAGAAAAGAAACGTGCAAAGAGAACATGCAACACGGTGGAGAAAAAAGAATGCGGCGAAAATGATCGAAATTAGGGCTCAATTTTAGAAGTGGTGCTTGGTTTACTAATTACAAAAATAAAAGACGTAATAACAGAATGGTGTTTGGTTTACTTGAGTTCCTAGAAGTGGTGTATGGTTTCATATTTTCTCTTATTTTTTATTTATTTTCAGATTTTTTTATCAGATAATAATTTATGAATTTATATTCATTATGTCGAGTAATATTTTGGAATTGATTTTTAAGTATTTGAAAACTCAAGTAAATAATTTACTAATAATATATATACATTAAAATAGTTTTATATTTATCAAATTTATAATATATTTTCTCTCAACACTTATTTTATTTCATAAGATATTATAGTTTTTCGCAATATAATTTACTCAATTTATCCCAAAAAAAAAAGAATTAAAATAAAAGAAAAAATAATAAATGTACTTTAACGTCCATTTTTTTTCTTTTTCAACTAATATTATTATTTTTATGAGATTTTAATTTTTCCAACATTTTTACTCTTAAACCGTAGGCTATAGAAGATGCTATTGCTTACAATAATTACCCACGTATAAACAATAACATTATTGCCTACAGTTTAACAAAAAATAAGTGTTTACAGTATCAAAAGTGTAAGTACCGATATATATTGGCCACATTTTTACTTTTTATCATAGGCTTTTGAAAAATTAATGCCCACGTAAGGATAGTTGTAGGCAAAAATATAATAATTACCTTATATCAAGCAGAAAAAGGCTATATTTAATGACCAATTTACTGTAGTTGATGTACTTTGAGTTATCAGAAGCGAGATAGACAGCAACATTTGCCAAGTCGCCAAGCTTAGTTTTCCGAAGCACACTAAAAGCGTCCGCCACCTTCATTGGTCCCTGCAGATCAACCCCAGGATAGAAATGCTTCAGTTCTTCATTCGCAAAGGGAGTTGGAACGGCCATTGGTGATACACAGTTGGTCCTTATTCCGTGACTGCATATCTCTGAAGCAATAGATTTGGAAATGTCTTCCTTCTTAAATGGAGAAGTCTATTCCCAAGAACCACTAGCTGTTGGACCCATGGAAGCTACCTCACCCCGCAACTCCAAAATCTCTGCAGCATTTTCATTGGATAGACAAAACTTCATATTAGGCTTCACACCCAAGTCATTAGCAAATGAACCCTATGTACAGGCTTTGCTGTACATGGTGTAGTTGGCATCAGTCCACAAACCATTGGGCCTTGATGGTAGTGACCCACGTCCCAGACTCCAATCTGTGTTGATGTAATCACACTGCAACGAGCGACCCCTGCCCAGTCCACACCAGTGAAACCTGTCTGGCTGAATTTGCTTGTAGCAAAAAATTGATTCACCTTTAATCCTTCCTGTTATCTGAATTAGCATAAATTTACTTTTCATAGCACCACTACTTGTATACGAACATCAAGCTATCGCTGCCCAATGTCATGAAGTGATTTCTATATTCCTTTATCATTTAATCTACCACTTTAAAATCATTTGTGTTAAGTCCTAAAACAAAGTATGACATGACATCACTTTCAAATTTTACAATTCAAAAATGTTAAAGTCGAGATATATGAGCATGTTAAATCCATGAAATCTCTTTTTTCAAAAGCAAAAAATGTCATTATAACAAAGGCAAGATAAAATACTCATAATATTTAATAGAATCTATTCGGTTTCATTGAGATAAACATTATTTTGCATCAATTCCTTATACTAATACATCAATATTCTATCTAGCCCAAAATTGGACACATTCTCTATTGCATACTAAGTCAACTACAAGGTTGTGATAACAGTGAATGACTAATTACTCAATAAGTGGATTTATCCTCTTACAAGATATAAGTACTTAAAAATTTTCAATCAAACATAAAAAGTAACCATACAATTATAAAACAACATATAAAAAGGAAAAAAAAACATTTTCAGATAACTAATATAATCATTCTTTCTAAGAAAGAGCTTAAATGTGAATTCCATATAGTCACTCGCTTGTAAGACCACACAATGAAATCACTGAATCCATGAAACTCAATTATCAATTACTTTTACTTACTCATGATTACGTAGTCAACTAATGTTTGCTACCATTGATCAAAATTTTATTTTATAACTCCAATTAAGAAGAGTTAAAAAAGTTTTTCATTCTCACTTAAGACTATCAATTTATAATATCGATTGAAAGAGTCAAAATATTTATATTAATCTTTAACCTCGATTAAAATAATAATAATATTTTTTCCAATCTATAACCTCAATTGAAATGACCAAAACAACTTTTATATCCATTTAAGGATCATAATGTAGATGGCATAAATAATAATTTCACAAGCTCTATGAATAAATCATTGTAACTAGCAATAGTGCACACACTCTGTGAGTGTGAAAAAATTAAAATATATACTTACAAATATAATAAAATTCTCAAGCTTAATGTATTCAAACTTTATATTATATATATAACTTTTACATCATGATTTTTTTAATACAAATTCAAAGATTACGCAATAATTAACATAATATTTGTGTTATATAATATGTGCATGAATGTGTGTGACAAAGATAAATAAATTTGATGTTTTTATAATTAAAAATTAATTAGCATGATATTAAGAAATAAAAGTCATTGATTTTCAATTCAATTTTGGGAAGAAAATATGATAAATTGAATGGTGTTAGTTAATTAATTGAGACAACATAAATATATAATTGACAAAATATTAAGAGACAGAAGCTATCAAAGGTATTTTAAGTAAATCATTAAAACTAATTGAAGGCTTAACAATAATATAATTAGTAAAACTTGCACATTGTGCATACTTATAAAAAAAATAATATAATTCGTTGATTATTACAAAATATGAAATTATTATATTTTTTAATAATCCAATAATAATATAACATGATTAAAATATATTGTATGTTTAAAGATAGATAAAAATAGAGAAATATAAAAGATGAGAAATGAAGAAGCAAAATATTTATTGAAAAAGAGAAATAATTTGAAGTTATAGTGATGAAAAGAGAAAGGAAAAATTAAGTGTAATCTACCTTATTTATGTCTAGAACCAAAGTTAGATATTAAGTAATATAAATATATTAATTGAGACAGTATTATTTGAGAAAATCAATTAAAATGACCAATGTTATTTGTTTATTATAAGACATATCATATGGCATAGACGAATAGGAATTAAGGTAGTTGTAAAGGATATTTAAAAAAAATTATTAAAAGACCACTGAAACTCTTAAGCCATGTTCAATTTCTTAAACAGAATTATAATGCAAAGGATTATTTTGAATGATAAAAAAGTTTGAATGAATTAATTAATCCTTAACAATCATATTTATTAAAGTTGACTATTTAAGGTGATTATATTTTTTTTATTACAATCTTATTATAGATATTATTCAATTAGTAATATTAATATTAAAATAGTAATTTAAATAGTATATATGCAATTTCTAATCCTTTAATTATTTAATCATAACTTTCATATAAAATAATTTATCTTATAATTTTAAGATTTAATAGTAAGCCTCAATTTAATTAAAGATTTAATCAATCAAATGAACATTTAATTAAATTGAATAAAATAATATGTCCCACATCATCATTCAAATTAAATTAGACCTTAAGTAATAATACAAACAGTACAGATATAGATATAAACATGCCTAGACTAATAAATCAATGAACACATATAGCTGATTCAGTACATCCCTCGTTCCGTACGTGTGTCCCTATAGCTTACAAACAATTTTCTCTTGCCTAAAAACTTTTCCAACCAGATAAAACCAAGCGAATTAAAGCCATGCACTTCACTGATCTGTTTGTTGCGGCCTAGACTCGTTGGGCTTGGGCAAGGAAGAATGCTCCTTCCCTTCCACGCTTAGACGGGACGCTGCCCCTTCAGTAATTCTGTTTGAAATGGAACCCAGGCCTTCCAGAATGCTGCCACAGCTCTTCAACTTTGCATCTCCACCAAGATAATTTGTGAGGACTCGCTTGACGCCTAGGCCACGACGTGGGGGCTTGTTGCAATTGCCATTGAGGAACGGAGTCCGCTCCCCTTTGGCAGGGCTTGGGCTTATCAGTGGAGTAGGTGAAAAGCTGGGTGTGCTGTGGATTGTTCGGCTGGGAGTGCCCGAGATGGGGACCGAAAATGGGAATGGGGCCTTCTTGTGAGAAATCATACTCGCTGTAGGTACAGATGAGAGCTTGTCAGACTGTTTATTTATGTTGTCCACATAGAGCAGATCCTCAATTCGCGCTACAATATTGAATGCCAAACTTTCCAGCACTCTTGAGTAGCTCTCCAAAATTGACTTGCCAACATCCTGCAGAGAATTAAAAAGCAAGAAACGACTATAAGACGGAGTATCATGTAAAACCAGATTCGGAGAAATAGATTTAGCAGAAGTAGAAAATTTAGATATGTCAGACCTTGTTGCACTGAATTTTGCTTGCATCTAAAGTGGTTTGTGCCAGACCTGGGAATCGCCGCTTCAAGCAATGCAGGAGGCTGTCAGCTCTTTCTGCAAGCAGTTCCCTCTTATCTCCATCCACCATCAGATCCCTAACAACCTCCCAGGACGTTTTGGCAGCAGAATGGTTTGGATGAAGTGAGGGCTTCGGATGTTGCCTTCTCCGCCACACATATATTGCTGCCTCCACCCGGTTTGCCATCTCCAGAGCAATGTGTTCAGAAGAGAGATCAAGGCATTCAAGCAAGCACTCAGCAGAGAAGTGTTCTGATGTGATGTAACGGTAGATGACGTCCCCCAAACAGGCTTTACCATTCTATCATTTGAACACCAACAATGCAACTCAAATCAACTTCTCAATAGCAGAAAACACAAGCAAAATTTTCCAAAATGCCTGTTTCTGTCTCAGCACGGTAAATTAACAAGCTTTAGTAAGCAAAATAAGCATACTGTAATTCAGCTAAAACTTCTGTTTCTACACCTTAACAAATTCAGAAATTTCTGAGGAAGAAACATTAGGTTGAGGTCTTTTCATAATTTATAAATGCCGTTAAGAAACACACCACAGAATTTCCCAAGTGAAAGAAAAGGAAGACACCAAATATAATTGCAAAGTAAACTTATATCATGATCACAGAAATTAACTGGAGGTCGAGTATCTACATCTACACAAATTACTTGACTTTCTGTCAGATTATTTCTTCACTGTGTGTGATTAAACCAATTTCAAGATACCAAACCTTTGGAAGAGTTTCCAAGTATGACCCCGGAACTTCCATCTCAGACAAGGCAATGCCGTTAATAGATATGGCAGCTTTAAGTATCTGACTTGCACATTCACGCTTGTAACTTAATTGTTTCCTTGTGCCCTCAGAAAGACCCCCAGCTGGGACGCGTGGCACAGGCAGCCACCATTTATCCTCCTGCCTCTGAATAGCTTTCTGGAAAGAGACGGATTCACCAGTTTCGGGAGCCATGATACCTTGATCAACATACCAAAATTCTGTATTTGTAAATCCATCCAGTATTTCCTGCAATATAGGAGGATCGGAAGTAAGATTGGCAGTTATGCAAGCAACCAACCAACCAGAATAACTTATTCAACCCTTACCATTAGCATGTTGTCAAGTTTACACAGAGCTGGGAGATTAATATTTAGATCTGATCTTGGTCGAGACACCATCACCTGAAGAACAACTGAAAATAATTAATAGGAAAATTACCCATAATTCAAGTTCATTTACTGGTTTAACAAGGGCTACCCCATCTGATAATGGAATTCTTTTTCTTCTTTTCATGGCATTGAAATGTGGTCCTAAGACAGTGGATGGTTCCATTCAGATTATACAAAATCTTACAACTTTTCATAGGGATTTAAACACAATAACTTAAAATACCATTGAGTAAATTTTGTACACTGTGGGACACATGATTCAAAAACCAACAGAAAACTCCAACAGAAACAGCATCAACAAATTCAACGAGAGTTACCTCATGCTTGCTTCCATCAGGAAATGTGTGCCATGATGGCATCAATTCGACAATATAATTACTCACACAAAGAAGCCATTCCATCTCTCTTTGCCACAACGTTTTCTTTTCAGGTGGCAATGGTTCCAATCTCCACAATTGCCCAAACACAGTAGCTACATGTAAACGTTTGCAGTTTGTCATTAGCATGCACAGATCCATAGGAAACAGAATGTTGTTATCGCTAATCAAGGCATAAAAGCTTATTCACAAATACTACAGGAACAAACTTAAAAAGAGATCTTGACATGCATAATGAGGGGAGATTAATATTACCACACAGATTGGTGATGGCATTTGAAATGGCCAATGCTGGGCAGGCGCCCTTACCACTTCCAGACATATCTTCACCAAGCAATAATTTGGCAAACCGCTCTTTCATCATCTCCATTTCTATTCAAGTCAAACAGCAAAACTAATCAGAGAGGCATGACTTGAAGGTCAAAAATCAACCATGCGATACAATTTACTTGTTCAAGCTTAAAATTATCAAAGATTTATAATCAGTTTGTGATAACCTAATTGGTTCGTTTTTTTTTTAACCCAACTAAGGCATAAATAAAATTATCATTTTAACTCACTAAGACTGAATTCTTCATTGATAACTAGAAATCACTGTAATACCGTAAACGGACAAAAAGAACAATTATTTATCAATCGTTTTTTTTTAAACCCAACTAAGGCGTCAATAAAATTATCATTTTAACTCACTCAGACTGAATTCTTCATTGATAACTTGAAATCACTGTTATACCGTAAGCAGACAAAAATAAAAAATATTTCTCAAGTTCTCATCTCCGTCTCTCTCTCCTTTTACCCAAAAACATAAATAAATAAATAATCAACGACGCATTAGGTACATCACTAAATCGTCATTTTGAAAAACAGAGAAATAAAAAGGATAGTGAAACAGTGAATAACTGACCAGAAACTTTTGAAACAGGCTTCGACTTAGAATCATCATCAGCTCTTCCAACACTCAAATGGGGCACGCCTTTTCCTTCGTTCAAATCACTTCGCAAAGAACTTACAGCTTTTCCAATAGGCCAACCCAGTTGAGCTGAAGAAGATTCATCAGAACTCAATCTACTCTCACAGCTACTGCTGTGGCTGCTCTCTCTTGAATCAGTCCCTGAATCTTCACTAAACAATTCGGACCCATCCTTCTTCTTGCTCTTCCCACTATAGCTTTCCATTTGGAAAGCCGAAAAGATTACCAAAAGTTACTAATTCTATTCAAGAAAGCAAAGGAGTCTGCCGGATTTTGTCTGCTTGAAAAATGGGCATGTGGAAGGCCATCGAGGTTCAGTTTCTGCAGCCGATAAATATCGAACAGAGGTGGATGATTTCAAATGGGATACTTTTCTGGGCACACCGGTTTCGTGTCCAACTTCACGCAGTTACTGTGTGTGGGTGATGCAGCAGATTTATTTTTCAAAGTCTTGAGGCGACTGTGAACACTGACAAAGGGCTAACGACTAATTTGGAGTCCCCATTCAAAATAATGATACTATAAAGAAAAGAATGCGTAGCCGTAGGCGCAAGGGAGACGGAATAGTCAATTCTCGATGGATTTACTGTTTTGCCCTCATTTGAACTAGGCCCAAAGGGGGACTTTACGCGCAAGTCTTGCCACGAGGTTCCCCAGCATCAAATTTAATATATTCATTCGAGAAAAAGTTTTTGAAAAAATAAATTTTTATGTACTTGTTGCAATTTAAAATACAATCAAAATCTATAATTTCATTCATTTTTTCTATACTAATATTTAATCTCTAAAAGTCGTCAAATTTTTTAAATCATTTTTATTTCATCTGCCCCACATCCATATGGAACAAAAATTCACAGCATCTAAATTATTTAAATGCACTTCTAAAAAGGTTAATATGTTAAATTGTTGTTTAATCTTTACTGTTTTCATTACTAACATAAATTTTTTAAAATGACTCATTTAATAAGAATTTCTGTACTGTTTAACTTATTTTATTTTCAATTTTTCAAAATACTCTTATTTTAAAAAACAGTTAAAAAATTGAACTAATTCCGTAATTTTAAACTACAAAATTAGTTTAAAATTTAAAACGAAAATCGATTTTTATGATTTAAAATTACAGAATTATTTTACAAATATTAATTTTTATGATTCAAAATCACATAAATTAATTTAAAAAAAATGAATTTCGTAATACAAATTCACGAAATGATTTTCAGCGGAAATGGTAAGAATCTGTCAAAAAACATTTATTGCCTTTTTGACCGATCATATTCCTTTTCTTCCTCAAATCATCCGGCCATCTTCTTGATTTTCATTCTTCTTCGTTCATCTCACTGCTCCCTCCTCTACACAACACCATCTTCATCCGATTGAACATACCATCTGCAACAACAGTTTGGTCAGCTTTCTTCACTTTGCGGCAACAATTTAGTAGGTTTTCCTTCAGTATATATTGTAATTTTTTTTTGTATTTCGGTAAATTTATATTTAATTTTTATAATAAGATCCATCATTTTATTTACATTTTTAGATTATACGTTTAAAATTGTGTTTAGTCTATAAATGTTTGGTTATTGTTTGATAAAAAAATTTTATACACTAATGTGGTGTTTAGTAAATTAAAGATAAATGTTTAAGATTGTATATTTAGTAAATTAAAGCTCTGTTCAATTATCTTCTGATTTAAAATTATGTTTAGTTAAAATAAATTATTGTCTAATTAATTAAATTTACTATTTAAAGTTGTATTTAATTTGATATCAATTTAAATTTTAAGATTAGTCAAGAGGAAATGTTTGATTTGAAATTAAATTAAATTTTTCATTTATTTAAGGTCGTGTTTGGTTTACAACTTTGAAATTTTTAAATTTATATTCTAAGGTATTTATTTAAATTTTGTTGTATAATAGAATTTCAAAATTTTTTATTATATGTTTATATTTTTAATATTTTTAGAAAATGTTGTTATATTCTTCCTTGTTGAATATGTGAGTATACATATTAATATAAAGCAAATAATTTATTAATTTATTAATAAATATATATTTCTGATTATTAATTATAAAGCATGTTAATATATTGTATAATAAAAAATTATTTCTTACATGTTGAATATGTAAGTATACATATTAATATAAAGCAAATAATTTATTAATTTATTAATATTCTTACATGTTGCTTTATAATTAATAATTTATTTTTTATTATATAATTTTCATATGTATGTGTATATTTTTTATAAAAATTAAATATGCCTTGTATTTTATTTTTAAAATTTTAAAATATATTTTAATCTAATACATAAAAAGTATTTAGAGGTTATTTTAAATATTTGTTTATGTATTACATATTATTTTATAACAATTAAATCAGCTTGAAAATTAAATTTACCTTGCAAAAAAGGTTATTAATAAATTTAGTTGAGTAAGCATGATGCGTATAATGAATATATGGAATTTATTTTAAAGATATATATAAGTTTTATTAAATTATCCACTGAATAGTTTGACTTAATTAGAAGTATATGGAAAATAATTTATTAGTTTAAATACATAATTAGATAAGCCATAGAGTTGATAATATTTTTCTTTATAACTTGTTTTTATAAAGATATGTCAATTGGTGAAGATTTGTGCAAATTGAGCATTATTGGGGTAACAGTATTTTATAAGATGTAAATTCTATTAGATACGATCGTGAGCCACACGCGTTAGATATCATTTCGTACAACATGAACTTAATGCATCTTTTCATAAGATTATACCAATTGAGTAGTATTGATAGTAATAGAATTGAATTGAGAGTTTACACATCATGTGTACTAAGCCATGGATATAGGCATGATAGGGCCATTGTAATTAATTTAAACATCAATGACAATCTACACTTCTTCCTAAATCATATTATTGAATTCCTTTTCTTAGAATTATATTTGGAATTCTATGAGACCTAACACTCTCCAGTAGATCATGATTTTCATGTTTGCCCCACAAATGAACAATTAAATGAGCTACCTCAAGTCACAGAAGATTTGGCATAGATGAGGGTTTACAAAAGTCCCAAAAAGCATAATTTTAATGAGAGGCATTCACATATGGCTCCGCAATTAAATGATACATTGAATGAGGAGGAAGACCTAAAGATAGAACTATATGATGATGTGTTAGGGGTGTATGACGATAGTTTTAAACAAAATTGGAGTACCACAGTTGCGCTGTCAAATGATGACTTAGAAGAAGATGATAATGAGGGACTTGCACATGTGAGTATAATGAAACCAACACAAGAGTGAATTAGCCAAGGGTACATTAGGGCATCAACTGAACTTTACGTGTGGTTAGACTTAGGTTCAAGGTAACCTACATACCCATCCTTTGAGTTCTTGCAAACCATTCGTAGTAACTACAACCAAAATTTTCAAGATATGCTTTCTACTATACAAGGCTGATTTTACAAGAAGAATAGTTGAGAATTGCTCGTGGGTATGAACTTTAGTAAAAAAAATCATGTAACTTCAGCTATTAAAGAATACTAATTCAATATTGCACAGCCTGAATTCAAAGTGGTAAAGAGTATGTCAATTTTATAGATGGTGAAATGCAAGCAAGATGAATAAGGTTGTAAGTAAGGTTTAAAGACTATTCTAAACCCAAAGTAAGGTTTCTGGCAAATTACAAAATATGAAGGTTCACACTTGGTTCTTAGGTATGATATTAATGGATTACAGAAACCTAGACAAAAACACTACAACTTGATTACTTCTAAGTATGGTTCACCAAAACCCATCGTATAAGATCAAATTTATCATTCAGACAGTAAAAGCAAGTATAAGTTTGAAGTTAGTTATACTAAGGCATGTGATGGTTTAAAGCGAGTTGTTAAGATGGTGTATGGCACGTGGGAGAGTTTAGTTTAGAAGCTACCCGCGTATATGGCCGACTTGAAGAAGTATAACTCCAGAACCATTGTGGAGTGGCGTGACATTGAGAGCGATGCTTGGAGTTAATATACATTAGAATATGTTTTTTGGACCTTCAAATCGTGTCTAAGATAGGTACCAACACTGCCGAAATGTAATTAGTATGGATGGGACACACTTGTATTCAAGGTACAAGCATAAAATGTTCATCGCTGTGGCATTATATGCAAACCACAAAGTATCGCCATTAGCATTTCTATTGTGGATGAGGAGAGTACAAAGTCATGACACTGATTTGTGGATTTGATCAGCCATTATATTGTGTGTGATAAAGAGTACACCTATCTTATCTTTGATTGTTATGCAAGCTTGTTCACAGCTATGGAAAGGGTTCTGCCTTTCAAGAAGCACGTGGAACACATGTTTATTATTTGAAACATTTTTGTTTGAACTTTAGTAAGGTATTAGGGATCAAGCTCTAAAAGATCTAAGTTGGAAGATGGGATCTAAGCACAAGCTACCAAAGTTTAATAGGTGTAGGGAAGAGATACACAGAATCAATTCTCATGCATGGAATTGGCTTATGTCAATTAACTAGGTGAAATGGACACTACTATATGATGGAGGATGACGTAGAGGGATCCTGACAATAAATATTTCAGAGTTTATCATGGAGTTTTGAAAAGTGCAAGGCGACAACTAATAATCTCAATTGTTCAACTTACATTTGATTGTGTTGTTGGGTTCTTTTTAGACAGATTTACAAAGGCGACAAACATGAGACAAAGGGTTATGATTGGCCAACGTGGCCGAAAAACAAATACCGAGATATAGAGAAGAAGTCTGTTAGGCACACATCTCAATTGATTGACAAATATGTGCTTTCTACTAATGTACAAACAGTATACCACGATGGGCACCATAAGACTAATTATGTTGTTTGTCTCACGTGGCACGAGTGCAGTTGTGGCAAATAGATTTCGAGTGGGATTCCATGCTCTCATATTATCCATATATGCCGTCGATATCGTGTTAACTCGAAGGAGCTTATTAGCACCCATTACCCAATTAATGCATGGATGGAAACTTATTATGCTAAATTTCAATAGTGTGGCTCGAGGACTATCAGAATTCTACATGGTTTCAATTAGTGCATGATGCAGAACATCAATGGGTTCGATGTAGAGGGTGAGACTGAACAACTTGCATTACAAATGAGATAGATCGTGGGCAAGTATGTGCTAGACAGACTATTAGATGTGCAGAAGTAGAAAGTTCAAATATGAGAGTCTAGATAGTTAGCAGTGATGTCTTGTATTTTAATAAGTTGTTCACTAAAATAAAGACATTTAGTTGAAAATGTATGGGTGTATAATTTTATTCTGTAATGCAAATGATTGAATACTTATTTAACTTCTATTTAATATAAATGTTTCAATATATTTATATTTTTTTCTCTCATGCACCAATATTGGATTTAATCACTGTTTCACTTATGGGTAAGTGTAACAAAAAATTTATTGAAATTGGGTAGACAATGGTTTTAGGTATTTTAATTTCTATTAATAAATATTAACACGGTATACAAAAATTTTATTAAAATAAGTTTAGTTATTTTTTTTAATTTTAATTTCTAGTAAAAAATATATTTGATTGATATATATTTTTTAGTCATTTTCATTTTGTTTAATTTACTTGAAATAGTCAAAAATATAATTTTAAACTAACATCTATTTTCTACTAAAATCATAGGATGTCAGCAAATACCTCTGCTCACTTTAGTCCGATTGATAGCTTAGTGTTGCGTCTACAGGAAAATCATTACTTAGAGAATTTTTTAGGTACTGAAAGATCAGGATTTCAAAAGTTACACTCTTCTCTTTACACAGATTGCACAACTCATAAAGTTTTACCCGTTGTATGCAGACAGTATACAACTAGATATACATGGGCTCGTAGCTTTATTTTACTACTATTAAATAGTAGTTTATTCCTTAACTCATCTAACAGTTGTGTTAGGCTGTTCTACCTTGACTTGATAATTGACCTAGATAGTGCCGACAGATATAGTTAGGGTAGTGCAGTTTTGACATATCTATGCCGTCCGTAATCACTGTGTTGCTTGCTAGAGAGGACGCTCGTCCATTTTTGGCCCATTGCCTCTTCTATAAGTATGTTTTGCATACCTTGTATTCCCATAATAGGATTTTGATTTCAAACATGAACTAGATTGTGATGGCAATTCCATTGCTAATGATGCAGATATGGGCATGGTTTCGAATATCAGGACTTACACCGCAGTTTGTGGGCCACTATTTTGACCTAGGTCTACTTACTCTACCTGACTAGTTTGACATAGGTCCACTGACACCAAGTATGATCCTGATACACTTTTATTAATTTTTTAATTACTCGCTCTAGAATGCATAATTGTTTCTTTTGCCTTTACTTTCTTCATAAATGTATAGATGGTCTTGTGCATAGAGACAAATGACTAAGACCGGTAGCCATAGCGTATGGATTTTTTAGGAGATTTTGGATTTTGAGGCACATACATAGGTTCGTTATGTCATATTGCCAGTACGATATTTGATTGAGTAATCATCGTAAGGTATCTGTTGTAAATAATGTGTAGTTTAACTAGCGGCCATATGCTCCTAAGTGGTATACCGCATTGCCAACAAAATCTGGACACCATATATGGACGTAGTTGGGTCCACTCATCCTGTATGACATTATAGAAATGCACTGGTCGAAGTGAGTTCTATGACAATTTATGATAATGCAGGACATTCCACCTACTCCCCTATTCGATGAAGATCGTTTACACACCATTGAGTGTTGCAGAGGGGGTTCAGCGAGAGATAAGGTGAGACATCATTAGGCATACGAAAATCATTGGCGGAGTCTAGCGGTAGTTGTGCGTAGACAAAGGCACTACAACCATATGCCCCAAGTAGTGAATAGGTACATTAATTGGTATTATCGGATCACTTGTTACACGATTACTTGACCGACTGCTTTCATAAAGTCTAGATTTCAATTCAAATATAGTTCCTGGGCTAATTATGTAATAAGCAATTTCAAATAATATTTATCATCTATATATGTCTATTTAATAATAAAAATTTAATGTATATTTAAACATTTATCCATTTTTAGATCCATGAGATAGAATATTTCTTTATAGATGGTGATGTCAGTCATTGTGCGTGGGTTCTATCTCTTAGCCCCATAAGGTAGGCCAGGAGATTGTGTGTCTATGCTGAGGTGAATGTCACTTCTACGACACATGGTGTGTTTATAGAAATGTGCTCATCCATGAGCAGGCCCAAGGTGGAGTAGTGCAGTATAGGTCATTCTATATCTCGTATTATAGCATTTTCGAACCTTGATAAACCATCCACTTTGGCTTATGGAATAGCACAGATCTCTTACACATCTACTGTACTACAGTATTTAAAATAATATTTGTAATTATTTATGGACATTATTATAAAGTCAACATGCAAACAATATAAACAAAGATGACACTAACCATTCAAAGAAAGAGAAGCAAACCAACAATCACATTGCCTTCAATACTACAAGTCAGAAGAATAAGGTGATAGTGGATCATTTTGAAACATTAAAAGAACATAAAGATGTTTGTGATAGCAACAACCGTAGTGATGAGGAGATCTCACATAAGAATCTTGTGGAGACTTACCAACTAACGTATGACTAATGGATGGCTGCCTATGGAGAGATGAAATTGTTGAACTTGAAGATGGATGCCATGGGAGGTGAAATTGCTGAGCTTAAGAAGACTTACAACAAAATAAAGGAAGAAAAGTTTGAGTTTCAAGAAGCTATCATAGAATTTGAGATATCTCTCGACAGTAGAAAAATGGAAATGAGCTAACAAGCTAAACAAGGGAAAGATAAGATTGGATGATCTATTACTAGTTAGGAAGCATGCGAGAGATCACTTAGGGATCGGCTACGTAAGATGTGAGCCTTCTTCAACCTACAAGAAATAAAATAAAAATTGTAAAGAAAATGGTGAACAATGTCAAAAGTGATTTTTCAACATCAAATACACAGCCTTACAACTCATCCCATGTTCCAACACAACAATCTTAAGTGTGCAGTCCTTTTTGTGTTGCAACACCACAACTTTAGGTGTGCAATTCTTTTCATGTTGCAACATCACAACCTGTAGAACCAAGGAGGAGATAAAGAAATTCGATTAGGCATTGTTCCTACCTCTGTTCCAAATGTTATACCTTGTTGCAACATCTCATAAAAGGAAGGTTAGAAGCTATGAACAAAGTAAACATCACTAGAGAGTCCAAAAAGGATTTGGGTTACACAAGAGGACATAATGAGCAATAACTCATAGGTCTCTCAACATGCACATCATAACACTTTAGGTTACTGTGATAAAGGTTGGTTAAAGAATATGATTGAAACTAATGCGAATCCAACTGAGGAAAAAGGTGAAATGAGCAGGTAATGTTAACAAGCTAAAAAATTAAAGAGGTCTCACTTAATGTTGCAACACCAAATTACTTAAGCTATTTCATATGAGTCGTACTGACGAAATGCATAATGTCATAAGGATTCCTTATGATGATGAAGCAGAACATCGGCTAGGTCAAGTACCTTTTTCCATTAGATAGGCCTGTATTCTCTCCTTTTTTTAGATTTTTTTACATGAAATGAAATTAAAGGGGAGTATCTAAAGGGGGAGTGTGAGAAGTTGTAGGAACTCCTAGAAATGTTTGTCTCTTATCTGGTTATAGTCATTAGTTGCTATTTTAGAATTTGCATTTTGGCTACCTATGACTTTGGTTCAAATCTACCATCGATCTGCATTTGTCTCTACTACTTTTGCTTGTGCATTGACATTAAGTATTACTTTTATTGCCATTATCCAAAAATCTACTTATATTTAAGAAACTGTTTCTGCAATACCTAATTTTAATTATCCAACAAAAATGAAATTTCCTCCCTTAAATTAGGTATCCAAAGATTGGCAATAAATTGTTGAAACACATGTTTATGCACCAAGTCATCAAAATGGAGACTTGCAACAATTGGTTTGCAGGCTATTTCTAATTGGCATGGAAAAGTTGTGCTGCATAATGCTCAAGTGGCATTATGGTGTGTTGTTACTTATATTGGGAATCCTTGTTATTAGATCATTACCATGCTTAAAAGATTCTATTTCTTATACTTATGGGTAATCCTTTCTTTAACACTATGTTTGGTTCTTGGAATTTAAGAAGGAAATAAAAAGAAAATGTTAAGAAAAATAATTTTAGTTGTTTGATTAAGAAGGAAAATCCTATGGAAAGAAAAACTAGGGGAAAATCATAATTTAAGGAAAGAAATTTCATTTTTGTTACAAAATAGTGAGGAAAATGAAAGGAAAACTATTTTAATTCTTATTCTTTCTCCAAAAATTTTAACAATTATATATTATTTATTTATTTCTTCATTTTTTTTCCTCGATGTATAAAAATATTCAATTTTAAGCTTTTGTTTGATTTGATTTCTTTTTTTTAATTTTTCTTTTCTTTATTGAAATCCTTTCAACCAAACACTACATAGAATTTTGAATTTCTTTCAGTTCCTTTTCCTTTCTCTGTCATTTTCCTTTCCACTTTAAAGTTCTAAAACCAACCTCTCTCTATAGGGCATTTGGCTAACTTATTTTAAATAGCTTACAAGATCATATAACTTATAAAATGTTTTTAGAGTTTATAAGTTTATACATCTTACTTTTAAAATAAGTTAATAACGTGTTTGGATAAATTCACCTTATAAGATTTTGTAAAATTTTATAATTATAGTTAATTATAATATTTTGTTGCAACAATGATAAAAATAAATTAAATATCATTAATATAAAGTAATTTAAGATATTTATGCATTTTCGTACATGTAAAGAAGTAATTTATAAGATGTTTGAAAAAAAAAAGTTAAGAAAAGCTAACTTATTTTTACAATTCATTAAAAAAATTATGAAACACTTTTGAAGAGCTTATAAGCATTTTGTAAGATGTTTTGAGGAGTTTACAAACTCACCCAAACACCTTCTTAGTCTTGTGATCATGACAACTCTTGTAGAAAATCTTGAAGACAAGAAGATTACAACAAAATCAGAGTTTTGACCAAGTATCTACTGAAATTTGTTAGAAAATGTTTACTGAATTCTTGAAGTAATTATAAAGATACTATTTCCGTAATATTGAGGGATTATGAAGATATTATTTCCCTAATATTAAGGGATTTGGAGATACTATAGTCACATTAAAGCAGAAAAATTGACCTTATTTGTTGGATATTTTTGTCTGAGGGGATCATGTCATATTAAGGGATATTAGGCAATATTATTTCATTATAACTCAAGTGATTTAAACAAGCAACAAATTTTGGTGTTGAAGAAAAGTCAACTCAGCATTGTATATGGAACTAAATATATGGAACTTATAGAGTTGACTGAATCAAGAGAATTTTGGTGAATATAGATAATCCCAATTTTGTGAAAAGTTCTTTCAGGGACTTTTGCAAATGACGTGGAATCAAGAAATGAAGTAACTAAGCTCAAAGAGTATGAGTGCGTGATTTGATAAAGTCCTAAAGTGGCATTGTTGATTAGCTAACTGTGCTTTAAATGTTTTACTTATATGTATTTGAAAAGTATTTTTTGTACACTGTTTTGCTTTAGTAATTGAGTCCAAAGTCTTGTTTCTCAAAAAGGAGTGTTGACTTTAATAAAAGGGTGGGGGTTTTGTGGAGTTGGAAGTTGGAATTCATTCTGACAAGGATGAGTTATTGCAAAATTCCATCTTGTTCTGGAGTGTTTGAGTGAATTTTATTCAATTTAGTTCATAAAATTGCATAAAATATCTGCATGTTTTAAATTTGTTTCCATGTTACAATATAGATATAACACAGTTTTGTTTATCATTCATCACAACCATCCATACCAACAAATATAATTGTAGCCTATTGAATTTTTAAGGTCATGTATGTGTTTCGTCCAAATGCATTGATACCAGTGATTCATTGTTTCATTGTTGAGGAATGAGTTAAATTTTGGGACATGTGAATTGAGTAATGGATACACACACATATACATTTGAAATGAACGAGGTTTTGAGTTCAAAAGTGTATTTGCAATTCAAAAATTATTGTCTTTAAAATAATATTCACATTTTTCAACATTACGTCAATTGAAATTTTCATTACATATTATCACTTGGACATTTTATTTTTATTTTTATATTTTTTGTAGATTGTTTTCTTCTTTTCTCGTCTTTTTTATTACCTCTAATTTTTTCTTTGTATCTTTTAATAAATATACAATTAAATAGGTTTTTTATTAAACTACTAAAAATATAATAATTTTATATTTAATTATAATTAATAAAATTATATAATTATTTTTATAAACATGCACACAGGTATAGCTTGCAAATTTTACTAGTTTATAATTACTTTTGAGAAATTATTCTTCCTATCTTGAGAGAGTATCTGGAAAGAGAATACGGTTTTCCACTTGTATAAGAATTGCTTCTAAGATAAATGTCTTGTTTTTATAAAGAAAAATGGCAATATTTAAACGAGAAAGTTACATGGATGCGATTACAGATTTACTTCGTTTTGATTTTAGACGATTTTAAAAGTGTTATAGACTAATTTTTTTTTTTTTATGTAAATAATAATACTACGACATAACGAAGGATCAATATCTTACGTTGTAATATCTGTGTTGTATTTTTGGGAGCGACAATTAATAACTAAAATTACTCTGTTAAAGTTAATTATTTACTTATTTTTCTTATAAATAATTTGAATAAAAATATTATGATATCATCGTTTTATTTAAAAGATAAAAGAAACATTGTTATTATCCGAAGCTAGTAACAGGGAAATAAATGACTTGAACGTGGTGGGTTCGATTTTGCACTTTCATGAAGGGAGACTTTAAGTGAAGGTGCATTTTCCGCATGTGGGAGCGTCACAATTTGACTTTTGGTTCTGCAATAGTAATGGAAGTGCAACGTTAGTAATTTAAATATTCAGTGTCTGGGCTTGAATTCTTTACAATCCCTGTCTATTTTTTCAGAGATGCGCACGGATTAATTGGAAAAATGGGAATACGTAACATATTTCGAAAAACTTAAGGAGAAAAGATGTATTTTGTTAAAAATTATTGACAAATTAGGATTGAAAATTAATTAAATTGTCTGGGATTTGGTTTCAAAAAGAAATATACATTTGTTTCACATGAATTTGCAGAATACAATTAACCAAGCTTGAATATTTATAGAACGCTATACGTTTCAAAATTTTAACTTGTAAATAGTAAAAATTGGTGAAAAGAGAATTTTAAATAAATCATTAGAGATTGTAGGCGCCTAAATAAATTTGCCCCTTGAAATTAATTTTAATTTTTTAGTAAATAACTGCAGTTTTTAAAGATTACAACGACCACACTAACACTCACGTGTATGCATTCACGCCCGCGCGTCATTAAATTATATTGCGTTAGTCATTGATTTTCTCTTGTATATTTTTATAAGCATTTTCTTTTTTTTTCCTTTCAACTATTTCTCATAATAAGACTTTAATTTTATATAATTTTATTCACTTTCTCGTCCTAAGATTTTGAATTTCTGACCATTACTTTTTAAAAGTTATTTTAATATTTCAATTATATATTTTATAATTGAATATCAAGTATAAATAACTTAAAATACGAATGGCAATTTTTTAAATTCCGTTGGCCGTCAAGCAATGCTTGAGAAACCAAAAATAACCAATTCAAAATGAACTTACAATTAAAGAATTTTGATTTACTTATGATTGCGTTAAATAAGCACTGGTAAAAGGTTGAAATGCTTGGATTATATCCTCCAAGAGACTATGCTATGCTGTTACCAGTGCGAATGCTTGTTTACCTTGTTTTTTTTTTGTGCACAAATCTACTTTTGTAAAAATGTTGTTGACCATTGATTGAACTGCAGTAGACTTTTGTTAATTATAAAGTTATTATTAGTATATTTATTAGCAACATTATAATTACTGGGTTTGTAGACATTGTGATAGAGTTTTAAGTTAATTAGGGGCTCATGATGAATTTTATGGATATTTAACCTCTTAGTAGAAGGTTGAATTCGAGTAAGACTCATACAATAACATCTTTAATCATTTGGAGACTTAAACAGTTTGAAGTTCTCAAGAATTCAAAGTCTTGATGTAAGTAGGATGGAAGACGTTTAGATTAACACAACTTCCTATTGGATAAGGAATAAGAGTTCTGAGTTTATTCAAAAATCCTATTTCAATGTTGGATATGATGTTGCAACATCATTTTGATAGTTATCTCCAACTGAGTTCGTAGGATTTAAAACTTATCAATAAGAAGTTTTCTTAGAATGGGCAAGCTGGAATCAACACTTATAAATACTAGCCATTCCAAATGTGAGAGATCATTAAGATAGACTCCTTATAGCTAGTAGTGAAAGTACTAGTGTTCTTGAATATTAAACACTTTTTATTGTGAGTTTGGTTCGATGAACAATATGATTCTTATACAAATCTATTGAGAGTGAGTGTTGGGTCTAAAAGGATAATTTAGATGAAGCACATAATGTGGGAAATTTTTTGTGCATCTAACACATTTAGGTACCATGTGGAAGGTATTGGGTTTATGAGTAGTGTGAATGTTGTTTACTTTGTTTTCACTATTCATTAGTTGAGATAGTGGAATTTGTTGGGCTTGGTTCTCACAGACTAGGAGTAAATCTCTAAATTGCATTAACAATCTTGGTGTTCATTATTTTATTTTTGTTGGTGTGTGTGTGTGTGTATTTTTATTATCTACAATATCTAATTCTATGCTATGTAGTTGCAATAATAGTACCAACATCGCTACTGCATTTTTACTTAGTATTAGAGCTAAGTTGCCTATTACACTTGGTTTGAAATAGGTATAATCTTAGTGATTCTTAAAGGTCTGTAGACATAAGTGTTAAGAAGGAGCATGTACAGTACATTCTCCTCTTCTTAATAGTACTAGCTATCTCTATTACCAAGCACATATATGCGCATTCATAAAATCAAGATAAGAAAGCTTGGAATCCAATTGAGAAGGGATGAAAACTATCAACTAAAAAGAATGCTGAAGTAGTGCAAAATTGTCAAAAGATGTGAAATTAAGGATTGTGGAAGAAGAACAAGCTGTGCTAGGTAACTCAAAAGTAATCAATGCAATTTTTAATTACGTGGACGGGAACAATTCAAGTTGATATCTACATGTGAGATAGCTAAGAAAGCTAGAGATATCTTCAAAAATATTCACGAAGGTATGAGTGCTGTTAGAACTTTTACACTTCAAATGTTAGCATTTCAATTTAAAACTTTAAAAATAGGAGAAGATGATACTATTGTTCAATTTACTAAAAAGTTGCATTACATTGCAAATCAAGTCTTTCAATTACACAAAAAATATTCTGAAGCTAAACTTGTGAGAAAAATTTTACGTTCTTTTCTCAAAAGGTTTGCTCTAAAGGTTGCATCACTAGTGGAAGCAAGAGACGTAGACAATCTTTGCTTTGATGAGCTTATGCATTCATTACAAATATATGAGATGAACCAAAATCATGGTAAGAATGAAAAAGAGTTAGCTTTAAGATATTGTAGAACAGTCAAGATGAATGTTACAATACTGACGACAACATTGTATAAATGATTAAGGAGCTAAAAAGAATGCTAAAAAAAGAAAGAGAGGAATGTCAAATAAGCCTAGAAATTCATTGAACAAGATCCCTAAAGATCATGGTAAGAGTTCCCAAGAGATTGAGAAGCCCGAGCCTCAAAGAAAAGAATTCAATGTTATGAATGCAATGGTTTTGTCATGTTCAAACGGAGTGCACCAATACTCTTAAAAACCAAGAAAAGTCTATAAGCATGGCTTAGAGTGAAGATGGGTCAAAAGAGCCAAATGATGATAATGAAACAAACAATCATGTAGTACTTAATTAGTAGGAAAGTAAAGAATACAACTTACAATGTTGCAACATAAATAGCAACAACAGAAGGCCAATCTGAAGGCTACGACAATAGTGATATTGAAGAAGAGTTTCTATCCGCTTATTAATTGGCATGTGATAAATTGATGGTCCTGCACTCAGAAATGTAAAACACTGAAGGATGAAGTAAGATCCTTGAAAGAAGACAAAGAGAAGTTGAAGATCACCTTCAATAATCTTAAAGTAAAGTATAAGAGGTTTGAAGAGTTATATGATTAAACTGATAATCGAGTAAATGTAGCTGATGAAGCACTCCATAAATTGAATTCTAGAAAAACAAAATTAAAAGATGTACTATCTGTGAGAAATTGCCTTAGAACCAATTGGGTTCATGATTTTTGGAGCAATCTGAAAGTAATTAGGTTGAGAAGAAAGAAATAGAGTTTGTACAGGAAACTACACCTATTGTTGCCAACAATGCAGCAACATTGAATGAGATAGCATACAAAAAAAGGCATAAATTCAAACCAATATGTAGTTATTGTTCCAAAATTGATCATTCTATGTTAAGATGTTTCGTATTATTAAAGCACAATATACAAGGAAGACATGTTGGTGTGAAAGTTGCATGCAAATATGGGAACAATACTTCAAGTAAAATTGAATGCAATGAGGTAAAGTTTGACAAAGTTTTTTTTTACCAATTGTTCCTAACAAAAAATGCAATGATGACTAGATTTAGGAAAATGAAGATGGGAGTGAAAACATTCTGCAATTTTTTCAAAGAATTGGGACATCACATTGGAAGATGCTTTACATTATTAAAGCATGTATTGCAAGAAAAAAATGTTGTACTAGATGTTGCCAACAAGCGTGGTAATAGAGGTCTAGTTAAATAGATTTAGGTCACAAGAATTAGACCTAAGATGTTTTATATCTTACACATCCTCCAATGATTGTTTAAAGGACAAATGATATGTTGACAATAGAGGTAATCTTTCAAATTACAAAAGCTATGCATACAAACACATGGATTCTAGAGAATGTCAAAAGTACTATGTTCGAGGGGGAGAATAAAATTTTGTATGCCAAATCTCACAACAAGGACCTATCTACAATCAAAATTATTTGGATTGGATAGTGGTTGAAAGCCATGTTGAAACAGAAAATAGACAAAGGAACATTGTTGTAATACTATATACAATAATGCATAGACATTATGTAGTAAGTACTAATGGTGGTGATACTTTTCCCTATGGTAATGCTCTAGCTAATGTAGTTGGTCCCTTTCATTTATGAGGTATGTTTGGTATCCCCTTTACATGTGCTTATCCTTTGGAAAATGTGTGACACAAAAGAAAAAAAGTTTCGAAGGGAGAGGGAGTGTGACATAGGGGAGTCTTTATTGTTACCAAAGTTACTCTATTAGTTATTGGAATTTTATTGTTGTTATCACAGTTCTTTTACTAATATTGTTATTGGCATATTTTTTCGCAACATCATAGTTATTGTGTTTGTAGATTTTGTGATAGAGTTCTAGGTTGATTAATAGTATATGATGAATTTTATTGATATCAAAACAATTAGTTGAAGATTGAATTTGAATAGGACTCGAATAAGAACATCTTTGGACGTTTGGAGACTTGAAGAGTTTGAAGTACTCAAAAATTTGGAGTCTTAGTGCAACTGCGATGGAAGAAGTTTAGATTAACATAACTTTCTATTGAATAAGGATTAAGAGTTCTAATCTAACCAAAATTCCTACTATAGTATTAGATACAATGTTGCAACATTAGTTTGACAATTATCTTCAATTGAGTTTTTAGGACTTCAAACTTATTGACAAGGAGTTCCTTTGGAAAGGACAACCCGTGCTCAACACCAAATGTTGACACCTCTTACATGGTTGCTACTGGTGGCCTTAATGAAATAGAGGACATGATAATTGTTGAAGCACAAGTTTAACATGAAGGTGTGAGAATTAGAGGTGAAGGGGATGTATTAAAATCGATGCAACATAGTGAGTAAGAACCCGATGATCATGCACCTCTATCCTTTATTCTTGGTGGTTTGAGAAGGTCTAAGCAATGTGCATCTAGATAGTTCCTAGGACAAAATTACCCCTAAAAGGAGAAACTGAAAGTCACCTAGAGTTGAATCAAATATAGATGTTTAAAGGGTGTACAAATGGAGTGGCCATACAAGGGAGGCAGAAACTTTGTCTCAATACTTTATTGTAAGGAGTTTTACTAAAGAAAGGCACCTAAAAATGAACAGAAGATGTTGATTGATCTTACCAAGTTGAAAACAAAGATAGATAATATTGCTTTCAATCTATGAATTATGATGCCTCGAAAAATTGATGATCTCTCTCCTATTGTAAAACATTGAAGAAACATGCTCCAGAAATTGTTTGAAGCCAACTTAGGTAAACTATTCACTATCTAGACTAATTCATTCAAGGCAATGATGCTCAAATTTTTTAGCGATAGGAGCAACTAAAATTTGATGTTATTCTACTTAATTAAAGGATCTTGAGAGCTAGAAAGGTAGATGATCTTCCACTTGTTTCAACATAGAAGAACTATGAGCCTACCTCTACCAAAAACAAACTCTTTGTAAATCCTATCTAATTTGAGGGACTCGTTGGAGGCATGATGCACATAGATTGAAGTTGTAAAAGTAGAGAATTGCCTTGGAGTTGGAAGTTGTGAATTTTTAAGATTTGATGCAGACTTTACCCCAAGATGATGAGCAACACACTGAATTAGAGTTTGTGGTTGGGCAAGTTACTTCTAATGAACCTAATGCCATAGTGATAATGCAACATCACTAGAACTAGCTCATGGTGTTGGACCCTTACACTTCGGATTTTGATCACTATTTCTCCTCCTTCTTACTTTTACTTTGTTATTATATTCATAAAGGAAGGGAGTGAATGGCTTGAAGTAAAGTAAGGGTGTGACTGCGTGTTTGAGGGAGAGTCTATAAGTGGTTTGTTGGTATCATTTTGAAAAGTTTCTGAATTGTTTCAATTTGTTTTTAATTCTCTTGTCTTGTTCTTGTCACAAAGGGAGGGGTGGGGTTAAGGAGTTAATGGTTTAGAGAGAGTAAGGATGTCTCTAATTGTGTGGTTAAAGAAGAGTTTATGGCTAGTTTTTAGTTTTCAGCTACTAGTTTTGTTATTTTGATATTTTAATTGGTCATGTTGTATTAGGTTTGGCTTTTCTTGGTTAAGGGTTAGTTAAATTGTTGAGACACATGTTTATGCACTATGCCATTGAAATGGGATCTTGCAATGGTTGGTTTGTGGACTATTTCTAATTAGCATGGAAGAGTTGTGGCACGTCATGCCAAAGAGGGGAGATTGTTGGTATTATGGTGTATTGTCCTTTATGTGGCATACACTTGGGAATCCATGTCATCAAATCATTATCATGCTTAAAAGATACTATTTCTGATATTTGTGGATAATCCTTTCCTTAAAGGGTGTTTAGCTAAGCTTATTTTAAATAGCTTATAAGTTCATATAATTTATAAAATATTTTTAAAAGCTAATAAGTCACACATCTTATTTGAAAAATAAGTTAATAAAGTGTTTAGATAAAGACATTTTATAAAATTTTGTAAAAATTTATAATTATAGATAATTATAATTTTTGTTGTAATAATGATAAAAATAAATTAAATATCATTAATATAATATGATTTAAGATTTTTATGAATTTTTTAGTATACATAGAAAGCAATTTTTATTCGTTTTTTAGTATATATAGAAAACTAATTTATAAGATATTTGAAATAAGTTAGAAAAAACCTAAGTTATTTTTAGAGAACTTATATGCTTCAAATATTATAAGTTTTTTGATTAAAAAAATTACCAAACACTTTTAAACCAACAAGAAATTCTCTTGGAATGGGCAACTTATAATCAATATCTATAGATACTAGTTATTTTAGATGCGGGATATCATTAAGATTGACTCTACGAGAGTGTTAGTGTTCTTAAAATATTAAATATTTGTTATTGAGTCTAGTTGAATGAATAATAATATTCTTTTACGAGCCTACCAAGAGTGAGTGCTAATCCAAAAAGGATAATTTTAGTGAAACACAAAACATGGAAAAGTTTTGGTGCATTCAATACATTTGGGTACCTTAGAGAGCATGGGTTTTTGAATGGTGTGAAAGTTATTTACTTTATTTTTACTATTCATTGATTGAGATAGTAGAATTTGCTTAGTTTGATCTCTACAGATGTAAGAATGAATCTCTGAACTATGTCAACAATCTTGGTGTTCATTATTTTATTTTTGTTAGTGTATGTTCCTATTATCTGTAGTATCTATTATGTGCTTTATTGTTTCAATAATAGTGCCAACATCACCGCCACATTTTCAACCTTTTTGAATCTGAATTTGATTTCAGTTGATGCTCAACTAGATTAATTAAATTAATGCAATAGATGTTATTTTCATAGTTATCAAGTTTATACTTAAATCCGAATAGAACAAGCAGTTAACCCCAAATTTAGATATTGTACTCTATAGGTAACATAAGTTATTCATCTTCAATGAAGATTTGAATTTTAGCATTGTTCTTTTTAATTATTTTTAGCACCTCTTTGTTATTGTAATCCCTGGTCAATATGCCTTGTATTCGATAATTCTAGATGCCCGAGACTCACCATGATACACGGCTTTTCAATTTGATTTAACTCCAAATAAACATCCCAAATAACAAAAATTATTCTAGTCAAAGTTTTAACGGGAAAATTACCACCCAACAGAATTTTTGACAATGGACAGCAATAAGAGGGAATTATTTACTTTCATTTTTCTATAGAATTGTATGAAGTAAGAAAGAAAAAAATTAAAAATATTACCATTGAAGTATATCACTTAATTTTATAAAAAAGTTGATAAACATACCATCGGCTTATTGCGGCAGGCAGCAGCTGTAAACAAGAATGATCTCCAAATTTGTGTAGTGTAACATGAAGTTCAGTTGGACAACTTGATATAGGCATAATTTAGTTCCTTGTTTTTCTTTAGTTTTGTACTGCTAAAAACCCAAATCAAATATACATATATATTTTAATGTTATTCTTAAACTTAAAATTCCTGACAAAAAAAGAACATCTAAATACTTCTGAAAAACACAGTTTTGACTCTTTATTTTATACACACACACACACACACATAAACAAACATTTAAACTTAATTATAATCTTTATTTAAAATTAAACAATTACTTATATATACACGTATACATATAGAGATATACAGTCTTATAATTACTGCTATATAGATATTGTAATCCAATAAATATGTAATATTATATATATATATATATTATATCACAGAAAAATCTCGCATGTATTCAATATTAATTGCAATTTCCAACCAAAACTCAAAACTATTATTTTTTCATTTAAATCCATTTTATTCTATTATGAAAACATGAATAAAAACAAAAAACATTTATTAATATTATTTATAAAAGAACACCAGAAAAACAAACCATACAAATTTATACAAGGCCTTTAAACATTATGCCTAGAAAATCTTCCATTCCGGTACCAAGGATTGGTTACCTTTTCATTAATATTTTGATGTGCAGTGGCATTTCATATTTACTTGGTCGTGCCCTGAGTTCTTGAGTCAGTAGATATGTTAAGAACCGTCCGCCATTCTACAAAAATAATGACTAATTTTTGGATGATTCATAAAATATAACCAGAAATAAAGTAGCAGCGTACTCAGATTTAACACAATTTACCCAATAATATTATGTCTTTAAACCTTTATTTTCATTTTTTTTTACTCATCAAAAATCACATGCTTTAAATATAATATTATTCAAAATATAATTTTTTCTTTCTTATTTTTACATTACAATCATTCTAATCTTTTCATCATTCAACATAATTGTCTTCCAAGCAAAGCTTTGAATTCTAAAAAATCAAATTCCTGGATTCCTAGTCGACTGTGTCACACTTCTATTCATTTTTAATTTCAATTTTCAATTTTCAAATACTGAGTATTAGGTTGACATGGAGGTCAATTATGCAAACAAGTCTGTATGTACGTATAGCAAAGTGATCATTGTCCAATCCTGATTCAGCCTATTTTAATCCTACGTTTTTTTTTAAAAAAAAATTGAACTGTTATATTTTAGTGTTCATCTTTAAATGTGTTTTTATTGAAAATTTTGTAAAGATAACAGAAAGATAGAAAAAAATTTTAAAATGTAATAGCAATAGAGCATGTTTTATGGTAGCAAAAATGAAAACAAACATAACAGAATTTTTATGAAATTGAAAATTTTTAATACATTAACTCTATTTAGAATTTATTTTCATGAAATGATTGTGTATAACTGCATTTCATGACTTTTATATTTTTTAAAAATGTATTCCTTAGAAAATATGCCATTAATTGACAAATTTAATAGTTTTTCAGACTTGAGAATTGTTTAGGAATATAGATTTAGAGAACAAGAAAAAACTATAATTTGTGTGAAATAGAAATAAATAGAAATTATTTTATTAAAAATATAACTCAATTTATTAAATTCAATAGACTTTTAATTTTTATTGGAGTGTTCACAATTTGATAAATCAAAAGAACCAAATTGAAACCAAAATTTTTCTTGAAGGCGTTTGAGTGAGCTTATAAGCCCCTTAAAACATCCTACAAGATATTTAGAATCTTATAAGTTCATTATAAGTGTTTCAGAGTTTTTAATAAAAGTGCTTATAAACTTTAAACGTTAGCTGTTTGGTGCTCTAGGCTCTTTGAAAATTAAAACATCTTATAGGGTACTTTATTTAATATTTTAAAATAAACATAAGTATATTTAAATTACATTTAATTCATGATATTTAGTTTATTTTTTATCATTATTACAATAAAAAAATGAGATAAACTACAATTATAGTGTTCACAAAAAAAATACAAGACTATTATTATTTCTATCCAAATATTTTATTATCTTACTTTTAAAATAAGATTTATTAGCTTATAAGTTTTAAAAACATCATACAAGTTATGTGATCTTACAAACAATTAAAAATAAGCTTAGGCGAAAGCTTATTTTAAGTGCTTATAAGCTCTTACAACTTATATGATATTGTCACACTCTTAATTCCAGCATGTAACATGACATTGTCCTTAAGACTTTCGCTCTGAGAATATCAAAACCCATTACATAAGAGAAACTAAAACCATTTATTGCAGAAACATAATACAATCCTTCTAAAAATTTTTAAACTTATACAAAGACTTTCTTAACAATCCCCCAACATTAATGGTAATGGAACATTAAATTTAAAATTCATCAATGCGCATCTCTTCAAACTTAAAGTATGAAGTTACAACATTGAAATTTTAAATAACAAACTTAAGCTAATTCCCAAACAGCTTTTTCTTCAACTTAATGTTGTCTTGTCTTCGAAATCCTCGACTGCCAAAGTATTTCAAAAGAAAGTTTGTAAGCGAAAAATGGTCAGTAAGGGATTATCCCTTTTAAGGAGATGTAAACAGTTCAAAATATTTACAAAAATCATTTTCAATAAATTTTCTCACATAAAATATTTTCAGTAACATTTCATGAGTATCATATGTAAACGAAAATTTTTTTTCAACATTATTTCTTCATGTAAGCTTCTCATCGGTTTGGTCGTACCATGTACTAATTTTACTGATTATAACTTTAATCTTTAATCTTGATTAAGGAATGTCACATACAACTGAAATAGTTAATCAACCAAAAAGGATTTCACAATCTACAACCTCAATTACGAGAGTCACTTGAAGTTCTCAATTTTTAACTTAAATTGAGAAGGTCACGTGACTCAATCTTTAATCTTTATTAAGAGAATTATGTGAACTGAATGATTTTTCAACTAACTCAACTATCTCAATCTATATCTTCAATTCAGAAGGTCAACATATTTCTAAGTTGAATGGCCAAAAATTTCATCTCTGCTTGGGAGGGTTGGAATTAGTTCTACTATACTGGCAAATTATCAATGAGCATCGTCACATGAATCATTGTCACAACAACTGGTTCAAGACCAATTTCATGCAAGCGCGTTAGAATATGTGTTCACATCCAAAACATGCTAAAGAAAGTATTTTCAACTTGGTGCAATTTTTTTTTAGACATAAGAGTGGCAATATTTATGTTTAGAAATAAGTATTATCACAAGGCAAGACTTTCATGAAAATTTTGAAATCATAATTTTGCAAATAGTTTATAAAATTTAAGGTAATCCACGTGCATAAAAATTTCATACCTGCAATAAATAATTTTTTAAAAGGTATTTATGAAACTAGTAGGGTAATTACTTATTTGCTATTAGATCGCTTGACTCGGGTTTTCGCTAAGCTCGGTCTCTTAGTTTCTTATCCAATCAAGTATCCACTTGAGTTCCAATTAATTCAACCGCTCGCTTTTTAAAATAAAGTGCTTTTTATTCAGTTTCCAACTTCAATAAACTAACATAACTTCTCCAAACACATCACTTTGTTATTTGTTCCAGACCACTACTTAATTGTTCTATTTAATTATATATTCTTACCACAGAAAAATGTGGTTAGTTCCTTCCCAAACATGGATTATGATAATTCACATGTAACCCTGTTGGAATCTGACTAACAGCCAATAACTTGACTAGCTCTCACCAAAATTTTGGATTCCAATCTATTTCCCAAAATTAAAACTGACGTACTGAGTGAAAAAGGCTAACTCTTTTCACAGCTACAGTTCGCTCCGAAATCGGCAGATTTTGAAATGGAATTGTACATGTATCTAATTCATATTAACTGAGCACTTGTTTTGTTTTGGCTTCCGTATAATATAGTATATATTGAGACACATGCACATATGTATCTATACTATATGTAAACTGTGAATATTTTTACTAATTGTGAAAGGATGCATATATCGTTAATTAAGTATTTATATTTATTATAACGAACATGGTTATATATGTAAAATTAAAATTCTATTTAAAATATTTATTTTTAGTAGTGAAAGATTAATAGAGTCTAAATATTTTTAAACGACTTTTGTAATTATTTTTAAATTATGTAAAATAGAAATCCTTTAGCAATAGTAAATCAATAGAATTCTAACGCATCCAAAATACTTGTATAATTAACCAAAGAAATTAAAAAATAATAATTTAGATAAATTATATTATCTAAAAAAATATATGAACTATAACTTCTTGATTACTTATCTAAACTAATAAAAAATTCTTTGGAAGATAAATAGACAAATTAATTAATTAATTGAGAATTACAATTTTTTATTTAAAAAATTCATATTTTTGAAATACGACATTGATATTATTTGGCACCTGAAAAATACAGTAACATAAATATAAAACTGAATATTTAATAACAATAATGGAATATCTAATCGATGGCATACGGTTGTAATTCTCTAAAAAAAATCTCTTACATACGCATCCGACAGATCATACTTATGAATACATAATCCTTCTAAGTGAAACAGAGGATGTTCGATCACTATTAGTGCTGAGGTGAGAGGCTTCCTAACTCACGACTTCCCAATATCCTACACACTCACAGCCTATTTAAACGAAATTTTGATTCAAATAATGAGTGCCCACTTATTGAACATAGGATAGCTTTCTGATCAAGAGGCTTACCATCACGCAATGCCTGTGTAGAAGAACAATCGAATTAAAACAATCAAGAGAGAATGGAAAGGAAATCAGGGAATCAAGTTCTGGAACTAGAGTTCCTGGAAATCCAGTTTCTCTATTTTTCTGACAGTGTTACTGTTCTATTGCCTTGCTCCTTTAAAACTCCGCTCTGTTTTAAAAATAAAAATACCACACCGATCTACACTCATGCATGGAACACGTGGTACATTTCCCGCTCAAAATTCCTACCAGACTCACACAAAACAACCTGCACAAGAGAGGCCATCTGCTGGTGTTGGTGCTGTGAACCGTGAGAATGTACATTTGCCACGTGGATGGATTTCCTTGGTCATTAACAGCCCCCCTCAGATGAGAATTGGTGATTCACCATTCCCATCTTGCAAATATGATTCGTAAACAAATCATGAGCCAAAGGTTTGGTCATGATATCTGCAACCTGCTTGGTAGTAGGGACATAACAAGTGATTAACTTCCCTTCCTAAATTTGATCTTTGACTAGGTGACAATCCATCTCTATGTGTTTGCTGCGTTCATGAAATACAGGATCAGATGCTATATGCATGGCTGCCTGATTGTCACAGTGTAGTGACGTTGGTTCCAGTTGCTCAACTCCAAGTGTTGCTAAAATAAACTTCAACCATGTTAATTCATTGCATGTTGTTGCCATTGCTTGATATTCTGCTTCAGCTGAAGACCTAGAAACAATGGATTGTTTTTTGGACCTCCAAGACACCAAGGATTGCCCAATGAATATGCAATAACCTGTAATAGATCTTCGTGAATCAACATAGGCTCTCCAATTTGAGTCACAGAAGGCTATAAGCTTCAGCTCATTCTCTGAAGGGAAGAACAATCCTTGTGAGGGAGTGGATTTGATGTAATGTAGAACCTTATGGGCTGCCTCTAAATGGACATCTGTTGGTGCTTGCATATACTGACTTAATGTATGGACAGAGAATGACAAATCAGGCCTGATTAGTGTAAGATAAAGTAGTCTGCCCACTAATCTTCTGTAAGTGGAAGGATCATCCAGAGGCTTCCCCTTCTCTTTGCTGAGTTTTACTCCTTGTTCCATAGGTGTTTTGCAGGGCTTGCTTCCAAGTAAACCACTGTCTACTAGAATGTACAAGGCATATTTCCTCTGACTAATATAGAGTTCTTTCTTGTTCTGAGCGACTTCCAATCCTAAGAAATATCTCAACTCACCAAGATCTTTAATCCTGAAACAGTCATGGAAAAAGTTCTTCACAGTTGTGATATCTTCTTCTTGATTACTTGCTACTACAATGTCATCCACATATACCAATAAAACTGTTAAAGATTTTCCTTTGAGCATGGTAAAAAGGCTATAATTAGCCTTTGACTGCTGAAAACCAAATTTTAGCAGTGCATTTGACAGTGTTGCAAACCCTTGTCTTAATGCTTGTTTCAAACTATATAAGCTTTTGTTTTAACTTGCATACTTGATTAATTGTTCCTTTGTTGTATCTTGAAGGCTTCTTCATATAGATTTCTTCCTCCAATTTACCATGCAGAAATGCATTGTTGACATCAAGCTGGTGCAGCTTCCATCTCTTAGTAATCTTCGCCTTCCTTTTGTGTGAAACCTTTTGCAACTAATCTTGCTTTATATCTTCTATGCTTCCATCAGACCTATATTTGATCTTGAAAACATACTTGCATCTAATGGCCTGCTTCCCATCTGGTAAGTCTGTTACAGTCCATGTTTAATTTTGTTCAAGTGCTTCCAACTCAGAATTTATGGCTTGTCTCCATTCAGGACTTTTGACAGCCTCGTGGTATGTTGCTTGTTCTTCCTGGGAACAAATAGAAGCCAAGAAGGATTGATAATGGGGATAAGGTTTAGGATTTTGTAAAACATTTTGTATAGGATATCTAACACTTCCTTTTGGGGTTGAATTCCTTTGGCCAGTGGATAGAGATGAGGTTGAGATGACTTCACTGCAGTGGTAATCTCTAAGATATTTAGGTGCTCTTTTTATCCTACAAGATCTCCTCAATGGAGGAAAATGGTTGGATGTTATTGGAGCAGGGCTTGATGAAGATTGGTTGAGATCATTGTCTGGAATGTTTTCTGTGGATGGTATGTCAGATATGGATTGAGGAATGGTTGGACTGGGAAGATCATGAGGGATATACGGAACTGTTGAAGAGCTGACATTATTATGGGAGTTTTAAGAGTCAATCAACAGCTTTTAGAACAAAAAGGAACTATGTGTTCACAAAATGTCACATCCCTTGAAATATACATCCGTTTGGTTTCTAACTCCATAACCTTATAACCCTTTATCCCATATGGATATCCCATGAAAACACATTCTTTTCCTTTAGCATCAAATTTTCTTCTTCCTTGCTTAAGAGTTGCTGCATAACACAAGCAACCAAACACCTTTATGTGTTTGTATGTTGGTTTAGCTTTGAAAAACATCTCATAAGGACTTCTATTTCCCAAGACAGGGCCTAGCATTCTGTTTATAGGATAAGTGGCTATCAAAATACATTCATTCCAATATCCTATGGGAATACTAGACTGAAATCTCAAAGTTCTAGCTACATTCAGAAGATGTTGGTGTTTTCTCTCAACTGTTCCATTTTGTTGAGGGGATTCAACACAAGTTCTTTAGTGTATTATCCCTCTTTTATGACGAAAATCTCCCAAAGAAAATTCTGAACCATTATCAGTCCTAATCATCTTTATTTTCTTATTAAATTGATTATTAATCATATTGCAATAAGAAATCAGACATTGTCTGGTTTCTGATTTTGCTTTCATTAAATACACCCAGGTTTTCCTAGTGAAGTCATCCACTATGGTCAAAAAATATTGACTTCTATCATAAGCAACCTCATTGAAAGGACCCCATAGATCACAGTGTATTAAATAAAAAGGATGTGATATTTTGTGTTCACTAATGGGAAATGGTTTTCTGTGCATCTTGCCCAAGGGACAGACAAAACAAAAATTCTCATTCATTGCAAATGGTTTAAATTTCACAAATTCATCATCAATGAGTTGTAAAACTTTTCACGAAGGATGACCAAGGCGATAATGCCATATGTTATCAGTAAAGTCAGAATCAACAACATTACAGAGTTTAGAAGATGAAGCTAAATGTAGTTCCAGTGGTTGAGCGAAACTTGTACTGAGTTTGTTGTCTAATGGCTGGGTCTTTTGTATTCTGTACAAGCCATCTTTAACCTCAACTCTCCTAATCATGGCCCAAGAAGTCAGGTCCTGCAACAAACATACAAAAGAGGTGAAAACAAAGTAGGTAGAGGAAGACAGTGTTATTTTCCTTATTGAAAAAAGATTGACTGAAAAGGATGGAACAAAAAGCACATCACGCAGAATGAGATTTTCATTGAACTTCACTCTCCCTATATGAGTAGCAATAGTTTGTGAACCATTAGGAAGTCTAATATGTCTGGAAGTTTTAAAAGGAGTAGTGGAAAACTAGCTAGGAGCTAGGATCACAAATTATGTGATTTGTTGCCCTAGTGTCCACTATCCAAGAGTGATTTGGACTTTGAGTAAGGTCTTGGTTTGATATGGTTAGAGTGGAGTGGTTACCAGCCATGTTTAGATAGCTTGGGGACTGAGTAGGACAATTGCTAACAACAGTGGTAGCTGCAAGAGATGGAGAAGGTTGGTTGTCATTATCAATGGTTGCTCCTCTTCCAGCCGCAAGAATAGCCATCAATTCTTCATACTAGGATTTGGTTAAGCTCAATCTATCATTTTCCCCATGATAAGTATTGTCTTCTCCCTGCTGAACAACCTGAGACAGGTGGCTATAGGAACTTGCCTTCCTTACCCGTTGGTACAGTTCATGCCCTGGTGGATATCCAACAAGCTTATAGCATTTTTCTCTCAAATGTCCCTTCATGTGACAATGTGAACATGTAGGAACTTCAGCATTCCCTACCTTGAAGTAGGATTTAAGGCTATGTCCTAGGACCATACAGTGTGAGCAATATTGGTTTGTCCTTCCTTGCTCTTGATTTTGATGTTGATGTACTCTTTTGGGCAGATAAGGCCATGTTGTTAATTCCTTGCATTGTTCCAAGGATTTGATGTTGTTTTTCTTACTGTTGAAGCATTGCAAAAACTTTGTTAATGGGAGGAATAGGATCCAACATCAGGATTTGATCCCTGACATGACTGCAGTTCTCATTTAATCCCATCAAAAACTGAAGCACACAGTCTCTTTGCATTCTTTCACTCAGAATCCACAGATGTCTACATGTGTACTCTGGCATTGTATCATAGACCGAAAGTTCATCCCAAATTACTTTAAGTTTGCTATAGTAAGTTACAATCAAATCATCTCCCTAGATCAGATTTGCTAGAGCCTTTTTTAGTTGATAAATCCTAGGTCCATTATGTTGAGACATCCTTTGATTTAATTCATCCTACGGCTCATAGGCATCATCAACAAAGAGAAGACTAGATTTAACAAATTGAGATATTGAGTTTAGTATCCAGGAAACTACCATATCGTTGCATCTCTCCCAGGCTTCCAGCAGAACGGAGTTGCTGGCTGCAGGTCTTCTGATCTGTCCATTGACAAATCCCAATTTGTTCTTAGCTCTAAGGGCCCTCCTCATGCTACAAGACCACATGACATAGTTCTCAGTGGTCAGTAGGTCTGGAACTAAGGCCACCATTGGATTATCACCATGATCAATTCTGTATGGGTTCAATGGATCAGCAAAGTTAGGAGGGCGATCTGGTTGTGGTGGATTTCCAATTGAACCAGATGATTCTTCCATGTTTCAAAAAGGACCGAAACCTTCACTGCCTTTTCCAACCTGAATCTGATACCATGTAGAAGAACAATCAAATTAAAACAATTAAGAGAGAATGGAAAGGAAATCAGGGAATCAAGTTCTGGAACCAGAGTTCCTGGAAATCCAGTTTCTTTATTTTTTGGCAGTGTTACTATTCCATTGCCTTGCTCCTTTAAAACTCTGCTCTGTTTTAAAAATAAAAATACCACACCTATCTACACTCATGCACAGAACACATGGTACATTTCCTGCTCAAAAATCCTACCGGACTCACACAAAACAACCTGCACAAGAGAGGCCATTTGCTAGTGTTGGTGCTGTGAACCGTGAGAATGTACATTTGCCACGTGGATGGATTTCCTTGGTCATTAAAACAGACTTTTTGCTAGCTCTGTTCTTGAGCAAATTTCCAATCCAGCCTTGTGATCAGAGGGTAAGCGTATTTGTCAGCCTTGTTCTCCCTTCATGTTCGTTTCCTCTGTTTTGTTCTTCCACCAATTTCTCTTAGGTGCAAGAGTAGGATATGCTCTATAGCTTTCTTCCCTTTTCGTTGCTTTTCAACTATGTATGAATGGGTAGGAGTTTCTCTCCATAATTTTCCTTCAATATCATTGATTTCACTAATTGATTGGCTCCAAAACTCAGCATTGCTTTTATTGAATTTCAGTTTCTTGTTTGATCAATTTCCTCCATCCTTATCTAGCTTTTTCCCTCTAACAATTTGTGTCACGCTTCGAATTTAGGACCCTAACACGGTAATATTGTGAACCACTCAGCAAATATTAAAGTCATACATGTTATAGAGTGAACCAAACCAAACATCTCAATTTTAATTGATAATGGAAATAATGTAATATCCAACTTTAGTTCACTGTGAAAACAAAACCATCCTATCTATGGCAATCATGAAATGTCTTAAAGCAACGTAATGAAAATTCAAAATCAACATCCTAGGCTAGAATTTCTGTGCTTGCTTCTAACATCCCCATGTCTAGTCATTCTCTCTAGCATCGTTTGCAAAATACATTATCTAACAGTAGTAAGCGATAATTCATCTAGTAAATGGAAACATCTGCCCTTTTCTTATCAATGAATGTGAGTAATAACAGTTTAAAGAAAACCTTCGTATAAAATAAACATTTCAAAAGAGATACATAAAAGCATTAAAGGCATTCAAGTGGCATCTGAAAAGAACAGATAGCGGTTATCAAATTTAGTTCATCATACTCATAATTCACACATTCTCTTTCCATAGCTAGCTTATACTCTTGCATACTGCATATGTTTTTTCATCGATTAGAACTTTTGTTTATATTCTTCTAACTAAATAGGGTAATGTCATATCTCGGCTCCATTGCCGTGACTCCAAGCTTCAACTCTATCTGGAAGATGTCTCAATCTATTGTTACCTGACTAGTAGGCCCAAATACCAGTTTCACCCGCTGCTAGTCGAAATCATCTACGCCAATTAGATAGATTTCAATCCTCACACTCGTTAGCATTAATGAGTGGTTTATTTGTGTTTAACTCATCACACACATTCAATTCTAAAAAATGTGTTGCAAAATGTGATTACTTCACTAAGAACTCAAATCTGATTTTCAAGTAAGGATTCAACTCTTAAAAGTACATATCAAATCCATGTTTTGTAGTTGGAAAACACTTGAAGTCTCATTTGCAAACAAGTAGCAGGGAAAATCAGTTACATTGGAAATCATTTAAAACAATTGAAAACTACTGGCAGGATTTAACAACTTACAGTCACTTAGCTTGACTTGTTATTAAGTTCCTCATCTCTAGCCTTGTGATTACCTAATGATTCACATATACACTTCCCATTCAACACTTTATTTGATCAATAACTTACACCTTACAATGGTTCATGTGTATCTAATATGCCGATTCTCACTTACTTTTCCTCATTCCCATATTCTCATATTTTTATTATGCACCTTACAGTGATCTTAAGTCAAATTATGTTCTAAAATCAAAAAATTTAGTCCAAGATATGCAAGTAGGTATTCTATTTGGTCTTGCAATTAGGTCTCGCGATCACGAGCTTTAATTCCACGACTATGGGGTTTCAATTCGTGTTTGAAATTGCCAACAGTGAGACGTACTAGAATTTCTTCCATCCCTTCCTCAATCAAGACGGGTGGTCCTACAATTGCGGAGGTAGGGTTTGCGATTGGGTTCGGTGGCCATCGAGTGTTCTAGAAATCCCGTGTCTAGGTCTGTGATTGCTATTCTTGGTCCCATGGCTGTGGCATCGTTGCACCCGGTGGCGCGGCATAAGGTAGACTCTCGTTTGGGCACTATTCAATTGGGTTTACTCATGCCAAATCAATTTTAATCCACAAAATTTTATTCTCCACTTATTTTCATGGTTCTAGGACATGATTTTACACATTAAAAATCCTTGGAGATCATAACCAATATATTTTCATGATTTTTGAAAGTCTTAGGACACCTTTTTAATTCGATTACATGATACATTAATACACAATTCCTAGGACTCCTGTGCATAAATTCAACATGTTTAATCCATCAAAATCAACATTTTTTTAGTGCCTATACATGTAAAAGTGATCATATTGTGTGTATGCATGAATAACGAGCATAGGAGTTACCTTAAAGATATTGTGTTTGAATGGTCAAAAATTCTCCACAGCTCTTTGGCTGCCATCACTTGCTTTTTTCTTACTTGGAAATAGAGTTTAACCCTTTTAAAATCACTATTCATAACTAGGTCTATTAAGGATGACCCAGGTATCAAATGCTCTTGTTTTTGATTTCTTTCATGCAATTACAATATCTCTGAATTCCTCCCCTAGTTTTATGTGAATTTTGATAATTTTTTACCTCATTTTACCCTCATCAAAGCATGGAAGTTTCCTGCAATTAGTTACCTTAAAAATGTAGCAAATTTTCCATTTGCCTTAAATATTCATATGCCATCCTATACCTTCATATTTAATATTCAATAATTCCACACGAAACATAATATGTACAATTAAAAAAAAAATTATCTTGATTTTAGTATATTTCCTCTCAATAATGTAATATAATAACCAGCCATAAAAAGATTTATGAACAAGGGATGAAACTCTCAAATTTGGTGATAGTGAGTACACGACACTAAATTGCAAAACAGTCCCCCGGATAACAATCATTATCAAAACAAGTGACTTAATCCTTTCTTCTTGTGAGAAATATCCCACAAAAATGACAAAAAAAAAAATCAGCAAAAGCAAATTATAAAGGCAAACACAACAAAAAGAAAAATGGGAAATAGTTTTCTTTATTTTTTGACATAATTTTCTTCCAACTTTTAATAAAGAATTATTTTACATCCAATCTATACAGATGCATCACTACCACAGAACAGCAAACAAAATCTCTCAAGTATTTGCTTAATCAGCGGGCCAAATATCTTTTACGTCTAGACAGACAAAGAAACATTAGATTCTAAAACTAAAGCAACATAAATAAATAAATGATATTGACACCCAGTCTGACTCCATTCTATTTAACCTATGCTCGAATATCAGTTCGAGCAAATATCCATTCCGCTAGTAAGTGAATTTAACAATCTATAAAACTGCAATCCCAGTTTGCAGACTCACCAAATATGAAAGAGGCATCAATTAAAGCGCTCAACAAAAGCAAGTAATAATAAATGTTTTTTCTTATTTAAATCTCCTCGCAAGATGATAAGCCGGGGGTGAGTAAGCACAATGGGGGCACGGGTACTTTATTTTTTTATTTTTTTATTTTTTATTTTTTATTTTTTAAACATTGGTATTTTGATGGTTTGAGAGGAAGTAACCAACTAATTTGGTCATTTCCCAATACAAAAAAAATAATCGTATCATAAAATATTTTCAAGGGTTATTTTATTACTAATAATAGAAAAATAGATTAATTAATTAAAAACAACTATATTTCTAATTTCATATTTAAACAATTAAAGATATACATTGGTCTGTCAAAAAGGTGCATAAAATGTAAATGTAAAAATTTCAAAAAAAATGACACAAAATTGTTTTTAATGATGTTTGGGCATTAATCTATTTTCGTAAAACTTCACAACTTACTTGTTTTGGAGTATATTAAGATTTGATTATTATTTTAGCATAATTGATAAACTTTGATTTTGATACTCTTAATGTGCAATTTTACTCTTCAATAAAAAATAAAATAATTCTAATATTGTTAGATGAGATGGTAATAAGCTTGGTTCACAATTTTGATGGGTTTCCTTTACCTCAAAATTTACACAATTCCATAGTTTTGAAAGGCGTTGAGTGGTGCGCACCTGGCCAGAGGCTACATCATCCGCACCTTTATTGAGAATTGGCCCACCTTCATTGAAGTGACATAGACAAACGCTAGAATCCATTTTGCCTAGGTGTTCTAGCACACGCCAGATGCCCTAGAGCGAAGGCACACTTTTTTTTCTCTTTGCGTTTTTCAAATGAGAAACACACTTTTAATTACGATGTGCAAAAAAAAAATAAAAGTAGAGCTGAACAGCCTTAAGGCCCGACCTTAGCTTCAACAAATCGAAGAACGATGCGTGCAGACACATAGCCAGGATGCACACTGCAAAGAGCATACCGTGATTGTATAGGCTTCAGTTTTCTTCGCTTCTTCCTAGTCAACCGCAACTTTTTATTAATTTGTAAGCCCATCCCTCATCGAAATGCTTTTTTTATTTGCTTTTGGGCCTTTTCTAGGTAACTTATTGCATTATCTAGGTTGTGCTTTCAATCTTTAGTAAAACTTTGTGAAAGGGAGATCTAACACCTTGCAAGGAGTTTAAAGTGTGTGGAAGTAACGGTTGCTGCTCAGTGATAACCTCAATAAGGCTCTAATTGGTAGAGGAGCTCTTTTGAGCATTAAAGCATAACTAAGCAACATTTAACCACTTCACCTAATCTTTATGATTGCTACTTATCAAATTTGGGGTGGTAAATTGCAATGGTAACTTGAACTCATGCTCAGTTTGGACTCGAGAAGTTTGAAGAGCTAAGTTTGAAAGATTCCAACAAATTGGAGGTCTCGATCACTAATAATGTCCTTTAACAAACCCCAATATCTCCGTCACTTGCTTCGGGGCTGCGATGAATTACTTTGAAAATCTATTCACCACAATAATGATCTTGCTAAAATCTACCACTTTAGGCGGTCTAGTAATATGGTCCATCGAGACACTCGCTTAGTGTCATGTTAGGATGAGAAGGGGGGTTCCATTAAGTCCTTCAGCTTTAAATGGCCTACTTTATCCTATTGGTGAATCAAGTAAGATTGAATACATGCCTTGACTTCATCTGTATTTAAGACCAATAATATGCTCTCTGCACTAAGGCCAGTATGCACTGGCTTCGAAGTTGATCGGTCCAGAGAGTATTATGACATTCTGCGACCAAGGATTTCCTCAAGTCCCCCACCTTTAGGGACATATAAGCAAATATGCTTAATTCTTAGCAATATCTTCTTCAGCCAAAATTGCTTAAATTTAACACACTGGCCTCTAAGTTGATCGGCTCAAAGAGTATCATGACATTCCACGATCAAGGATTTCCTCAAGTCCCCACCCTTATGGACATATAAGCAAATATGCTTAATTCTTAGCAATCCTTTCTTTAGCCAGAATTGCTTAAATTTACCTTATTTGACCACTTAGATTAAACACTTTTAGCTAGATCTCGCTTAAGCAACTTCCATATTTAATCTTTCATAGAGGTGGCCTCCATGTTTAAGGAGAGAGTGACGACCACCTCAACTTTACCAAATCTGCCTTTCGACTAAGGACATCTACCTGCTTGGAATTCTAGCACAAAGTTGAACTCTACGAGTAACTTTTCTTATCATACCTATTTTTGAGTGAGCTTCGATTAAAATAAGAAGTAGTTGACTACATTATTATCCATTCTAACCATAAATGCACACCTAGTAGATAATGTAGCCATAATCTAAAGCAGTGGACTACAGCTAATAGCTATTTCTTATTTTTTGGGTAGTTTCCATCTGCATCCTTTAACTTTCTAGTCTCGACAGCAATAAGGTACCCATTTTGAGTTAACACCCCCCCCCCAAATTGTATAATTAAAGGCTTTAGACTCCACCTCAAATGGCTTCAATAGATCAGGAGTGCCAGCACAAGATTGGTGGTTAGTCTTTTTCAATCTCTGAAAAGCGACTTGACTTTAGGGTGACCACACCTATTCTTCAGCCTCCTTTGTAAGATCTATAAATGGCTTGGCTATTTTAAAGTATTCCTTGACAAACCTTTGGTAGTGTTGGTCAGTCCAAGGAACTACCATACTTCATGCATGTCCTTAAAAGGTTGCCACTTAATAGCCTGCACCGTCTTTGAGTCCATTCGAATCCTCACTCGTTCAATAATATGACTTAAAAAGTAGATGGTTTTGAATGATAATCTTCCTCAAATGCTCTTAGGGTTTTTTTAAGGTCTCACTGTATACCACAATATTATCCCAGTGCACACAACAACAAATTCATTAAGGAAGCTATAGAGCAGTTATTTCATCAGTGTGCAAAATGTTGCCAGTGCATTCATCAGGTCAAATGGCATAATTTGAAACCCATAGACATCATATCTTGCTACCACTATCTTCACTCCATCACCTTACTTAATTCAGACTTGCTAATAGCCCAACTTGAAATTAATTTTAGACAAGTACTTCGATCAACTTAGCCTGTCAAAAGCAAGTAATGGTATGGGATGCTTATTCTTCAGTGTGATATTGTTCATGGCTTGATAGTCATAGCACATTCTTAAGGATCCATTGGCCTTCTTCTAGAACTAGATAAGGCCTTATACGTAGATTTTATGGCTTGGATCCCACTCTCTAGCATTTCCTTGAGTTGCTTTCTCAGTTCCACAAGCTTAGGTTGTGTCATGCGGTAGGGTGCCCAGGCAGGAGCTCAATTTCATGCGACACATTTCTCTTGGGTGGCAAATTACGAGGACGTTTATCAGGCATAACATCCTCAATTTTCCTAAGAAGATCGTTCACCACATTAGGTTTTGGCCCTGATTCCTCCATTTTTTCAAATTAGATGGTGCATAGACAAGATGGCCCATTGCACTTGCATTTTTTTCTCAAACTAGACAGCCAATAAGCTTTTCTTACCAAATCTGCCCAACATGATGGGAACAATGCAATGCTACTCCTCACCATCATCAACACCTCTCCATATAGCAAGACCAATGCTTTCGTCTTTTAAGAAATTAAGCCCAAAGATAAACTTGAAATGATCCGTTTGAACCACAGAAATGTTGATCTTTCCCTCGAGTGGACCAGTCTTAATCCTGACTCCTTTGGCAACTCCAACAACAAGTTACATAGTTAAATTGATCACTTTAGTCCATAACCCTTTTATCAAGTGCAAGCCCAAATCTCTCCACCTTAGTAGTAGCTAAATAGTTGTGTGGCACTTGTGTCAGTCATAGCTCAAATAGATTCGCTATTGATATTCACACCCATGTACATCAATTCCTTCTTATGCTTTTGAGCTCTCCTCGTCTGGATGGCTTTCTACCGTTATTGGAGTAGTCAGACCTACTACAGAATTCCTTTTTTGCTTTGTTGAAACATGATGAGAAATGGTCTTTCATCAGTGGGAAATAACACCTAGGTTGTCTCCCTCAAAATTTAATTCACTATCTTTTGATTTTGGTGCTTTGGGCAAAGCCTGCTTTGACGGTCCCTAATCCTTAAAGCTCAACAAAGCATTTCCTAGCTTTCTTCAGGCAAGTTTCGAACAGGTGTAGTCTATCACACAAAAAGTGTTTAGTCCTTAGTGTTATCCCCTAGTTGCTCTAAGCAAGTTTATTCTTTGAATTACCTTGGGGTGAATTGATGTTTGAGACTCTTTGTTTACCCTACCTTTGTTTAAGTTATTTTTAAAGGTCTTCCACCATTCACTTTTTGTTGGGGTTCACTAATTGCTTAACATTACTTCTATAGCTTAAGCTCAGAAATAGATGTTGCTAGAAGACTCATGGACTTAAATGACGAACCTAAAAAGGGACATAGATACTTTGTGCACCCCTACAAAAAGGGAATGACAGAAGATCTTTCAAAAATAACTTAAACAAAGGTAGGAGAGATAGACAGTCCCAAATATTAGTTCACCCTTGGGGCAATTCAAAGAATAGACCCGTAAAAAGCAAGTAGGGGATGGCATCAAGGAGAACTGGCTACTTTTTGTGTGATGGACTGTGAGATGGATTGCTTAGAGATTTCCCAAAGAGAAAATTAGTAAATGCTTTATCAGGCCTTAAAACTGCTGGGCTGTTAAAGCAAGTTTCACCTTAAGCACCCTAATCAAAAGACAATGAATCAGATTTTGAGGGAGATAACTTATGTGCTATTTCCTATCAATGTAGGATTATTTCTTGTCAACTTGTGACCAAAAAAAAAGGGAAACCTAAAGTGGAGCCAGTTGCTCCAACATTGGTGGAAAGCCCTCCAACTGAGAAAAGTAAAAAAGACCATAAGAAGAAAGGATTGATGTACGTGGATGTGAAGATCAATAGTAAATCTATTTAAGCTATGATTAACACAAGTGTCATGCACAACTATTTAGCTACCATTGAGGTGGAGAAATTTGGGCTTACACTAGAGAAAAACGTTGGATGACTAAAAGCAATCAATTTAGCTTTAAAGGAGCTTCCAAATGAGTCAGGATTAAGGGTAGTCAATTTGAGGGAAAGATCAACCAAGGATTAAGGGTGTTCCTTTTGAGGAAAAGATCAACCTTTCTGTGATTTAAGTGGATCATTTCAAGTTTATCTTCGAGCTTGATTTCTTAGAGGCAAGAGCAATGGTCTTGCCGTGTGAAGAGGCATTGACAATAGTGGGGAGTAAGCTTTACATCATTGCTAATGTGTTGGGTTGAATTTGTGAGGAGCAAATTGGCTATCCAATTTGAGAATGGCTTCCAATTTGAGAATGGATATAAGCACAATGAGCGAGCACATCTATGTGCCTTTCAGCTTGAAGAAAGTAGGAATTAGGGCTAATCCCTAATGTAGTAAAGGATCTTCTTGGGGAATTTGATGATGTTATACTTGATGAATTTCCTCATAAGCTGCCACCCAAGAGAAAAGAGGATCATGAAATTAAGCTCCTACCAGGCACTAAACCACCTACTTGAGCACCTTATCACATGACGCAACCTAAGTTCATGGAGCTTAGGAAGCCACTAAGAGAAATATTGGAGAATGAGATCATTCGACTTGCAAAATCATTGTATGGAACCCCTATCTTTTTCCAAAAGAAGGCTAATGGATCCTTGGGGATGTGCTATAACTATTAGGCCTTGAACAAGATCACAATGAAGAATAGTTATCCCATAGCGTTGACCATTAATCACTTTGACAAGCTAAGCTGGGCAAAGTACTTCTCTAAAATTGATTTAATAACAAGTTATTAGCAAGTTCGTATTGAGGAGGGTGATGAAGTGAAAACCACAGTGGTGACAAGATGTGGGCCTATGAGTCTCTAGTTGTGCCATTTGGCTTGATGAATGCACCAGCTACATTTTACACCTTGATAAACTAAGTACTCCATTACTTCCAAGATGAGTTTGTTATTATGTACTTAGGCAATATTGTGGTGTCAAGTTAGCTAGGAGTATTTGAGGAAGGTTCTCACTCATCTATGTAAGTGCGAACTATAAATGAAGCTATTGAAGTGTTCATTCACATAAGAGACAATCCACGTTTTAGGTTATATTATTAAACGCGAGAGGATTCGAATAGATTCAAAGAAGGTGTAGGCTATTGAGGAGTAACAGCCTCAAAAAGATGTGAATAAAATATGGTGGTTTCTTAGACTAACTAACTACTATTAAAAGTCTGTTAAAGGATACTCTGAGATAGCCAAGCTACTTAAAACTTACAAAGATAACAAAAGAATAGGCCTGATTGTTACCCCAACTTTAGGTCGCTTTTGAGAGATTGAAAAATGTTATAATCACAAGTTTTGTGCTGGAACTCCTTGATTTACAATCGCCATTTAAGGTGGAGACTAATGCCTCTAACAATATAATTAGGGGAATGTTAATTTAAGATGGGCATCCTGTAGTAGGAAATTGAAAGAAGCCGAAAGGAACTACTCAGCATAAAAGAAAAAGTTATTGGCCGTAGTCTACTACCTTAAACTATGGCAACATTATCTGCCAGGTATACCACTTATGGTCATAATAGGTAATAATGTGGTTAGCTACTTCTTGATCCAATTGAAGCTTGCTCGCAAAACAAGCATGATGGTAAGAGTCACTAGTAAAGTTCAACTTTGTGCTAGAATTCCAAGTAGGATCCAATAACTATGTGGCAGACCTTCTCAGTTGAAGTGTAAATTTGGTGGAGTTAAGGATGGTTGCCACTCTCTCCTAGAGTAAAGTGGCAATCTCCATGAAGGATAAAATAAGAGAGTTGCTGAAGTGAGATTTAACTACGGAGTGTTAGATCTAAGTGGAGAAACAAGAAAAGTCTAGGCAATTTTGGTTAGAGGGATTGCTGAGGACTAATTATAATCAATTATATGTCCCTAAAGGTGGGGACTTGAGGAAATCTTTAATCGTAGAATGGCACGATACCCTCTAGGTTGATTATCGTAGAGGTGAGTGCACATTTGGCTTAGGGCAGAGGGCGTATTATTAGCCTCAAATGATAAATAAAGTCGAGGTATATATTCAGTCTTCCTTCATTTACCAATAGAACAAAGTAGATTATTTGAAGTCGAAGGGCTTACTAGAACCCATTTCCTTTTCAACACAAACCTGGGAGAGTATCTCAATGGACTAATATCACTAGACTGCTTAAAGAAGGAGATTTAGACAACGTAATTGTCGTGGAAGATAGATTTTTAAAGTATGCCACATTCATTGTAGCTCCGAAGCATGTGACAACAAAGATGACATTGTACTTATTCTTTACACACATTGTCAAATATTAGAGTTTAACATTGTTAGTGATCGATACCCTCAGTTTGTTGGAATCTTTTGAACTGAGCTCTTCAAACCCCTTAAGTCCAAACTAAGCATAAGTTCGAGTGACCACCCACAATTTGATGGCTAAACAGAGCACTTCAATTTTAGGTTGGAGAAGTACCTTTAACACTTTGTGAGGAGCAATTAAAAGAATTAGGTGAGGTTGTTGGATAATGCTCAGAAGAGCACCTCTACCAATTGAAGCCCTTTTGAGATTATCATTAGACAACAATCGCTACTCCCACACACTTTAAACTCCTTTCAAAGTGTGAGATCTCCCTATGCATGGAGTTTTACTAAAAAATGGAAAGGTGACTTAGAGATTGCAAAGAACTACTAGGAAAAGGCCCATAAAAGAATGAAAAAGTAGGTAGACTAAGGACGGCGCTTTGCAGAGTTCAATGTAGGAGACCTTATTGTTGGTTAAGGTACTTGACTCATTGTTGACAAAGTGTGTTTGAGTAAAACCATTGGTTTATGCAGAAATACATTGAACTATGCCACGTAGAACAAAGATTCGGAAGGTGACCTATAAAATTAAGTTACCTACAAAGAGGCCACTCTAACAATCACGAGTACAATATCTTAAGCGATCATCTTCCCTTATAATAGGATTGGCAAAAAATCCTATTAATAGGATTATACATTAAAAATCTGATGTATACTATAATGTTTAGTCCTATAACCAAGATATTTTTACTAAGCCTATTATGGGGGTAAGGTGTCCACTAAAGAGATTATATTTATAGTAGTTAGATTTTTCGATGTATGCTAGTCATTGTCCATTGTAATCATTCTGTTACTAGTAATATAAAGTAAAATTTTGCAAATGGCATGTAATTACTAACTTCTTTACATTCCCTTGTAGCATTTGACGGAACATGAGTGAAATATATGGCCAAAGCAGTGTGCAAGTTCAAGTTAATGTAGTTGGACAAGAAGCAACTTGTAGCCGCATAATGCCCTTTTGAAGAATAGGGTTCCACACTTGATTTTGTCATGACAACCTTAGAGAAGAAGGTCAAGAACTTGGAAGCCAAAGTTGTGGTCCTTTTTCCCAGCTTCCTCAAAAGGTTAGGAATCATGCCAAGTTTTATTGGAAAATCAAAGAATAAGAAATAGATGCAAGCTCCAAAGATAGATGCAATCTATGTCTATTTGAATTGAATTACTTCAATAAGTAAGTAGTAATACTCTAACGATTGCTCAGGACCTTAGGTAGAGAATTTGAGTCCCTGAGTGACGATTACACAGGGGTGCCTAGGACACCAAAGAGGTGAAAAGTTTACTTTGACATGGGACATACTTCCTAGTGATAAAAATTATGGACAAGGCTACAAAGGTCACCACAGCCACCAAGTACTTAATGGGCGATGCTAAACTATTGTGGCACACCAAGTATGCAAACATCTAAGCCAGTTGAATACACGTTGTTACTTGATATTAGTTGTGGGTTGTCATCCGAAATCAATTCATCTCAAAATGTTAAGTATTGTGCTAGCAGGCTATTGCATGAACTATGACAAATTAGAGGGTTCATGACTACGTAAAGGTATTCTCAGTGCTCATGTTGGACATTTAAAAATGTCCAAGAGAGACAAGTTCTTCACAAACCTATAACACAACTAGAATTACGGCACTAGCAAGTAGGAGACTTGAGTTCTAGAGGCTCTAGTAGCAACATTGCTAATGCCCCTAATTGAAATGCAGAGTTAGGATGGTTGCCGCTTCATCTTCAAACAAGATGGCTACTTTCATGAAAGATCAAATATTAAAGTTGCCATAGTGAGATAAAGCATCTGAGTGTTTGATTCAACTTGTGCAACAAGGTAAGATTAGAAAACTTTAGCTTGAGAAGGGATTGCAGAGGACCAAGGAAAATTACTTGTATCATCTAAGAGGTGGGGACCTAAGAAAATCATTGATCACTAAATGCAACAATAAGTGAAGCCATTTGGAAGAGAGTGCATATTAATCCTTCTGTAGGTGTATTATTGGTCTTAAATACGTGATGAAGTTGAGGTATATATTTAATCCTACTTAATTTACCAGTAGACAAAGCATATTATCTAAAGCCAAAAGGCTTAACTAAACCCTGTCCTATCCCAAATCAACCTTAGGATAGTGTTTGGATGGATTACATAACTTGATTGCCTAAAGCAATGGATTTAGGCAACATCATTGATATGGAAGGCAGATTTTTCAAGTATGCCTATATGTTCTGAAGGGTAGGGACTAGAGGATATCACTTACTATAGAGTGCTATGACACTATGGATTGTCTAGCCAGGAGATGAACGACACTCTATGGATTGTCCAGCTAGGAGATGAATGCACACTAGAGTCTATGCAAGGGGTATTATTGGCCATAAATGTATGGTGAAGTTGAGGCATGTATTCGGTCCTCTCTACTTTGCAAGCAAGATAAGGCAAACCATATGAAGCAAAAGAGCTTGCTTGAACCCCTTCCCATCTTGACTTTACCATGGGAAAATGGGACATTCAAGCAACATTATTGTTATGATCGATAGATTTTCGAAGTATGCTACATTCAATCATAGCCACCAAACATGTCACAACAAAGGCAACTAACACACGTATAAAAAAGGAGAGGAATCTAACCAAATTGCCTAGTTTTTTTCCTAGAGGATTTGAGTGAAAGATTGATTTGATTAAAAGGAATAAAAATTTGTATATTTTTCTGTTTCAAGGTGATTACCACCGTCACACGAGCAATCCCAAACTTTTGGGAGCAATTGCAATTATCCTACTAGACAAATCAGACATTGAACACCACCTAGCATCCCTTACTACCCATTAACATTGCTTGCACATTTTCCATGAGCAATGGTGTCAGTTACCAAGTGTGATCAACATCAGTAGTTGCAACCCTGTTTATTGCTTGACTATCGAGATCACTTGATCACAATCTGTGAGTGATTGCATTTGTAATTTTGCTAAGATTGCTCATTTTTTAGTGACAAGTGCTTGCGTAGCTACCCATTCCTTCATGAAGCGATCCCACTAGTTCTGGATCAACCAAGCATTGTCATATACACCTCACATGTCGTCATATTTCAGGCTAGAAATTACCAAGTCTTTTGTAGCTACTTTCTAATCACACAATGACACGAGAAATTGAGTATTCTGAAAATATTTTAAAGGATTATTGAATGATAAATGAGAAAAGCCAAAGCCAAGAACCCAAAATACATCAATCGACACATAATGATATATGACTCACACATAATAATTGATAAAACATAAAAAATATTATTACCAGAGCGTTCATGAGATACTCCCAATTTTGCCTCGCTCTCTTGTGACCATGACTTCAAGGCAAAGAATATTTCAATTGAAACTATAGCAAGAAGTTTAAGAGCATTTGAGTGGAAACTATGATATCTTGTCCAAAAGCAGACACAATTAAAAAAATTAAACCTGCATGTACTTCTTTTACTTCTTTTTCTTTAATAGAATGGGGCTAGGGGCAATTAGGTTCATTAAATTAATGTTACTGGGAGTATGAAGCATTTCCAGCATGGCTACGGCGATTGATATATATTTTGTGTATATCTCGAAAGTAGACAAGTTATTTTTTTAATTTCTCACTCTTTTCTAATATTTATTTTTTACAGTTCTAATTAAATTCTATTTCATTTAGTTAATCTAATCAATTTTTCCTTTAATTTTCTCTCATTTTTATATACATTTTCAGTTTATTTTACAACTTAATAATTTATATCTTATTATTATCAAAAAATATATATACTTTTATTATATTTAAAATAAATTAATTTTGTTGTATGATAAATTATAAAATAAAATATTAATGCAAATAATTTTAAAAATTATATAATAAAACATAACTTTATGTGTATATATAATAAATTGTATTTTGAATTTTAAATGACATACATTAAGTGCATAAATTGCTAGTGATAAAAAATGCTCGAATCTCAATCCCAAATTCGTAACACAAACAAGACGCTTTTCTAGTACTATAAGAAAGTAGAATTTGAATACAGAAATTTAAAATTGCAACTCGTAGAATTTGAATACAGAAATTTAAAATTGCAACTCTTTGTCGTACAGTAATCACTGTAATAATGAACGAGTGTCAGGATTATCAATGTATCACTTGGATTAAATGTCCAAAGAACCGACTAATCAAATTGCTTTTAGCGTCATGTTGAGTGTTTACGCAAGCAAATGGGTTCACAGATTCATAAATTATGGACAGCTAATTGTCACGCCACGTCCGACGTATAACCAAAAACATATGATTGCAACGCCACGCAATGGAAATATACTTTATAGGCAAGATAGTGGCAGACGTTACGGAAATAGGAACACATCTAACAAAAAAATGTTTATTTTAAATATAATTAGATTGTATAATTTTATTAACGAAAACAAAATATAAATTATTACACTTTAAAATGAACTAAAAATATACCTAAATGAGAAAAAGTAAAATAAAAATCAGATAACAAATATTAATTAAATAAAAATTAGTTGAAAAAGTTAAAAAGAGAGATGTAAAAAGGGACAAAGAAAATATTGACAAAGTTTTATTAGAAATGGTAAATTAGTTAATAAATGGTATATAGTTTTATTAGAAAATATTTTAAAAACTGATGAAATGACAAAGTTGTTCTCTCGTCGTCTCGTAGTAGCAAAGATAACTCGTACAGAAATGGATTCACAAACTTGCAGAAAACTTATTATTGCAATTTACAATTCCGAAGATCATACTTTTAGCTGTTGCCCTGGTTTGCAATGGCCTCTCCACCCTATGCCAGCTTGTGAGTGTTAAAGATTTGATTCACAAAGTATGAAAGGAATTATTTTTATAATTTGTATAACTTAGAGAAAAAAGAATGTACAAAAAAAGAAGAAATTAATACCTATCATAATTCTTGTTATTTAGATGACAACTTTTATTTATGGTTTAATTTATTTCTTTGTTATATGATTTCTTAATTAATATTTGATATTAAATTAGAATATTGCCTTATTTAAAGCTAGTTTTGATAGTATATATATATGAGGTTGAATGGAGTTTGGAATACACCAAAAGAAATCAACTGGCTATCTCTCTTTTTCTTTCACTATTGTAATAGTGTTAGGCCTTGTTTGGTTTGTTCTTTCTATGTAATAAAGTTTAGAGTTTTTTTCTTCAATTTTTCTACTCCTTCAACAAATTCACAGCTTTGTTTTCATACTTTTTGTATCCAAAATCCAATATTGTGGTATTAGAGCTATCGATTAAGTTTGTAGTAATGACAACCAATGGCAATTCCCTTACTCAACCTTTACTACCGGTGTTTAAAGGAGACAACTATGAATTTTAGAGCATCAAGATGAAAACGTTATTCAAGTCTCAAAAGCTATGGGACTTGGTAAAGAATGGATACAATGAGAAGGATGATGAGGCACGATTAAGAGAGAACAAGAACAAAGACAACAAGGTATTGTTCTGCATCCAACAAGTAGTCCACGATTTTATCTGTTCAAAGATAGAGGGAGCTTCTATGGCAAACAAAGCTTGGACAACCTTGTCGATGGTGTACCATGGATTATCCACCGTAATAAGAATTAAATTACAAAACCTTAATTGTGAGTCCAAAATTTGTATATAAAGGATGGTGAAAGTGTACAAGAATTTTTGACCAAAGTTAAGGGTGTGGTCAACCAAATGTGGTCCTATGGTAAGGAAGTCTCCGAATGCACTATGGTATCAAAGGTACTCTGTAGTCTCTTCCCTAAATTTGATCATGTTGTGACAACCAAGAAGAGTAAAGGATTTAGTAATTTATTCCTTTGATGAGTTGATGGGATCATTGCAATCCCATGAGGCAAAAATCAACAGGATAGAGGAGAGAAAGCCTTTTAGGCAAATGGCGAAGGAGCCAAAGACTAAGACAAGGAAGTCGAACGTGGCAAAGGCAAAGGAATTTAGCATGGAAAAGGTAATTACCGTGAAAAAGGTAGGGTTTAGGACCTAAAGTTCAACAAAAACATTTAATGTTTTAATTGTAAAAAATTTGGATACATTAAGGCAAATTGTTGGTATAAGGATAAACAAGCAAATTATGTGGAGGAAATTAGTGAAGAAAGTAGCTTGTTCGTGGCCTACTCAAACCCAACTAACGTGAGAAATGAAGTGTGGTACGTGGATAGTGGATGCTCAAATCACATGACTGGCAAGAAAGATCTCTTCAAGCATATAGAAGAGGATCAAAAGAAAAAAGTGAAGTTAGGGGATGACCAAGAGATGGATGTCGAAGGCAAAGGCACCGTGGTCATCCAAACTTGCCAAGGTAACCTTTAACTACTCCACGATATTCAATATGTCTCTAACTTGGCTCACAATTTGCTTAGTATTGGGCAATTGATGGCAATTGGATATTCCTTAACGTTTGACGGTGATGAGTGCATCATTAAGGAGACACAATCACGACAAGTGGTGGCAAACATCTAGATGACTAAAAATATGATGTTTCCACTTGAAGTGCTAAAGGTTAGAGACTTTGCCCTTATTGTAAGAGAAAGCAATGAATCAAGGACATGGCACTTGAGGTACGGGTACCTCAACATTAAAGGACTACAACTCTTACAAAGGAAATGTATGGTTTATAACTTACCTAAAATTCAAACTTTAGATACATGTGAGGGTTAATTTATAGGAAGTAAAGTAGGAAGCCATTCCCCAAAGGAAAGGCTTAGAGTGTAAAGGAGAACTTAGAGTTGGTACATACGAACTTGTGTGGACTAATGAGAACTATGTCACTTGGAGGTAGTTACTATTTTCTCCTTTTCACAAATGATTATCCAAGGATGGGCTGGGCGTATTTCTTCAAGACAAAGGGGAGACCTTAAGCACTTCAGGAAATTCAAAGCTATGGTGGAAAAACAGAGTGGTGCAAGCATGAAGGTTTTACAATCCGATAGAGGAGGTGAGTTTCTTTCTAAAGAATTTTCTCAATTCCTTGATGCTAATGGTATTAGAAGAGAGCTCTCCATGCCATACACTCCAGAGCAAAATGGGGTAGCCGAAAGGAAGAATAGAATGGTTGTGGAGACGATAAGGAGTATGATGAAAGGAAAAGGCTTACCTAATAGCTATTGAGCTGAAGCTATTGCAACTGTCATCTATTTGTTGAACATCTCTCCAACAAAAGCTGTTCAAAATGAAACCCTTTATGAAGTATGGAGTGGAAGGAAACCATCAGCAAAACATCTCAAAATATTTGGTTGTATAGCGTATGTTTGGCAAGAGGAAAGTAAAAGACACAAACTTAATGAAAAATCCCAAAAGTGTATTTTTGTAGGTTACTGTAATGAAAAAAAAGCATACAAATTGTATGATTCTACTAATCATAAAACTATTGTTAATAGGAATGTTGTTTTTAATGAACTTGCAGGATGTAATTGGGAAAAGGAGGAAGAAAATTCACCTTAAGAAGTTCATCATGGAGAAAACATAATTTTACCATAGGACGAGCCATGATCGCGGGAGCTAGAGTCGTGATCGCAAAGACTCGATGATTTTGATGGTGATACTCCTCTAAGGTGATGCAAATCACTTTGTGAGATCTATGAAATTTATGAGTATGCATTTTTGACCTCTGATCCAATTTGTTTTGAGAAAGCTAAAGGAAAAAAAGAGTGGATGGATGCAATGAAGGAGGAACTAGCATCAATTGAAAAGAATGCAACTTAGGAGTTGTGTGACCTTCCTTAAGGTAAGAATCTTATTGGACTCAAGTGGATCTTTAAAACCAAGTTTAATGTAGATGGGAACATACAAAAGTACAAAGCAAGGCTAGTTGCAAAATAGTATTGTCAACAATAAGGTAGGGATTACATGGAGACATTCTCACCAATGGCAAGGTTTGAAACTGTAAGACTCTTAATTGTATTAGTAACTCAATTAAGATGGAGTATATATCAATTTGATGTCAAATCTATATTTTTAAATGGGGAATTGAGTGAGAAAGTCTATGTAACTCAACCCGAAGGATTTGTGGTACGCGGTAAAAAAAAAAGTGTATAGATTAAGGAAGGCGCTGTATGGATTGAAGCAAGCTCTGAGGGCTTGGTATAGTAAAAATGATAACTACTTCGATCAAAGAGGATTTGTAAGGAGTGAAAATGAGCCCACCTTATCTTTAAGGGGAATGATGAAATAGATATCATCATGGTATGCTTGTATGTTGATGATATCATTTACATGGGATCAAGACCATCATCGTTGGAGACATTTAAGAAAGATATGATGAAGAGATTCAAGATGACGGACTTGGGATCCTTGCATTACTTTCTTGGACTTGAAATTTTGCAAGTAGAGGATGGAATTTTTATTTGTCGAAGAAAGTATGCAATGGACTTGTTGAAAAAGTTCAACATGTCAAAGTGCAAGATGGTATCTACCCCAATGGATGTTAACCAAACACTACAAGTTGAAGATGGGTTGGAGAAGGCCAATCTAAAGCAATTTAGGAGCCTGGTTGGAGGTTTGTTATGCTTAACTCACACTAGACATGATATTGCATTTTCAGTTGAATTTGTTTCAAGATTTATGTCTAATCCATCCATGCTACACTTTGGAGTTGCAAAGAGGATTTTGAGAAACGTTGCAGGTATTTTGGACCATGGAATGTGGTATACATATCTTGAGGACTTCAAGTTAATTGGTTTCAGTGATAGTGATTGGGCAAGTGCCTTGGATGTAGAAGAAGCACTTTTGGTAATTTGTTTACATTTGGTTCAGGAGTTATCACTTGGAAATTAAAGAAGCAAGCTACAATTGATTTATCTACGGCAGGGGCAGAGTATATGGTAGCAACACATTGGCGGCTTGTCAATGTGTTTGGCTAAGTAGAATGTTGCTTGATTTGCAACAAAAGCAAGTGGAAGGGACTATTATCTTTTGTGATAATAAGTCTATCATTACAATCACTAAAAATACCACCTTTCATGGAAGAACAAAGCATATTAAGTTTGAGATATCACTTCATTAGAAATTTGGTGAATAAGGGTGAGCTGATGGTGGAGTTTTGTAGCACATAGTTTCAAATGGCCGATATTTTCACTAAAGCATTGGCTAAATCTAGGCATGAGTTCTTCAAAGTACTACTTGGAGCGTGTAACTTTAAATCAAGGGGGAGTATTAAAGATTTGATTCACAAAGTATGGAAAGAATTATTTCAATAATTCCTACAACTTGGAGAGTAAGAATGTGCAAAAAAAGAAGAAATCAAGGCCTATCATAATTTTTATTATTTAGATAACAACTTTTATTTATGGTTTGATTTATTTCTTTATTATATAATTCTCTAATTAATGCTTGGTATTAAGTTAGGATATTACCTTATTTAAGGCTAGTCTTGGCAGTATATATAGGAGGTTGAATGGACTTTGGAATAAACCAAAAAAATCAGCCAAGTATCTCCCTTTTTCTTTCACTATTGTGATAGTGTTAGGTTATTTTTAGTTTGTTCTTTCTATGCAATAAAGTTTGAAACTCTTTCCTTCAATTCTTCTACTCCTTCAACAAATTCACAGCTTTGTTTTCATACTTTTTGTATCTAAAATCCGACAGATAGTCAGAAGCACAAATCTGGCTGTGCGCTTAGCCAATTTTAGAGGGCTCGGTTTCACTGTGGTGGTGTTGTGCGGTTGCTGAGAGCTATGGAGAGGGGATATTGAAGGGGTGATATTGCACAAAAGCCATATAGAAAGGGTGAGAGAGATGGCTCGGTTAAGGAAGGAGGTGGTGGAGGAAGCTGGGGGCTAGGTTAGGGTTCAGTTAGAGAGTGTAAAAACAGATGCAACAGGAAGGGGTTGATGAATGAGAGAGAGAGCGCATGAGCAGAGGGTGGAGGGGGCATTGATGAATCCAAATAACATTGATCGAGTTGGTTGTTATCAGGCGCTTTGCTGGTGGTGCGACAGAGTCTTAGGGTTGGCGAATAGAGGATTGCAAGAATAAGAGGAGAGGTATATACTTTAAATAGAAGAGAGAGTTCTAATTAGGATGGGAGCAAAATTTGTGTAATTTGGATGAGAATGAAAATTATGTCTTATTTGTATGATTTTGGTGGGTAAAAAAAATCATTATATATATTTAATATGTAATAATAATTATATGGTGTGATAGATATATATTTATAGAGTATCAAAATATATGAATGTGAATAAGAAAATTATAGTGATATATATTAATTTGATTGTTTAAAAGTATAATCATGAAAAATAATTAGTTAGTTATAAAAGGTGAGAGAAGAAAAATTTTGAATTTGAATAAAATTTATAAAGTAAAATGTTTGTTTTGTAAAATTTTTTTAGAAGGGATAAATATTGAAAAATGATGAGCCAAAACATATAACGTGTAAAATGTTTTCAAATAGGAATGCATCGCATGTCTGTCTCATAACCAAAATTTAGACAAAATTAAAATATGTCACAAATAGTGTATTTGTATTATTATTGAAACTTTTACATGTCAATACAAAAAGTTATTGTAAATTTTTATTAAAAATTGTGAATGTTTTAAAATTGAATTTAATTAAAAATTCTGAAAATAGAGAAAAATAACCAAATTATAGAATACTACTCTGAATATTATAGATTAAAATGATTTTACATCTTTCAACAATTTATCAATTTATAGTAGTCATTGCAAAAATGAAAGCACCAAATATTAATATTTTATTGTGAAGTATTTTTTATGTTTAAAAGTAAAATGTAAATTAAAACTATGTGAATAATTTAATATTTAAATTTTGAATTTAGATCAATATATAAGTACATATGAATTATTTGTTTTTATAAAAAGTGGATATCCTAATATAACATAATTATACATCTTTTTATAAAAACAAATAATTGAACTTGTCAACTTCTATCGGTTGATGCATTTAAAATATATTTCACAACATTTAATAAAAAATTAAATGAATAAATATAATTTTGCAAAATATAAGAAATAACAAAGAACTGTGAAAAACTAAAGGCTATGTTCCTTTACAGTTTTACTTTAAAAAACACATGCTTCAACCATTACATTTTTTAAATTTTATGTTTTTTTATCTTTTATTTTTACTCAACTTTCTATGAAGACACGTCAAGAAGATGCACCCCAAAAATATAAACAAACATAACCAAAGAAACATCATTGCAACATAAGCATTTGATCATCAAAATTGTTCCCATGTTATCTCACAATGTTTCATTTTTTGCCGGATTGGGAAGCTATTTTCTCTTTATTTTACTATTTTACCATTCGTATTAAAGTAAGACGGATAGGGCATATTTGATTAGGAAGCAAGTCAAGCGAGTCCTTTGATAAACAACCAGCAATCATGTCTGCGGAGTCCTCTCCTGTTTTAAGTAGGGTTCCCAAATGCCAAAACAAAACGATTATGTCGGCAGGGTGTGCTATTAGTGGAGTGGCTTGAATCAAGTAGTTTATCTAGAGAGCGTATGGCGATGACTGAAGTTGACTGTACTAAAAAGCCAAGCTATCATTATTTCATTCCTTCAACATTTGCAATTAGTCAAGGCTATTTGGATTATTTGACAGATTATTTTATTACATTTAATATATAGAATTAACTATACTTTATTTTAATTATTTTGTATAGGATTTGACTTTAATAAAGAACTTTTATTCATTATAAAAAATATGTAATTAGTGTTGAGAAAATACTTTATCCAATCTAATTGTTGAAATGAACATGACTTAAATCGATTAACTTGTTAAATGAAAAAGAAAATGATTTAACTACTTCTATTTTAAAGTCAAAACTTCAACACCGGAAAATTTATAACGTGGGGCTAGGCAATTTATATTTAATTGCATTTATTGATCAAAGACAATACTTCATTAAAAAACTAACTACTTTTTCTTAATTAAAAGCTATACAACTTTTTATATTTTATTGATTGTCCTTATATTTTAAATGGAAAGTTCGGTTTAAAGATGAAAGAAACATAATATGACACACAATAAATATTTGAAGTTCAAGCAGCATAATTTAGAAATGAAGTGAAACAATATAAAAATATGAATAATAGAATTACAAAATGTATTTTTCTGATATTTTCTTCATCCATGATAAACTACATATGCAAAATTTTAAATTGACAGGATATCATAGAAAACAAAAGGAAAAAGTGACCATTTACATTGACCTTTTTCTATATCTACTCTCTTTGAAATTCCAACGATAATTTTAACATAAAACCAAACTGGAAACATCTGCTTGAACTCAAGAAAAAACTTTACGAAGATAGTGGAAGTACCTTTTAAATCAAAATCTCATTTGGTATTTACTTTAATATTCTTGTTATTTCAATTTAATATTTTATTATTAACCATAGTTATTCATCTTTTAAATTCCCTATAATTAGTTTAGCCTATTAACTTTATTTCTGTTCTTAAGGTCAACTAATTAGAGAATATATTGTTTGAAGTGACTAGGATTAAGAGTTATTTTTCATTTAATTTATATATACAACTTATTTTTTAAAAAAATGAGCAACTATTCCAAATTATGTGACTAAATAGAGTTTAAGATGCATAAACTCAACTCTCAATGCATGAATTGTGGATAATAATCTAGTTTAAGAGGCAAAATAATTATTATTTTGGGCATGTATCAAATGCTACAAACAGCATATGGGATAATCATGCTCATGTTATTAGGGCAACAACAAAGGAGGAGGATGACACTAATTCTTACCTTAAAATAGCCCTACTAAATCACAAATTCTAGATGTTAAACTTGATTTCGATTGGATATTGTTTAGATGTCATCACGTGGCATAAAGCTATCTCTATATAAATGTCTTGCTCTAATAGTTTTGGTTGGTGATTGTTGTATCTCATGTTCTATTTTAGTAAACGATTATGCCATGCATAATCCCTGATGATCAGCCTACGTTTAAGATATTCAATTTTCAATGTATTCCAAAATTTTGAAATCAATAAAATTTTTGTATGCTCGTACCCAGTTGAAGATAGTACTTGCTTGAAAAAAGAGTAAGGAAGAGAGAAGATTTGCCAAATCATCATAATCCCCAACTAACTTGTGTCATAAATATGTTGTAGATATAATTTAGTTCATATTCTAGTTAAGATTCATTCCAAAATATAATGGATGAAACATGTAATGCATACTAATCAACAAAATTTTCAAATATGATTACAAAGTATTTCAGTTATGGTCTATTCAAACTTAAAAATTTGTAGATGCTTCAATCATGATCTACCATGAGATTTATTGGGAAGATAATCTAATGTTACAACATGAAAAGCAACATGAAGATCTGAAGAATATTCAGTTAGAATTTTGCACAAATTATATTGGATGTAATCCAGGTACTATGTGAGCGTCTTAGAACAAATATATGTATTCCCAACATTGAAGAATTCTTTTCTAGATTGTTTCACACATTTTAGCATAGGAATGTTACTTTTATCGGTCAAAGGTGTAAAATATAATGGCTATGTTAGTTTTCAAATTATGAACCTAAAAAGCACAAACTCAAGTATTATACTTTTTAAATTTTATCTCTTTTTCTCTCTTACTTTTACACAATTTTCAAGATAAAAAATATCTAAAAATACTTACTAAAATTTGAAAGCAAACAAAACCAATATTTTACCTCATAAAAAGTAGTTAAGCTACATTTATTTTATGTCTAAATGTGTTTCATGTTTTTTTTTTTTCATTTGAGACAATTGTAGGTATAAAGTGCAAAAGTGAAGAAAACTACTAAGCAAAAACAACTTCGACACTATTTGGTATTTCTGGTGAATCTCACCATATGGTCGACTGAGATGGCTCAAAATTTACTAGAAATCCAAGAGAAAGAGATACAATCTTCTTCTTTTGAGAGATTCAATCTTCATCAAGGTGAAAAATAAAATTTGAAGTTTCTGCATTGTAAAATGGTAGCAAACAGACAAGGGAAAGTATAGGTGCACAATAGGCAAAAAAAAGTGGGGAAATTTAGAAATTTTTAGTCAGTGCATTAGATCAATTGACTAGGTGCTCGATTGAAGAAAAGGGGGATCGAGCAAGAGTTGTACACAAAGGAAAATAAGAAAACACTAACATTCCATAAATTTGAGAAAAATAGAGGATTTTTTGTGGAAGAATTTGTTGGAGGTCATCAAGAAAATTGAAGATTAAGTAGTTAACACTAAAGAGATTGAAAATGAAGCCATCTCAATACTTTTACTTACTCTTCCAATTGTATTTTAATTTTATGACAAATTTTGTGATGAAAATATGTATAATATACTAGGCTAATTTTATTATACTTGGGGGATCACTCAAATGACTCTAATTGATTTTTTTAATTTATACAATTTGTCTTTCATTAGTTCTTAGAATTCCTTCTTATGTTTGTATGTGTGAGCATCTCATAAAACTGAACCAATAATTGGTACTAGAACCACACTTTAGTGGTGTTAAACTTGTTACTAATTGACGATGGATATTAACTAGTGTGCTTGTGAAAGCTTCTAATTAAATCACCCAAAGACACAGGCGTGAGTTGAATCCATGGAGGATTTCTTGCACTTGCTTATGGAATGGGAGAAACTTTGTAACAATAGTGCATCTAGCAAACATGGAAAATTAAATGATAATGAAGATGAAAGTGACAACATCAATGAAGAAGATGGCATTGAAGAATATGAATCTAATTTTGAAGAGACATTAGACATTTGTTAGTGTGACTGAAATAAATGTGGGAATTCCAAACTTCACTTCAAGATACGCTGGAAAAGTATTGAATCTGAGGATACTTAGGAGCTAATGGATGGTTTAAATGATTACCAAGAAAAGTTGAAAAACTTATGTTAATAGGTCAAAGTTTTTGCTATTACCTGGGACTATTGATATTGTATGTGGGAGGCCACCTTGCCAAGGCATATGAGATTTTAATAGGTTAATAAATAAGAATGTGCCCCATGAAGACCCAAAGAACAAATAACTAGTTATTTTCATCAATATTGTGGCATATTTGAAGCTAAAATTGTGTTCATGAAGAATGTAGTTGATATTGTGAAGTTCGCTAGTGGTTTTTTTGGTAGATATGCACTTGACTATCTTGTTGCAAATGGTTATCAGGCTAGGATGGAAATGATGGTAGATAGTGCTTATAGATTGCCTTAATTTTGCATGTGCATATTCATGTGGGGTGCACAATATACAAAGAGGTTAGCTCAATATCGATTGCCTACATATAATGTTGTAGAAAGATGAAATATTCCCACTGAATTTTAGTTAAAACACAATTGCATTTGATGAAGGCCATGAAGTCAATCTTAAGAAGGAGCTTTTTCTTGGTGATGCAATTTCTGATCTTCCTCTTGTTGAGAACAATGAGGAACGCAATGAAATGAGTTATTCTTCTAAGCCTCAAATCGATTTTCAATGCTTCACGAGATTAAGAAGGGACGAAATGCCTGGATGCATGCCTTTTAACTCTAAATTGTTAGAACATAAATTGTATGGCAATTGCCCCCTTCTTCTAAATCAAGATGATTATGAGCGTGTTTGTTAAATCCTTCAAAAAAGGGTGCAAACTTTAGTGATTACTAGGTGTTAGAGTTCATCCTATCAACAAGGTTGAGTGGGATCCCAACGTGGAAGTAAGTTATTGACTTTTGGGAAGCCTATGGTTCTTGATTATGCTATGAGTTTTGTTGGTGGAAGATCAACAAATTTGTTTAGGTGACTATGATAAATCTATACCTACTGTTGTTACTTGTGCAAAACCTCATAACAAGCAATTTTACATCTAATTCAAGAAAGAATTCTTATTGTTCATGAGAATGCCTGATTACAAGGCTTTCCAAATTATTATAAGCTTCTTGGCCCAATAAAGGAAAGGTTTATCCAAGTTGGAAATGCAATTGCAATGCCAATTGCTCTAGGTTAGTCTCTGGCTCTGGCAATGAGAGATTATCTAGAGATGAGCTGTTACTCACCTTGCCTAACGATTACCCATTTGTTAAAGCTGTTCCTTCACCAGCTATTGTAATGTCATGATACATTTACTTATTCTGATGCTAACTGTCTTGTTTTTTGTCCACCTTATTCTCTCAAGTTAAGCTCGTTTTTGGCATTTTTTTGGCAAGTTATAATATTAAGAAACCTATTTTATTAGACAAAAAATGTGTCTACTTGCATTTTAGATCTTTAATTTAATTTGGCCATTTCTAATTTTTCAAATTTTATCTCTAAAAAATAGAAATACAATTAATATTGAACATGTTACATCAACAAAACAACATTCTACCATTGGAACCAAGCATCTTAATTTTGCATGGGTTGAAAAATAACGTACGATGTATTTGTATAAATGATGGAGGAAAGAGAGAGAAATGCTTTCATTTCAATGGAGTGAGTTTTTAGGGTTTTTAGAATCATAGTGAGAAGGAGAAAAATCTAATTATTAAATTTTTTTATATTCCCTCTTTTAATTCTATTACAGTTTTCTATTTTATGTGATTTTCTTGGAAAAAATTGTTACTACAAACTTGTCTTTTAGAATGCTGACCAGTGTTGCTTGTTGTGCCAAGTAGCTTGACCTCTTTATTCTTCTTATTTTGCTATTGTACTTTCATTGATGGCTCAGTGTGGGATTCCGTCAATCTTAGCTTGCATATGCAATCTAAATCTCCACTAACCAACTCTTAATTATCGGTGATTTTTTTATATGGGCAAATTATTATATAGGTGCTTCCACCTTCTACTATTGTTCTTTTGGTTTAAATATAATTTCTCTAGATTTTTATTCCAATATTTTGAAATAGCAGTACAACCTGCAATATTTCGAAGGATTGCCCATAATTCAGGAGATTCAATTTTTAAATTGTTATAAGACTTCAAAGTCAATAGAATACATACAGGATCATGTCAGCTTAAAGATAGAATCATGAATATTTGGAAATTTGCTGATTCATTATAATTTTCACCTACCATTTATAGTGGATATATAGTTCAAATATGATTTGGGTCATAGTTTAAGCAAAATTCATTCTAAATTATAAACAAAGAAAAGTGTGATACATTCTAGATTTTGACTTAGTTAATCTATAGATCTTTCAAATATTGTTGTAGAATATTTCTGATTTGGTTTGGTCAGACATGAAATCAATAGATTCATTAATCATGATATTTTTTTAGATTTGTTAGGAAGAAAATATCATGTTAATACATGATAAGTTGCATGATGATTTATAGAATTTTAGATTGGGAATTTGCACAAACTTGGGAGCCAAAATCATGAAAATTTGTTGTAATAATCACACACTAATATTAGATGTTACACAAGTTTGGGATGAGACTCTAGACCATAGAACAAGCGTCAAGTTTTTCTTAATATCAAAGAATTCTTTTCAATGTTGTTCCATGCGTTGTGAGCCAGGGGATCTTGCTCTTGGTGAATAGATTTGCATCAATCTAGGTTGAGATTAAAGAGAGTTTGTTCAAGAAAGATGAAAGGGGAGCAGACTAACAGTTAACTCAATTCATTAAGACAAAAGGAAATACATGGTGCCTATAGATGTAGGTGCATTTTCCTTGAATTTTATTAACTATTTTATTTTACTTTATTACTTTTAGCAACTTCTTTTATATGTGTGTAAATCTCATAAAAAAAAACCAACAACCATCACAGAGAGAATGTACTAGAAATAATTATATGACTACAAATTCAGGAAAGGCTCATCTAGCTGACGATAGACCTTAAGGAACTTTTGGGAACTATGGTGTCAGACATGTTACTGCTTAATGAAAGAAATTGATTTCATCAATTGAACAACTTGATGATGAAGGATAGTTAGCTTCAATCAACACCTATGTTGGGGAATCTTAGAAATTAGCAACAATAATGATGAATTCATTTGTTAATTTAGTGAAAGTTGGGACTCGTATGACAGTGAGAAGAGGGCAAAGCTAGTGGCATCGCGAGAAAGTTATCTAGTCTGACTTTTGTGGGAAGTATGCATTTGTTACGAATTTGCATTTGAAAAATAGAATTCTGAACTACAAATGGACACATGGATGTTAACTAAAATTATAGTTAATTATGGTGTTAATATTTAACAAGTTTGGTAATATATATTGCACATAATAACGTTAAATTGTGTAAAATGGATGATGTGTCAAACAAATTTTATGATGGAAGAAAAATGCTTAAATTACGCTTGAATTACATCAAATATTATCATGCATGTATGTTAGTGTGAATTATATTAAATATTATAATTCATGTGAGGGTTATCATAGTTACAAGGTTTAAGCAGTGACTGTGGAATAATGTCATGTTGTGATAGAACATTCAATTGATCTGAAACTTTGATGAATAAAGGAAAAATGAATTGGCTTTCCAATGGTGCAAAATTTTGGTGGAACATTCAATTGATCTGTAAAATGGACGATGTGTCAAACAAAAATTAGGTTAATCAAACATCAAATAAGGAAGTTACACATAAAAGTATGTACACTGCTGAAATAGTCCGAAATGCTTGAACCAACATGGTCAAGCTGCGATTGTGGGAAAGGGAACTGTGATCGCGAGGCGGAGGTCCATGGTTGTGGTTGAAGATCATGACATGCACTAAAATTGCCATAGTTGGAGACGTGACCGTGGTTGAGGAGGCCATAATCGTGGGAAGGAGAGTTGCGATCTTAGGTGACGACCTGAGCTAACATGTTATTTCTGGAAACTAGATTTTCTTGCCATTTTCGTGGACTCGCTGGCTTAACCTAGTTCTCCCCTATATAAAGAAGAAACTTGGATGAAAGAAGGGCTAGTAGCTAAAGGGAAAAAGGCTAAAACTTGGAGTTCAAGGGGGTACATCATTCAAGAACAATTGGGAAGAATTCTTACGGTGTTGAAGACATAATCCAGTGCATGATTGTTCAAGACTTCATACTAAGGTTTGCTTATCTTTTTCTTGTTTTCTTGAATAATAGGATTATGAATTTGAGTATTATAGTTGCTTTTATTTTTATAGATTGCTAGATTTTTACTCTAGGACTCTGTGTCAGTTAAGGATTTTTAATAAATACGTATATGCGATTTGTTTTTATTGTTCTTATTATTTGCAATTGTGAGATCATATTTTCAAGTACTTGGTGGCTTTTTGATTTAATTATGACCATATGGAGAATAATGGGGGTGAAACTCGTGGGTTAGACATCAATTGCAAACATAAATTTCATAGTAATAACTAAAGTGAAATTGAGGAATTTACGTGGAATAAGCGTTAATATTCATATTCTTGACTTAAGTGGGACATGGAAACATGTTTGCTTGGTTCATGTTTTGGGAAAATTTGGGAGAATGTCTTGAAGATTAAAAGATTAATGCATTGTATTAAGCCAATTGAATTTGATTGCAAACACATCTGCTGTTTGTTAGATCTCCATACTACATAGGGGTCTAGGCTTTCTCACCACTGAATCTTCTTTAATTTGTGACTAGTGTGATTACTTCATGAAATCTATGTCTTTTCTTTTTCTCTCGTTGCTTTTATTTTCTCTCTTGCTTAAGCCAGCTTAACTAATACGTTCTCAGTTATAACAATAGGCATAATTCACACCCTTTCTGTGGACACGACACTCGTACTTAATCAGTACTAGTTATTAGAAATTTAATTTTAGTGAATTAATGATATGTATCAAATTGTGGCGCTGTTGTTGAGGAAGGCAACGGATGCTATTGTATATTCTTAGGGCATACTAGATTATACCACCCATTTCTTTATACTTGTTTTATATAAAGTTTATTGCTTTATTGATTAATTGGTTTTTAATGTTGTAGGTGTGGAAGAGACATCGCCATTACATACACCAAAGTTAATGTACAGAGTTGGTGGATTTGATCTGGAGATCGGACGAACGCTCCAACGCAACAAATCCGTAAAAAGATAACTACAAGAATGATTAGACATGAAAGACCATTAGCACATACCATTAAACCTGCTAGCACTAAATCAAAGGGTCCTCTGAGATTATGTATAGTCGATGATGACACAAAACATGACAGGGATAGTTAGACCACCGGTAAACACTAACAATTTTGAACTAAAACTTGCATTAATTAATATGGTACAATTAAATCAATTCAAGAGAGGCTCTCACGAGGATGCAAACACATGTGCACACTCTGACACACACACACACACACCACACACGCATGTACATCAGTTGTTTCCACACACTTCATGAACACGGACATGCCACACATGCATGCATTTTAGTTGTTTCCCACACATTGCATAAACAAGTACATGCCGCACACGTACGCACAAACACCATACTTCACACAGTGCATCTCCAACACATACACCACGTAAACACCGCGTCGCACTATATAACTGTGGAAGCACCGGATGTGATTACTGGGTTGTTTTAGTCAACTGTTGCCCCAATTTTTTTGAAAGGATGTTAGGTTTGTTTTCTTCCAATTTTATTACTAATTTTGTTGGGATTTGCTGTTGATTTCTGCATAGTTGCTTAAGAGAATCTACATCTGAGTTCAGTGGTGTGATTACACCCATTTGTGTGGCATTCTTTGCATTTTACTTGTTGCATCAAGGTGTTTGTAGAAATGTCTCTATGATAGCTTGGTAGTCAATTTGCTACTAAATGATTCTCAAATTTTTTGAGACTCAACCGGTTGGAAATTGTTTTGTCTGTCCTTTTTAATCACTTGCAAACGCCGACTCATCTGGTAAACTGCCTATATGTTTCTTGCTTTCATCTATATATTGTCTATATATTTCTTGCTTTCTTGTTGAGTACCGTGTGAGCTAGTATGGCTGGGGTGTGCGAATGTTGTGTTATTTTGGTACCTTTTACCTTATCCCTCTGCATACTGTAGAGCTTTTGATGCAGTGTTGTTCATTTTGTTTGGTACTCCCTCCTAGGGCTCCGATAATTTCTTTAACTTGAATGGGGTCTTTAGGTTCTTGTTTGCACAATACAAATCCTCAACCTCTATGCTTGTTGATGATTTTTCTTTACAGGTGCCAGGACGCGAAGTCACACCCTGGGAGGAGCGAGTCCTCATGTACACCACCATCTCCATAGCTTTTGGCACCACTTACTAGCCCTTGCTAGTACGATGTTTCTAGGTTTATGTCAAAAGACGGCTAATATCCTTATAGGATCGATGTTTCTCATCTAGCACTGGTCCCTAAGCACAGGTTTAGGGAGATTGTTGACCCTCATCTTAACTTTGCCTAGTTTGTCGTATATAGAAATTAGGAGACGGTCATTCACCATCCTACACAGTGGGTTTCTTGGGAGTTGTTGCGTGAATTCTATGTCAATGTCCTAGACCATAAGGATGACATGATTTACATTTACGATGTTTCAATTTCATTTGGGCCATGACACATCAACGGGGTGTTTGAGCTAAAACCAGTAGACATGACAAGGTTTCATAAGCTAGGTAATTTTAGATGGAAGGAGGTGTTTGTCTGGGAGTTGTGCCCTGAGGGCATCTAGTGGTAGGATGGTCAGCTTTCATTTCCACAACCTGCCTCAGATGGTGCGACCATGGTGAGTGTTCACCTACGGACAGATCTAACCTAATTAGCACCAAACCACTATTAGTACTAAGCACTTTTTGATTCCATATGCTATATACATAGGTATACCTTTGGACTTGGTTTAGTTAATGTATGATAATATCATGAGAATTGCTGATAGGTGAAAAGTAGGCATGGCCTATCCTATTGTCATCACGGAGCTCTACCCCTGGGTAGGAGTAAACTTGGAGAATTCTCCTCTAGATGTGGTCCTGGTGGAATTGATCAAACGACAGAGAGCACCGTTTCAACAGGCGGCTCTTGGAGGTAGGCCGGGACTGCAACAATGCCCTAAGTGCTGTGACTATGATTATGTAAATCAGGAGTTTCGAGTTGAGATACATGAAAATTTTCAAAGGATGGCCTAGCATGTCGATGCATGGCTAAACACCTTTCAATAGTCCATTCATTCATTCTAGGCTGACCTTGTGACATATTTTCAACAATTGTAGCCCAACATGCCCTTTCCAATCACTAGCGAGACACCCCATGCCATCTCACTTTTGTACCAGCACCATCCTACACCTTCACATCTAGTTGAGCTGTTCACTGCCTACTATGTGGCAGATGAGCAAGATGATGATCCTAGTTGCCCACATGAGTGATGTAGCTACCTATCTTCCCCTAAGATCAAATGGTTTTGTTCTTTTCATTATTTGTTTATCTCTTACACTTGTATACTTATTGTAGTGTGGACACTATTTTGTTTAAGTGTGGGGGAGGGGTTTTGTGAAAGATTTTTATTCTCACTTCTAAGGTGTGTAAATTTTAAACACTGAATGCATTGCACTTCCACTGGATAACAATTGCTAAATTATTAATGCTTTGCATATGATTGCTTGAAAGATATCAAACTTGAACTAAACAAGGTTCTTAGGATCCTATTGGAAGAGCAAAGGTATGATTTTGTGGCCATCAAATTTAATTTGTGATGATAGAGATATTTGTTTTAAAGATCTTTATTGCGTATGATGGTTGCTTAACCATTCGTAGTTCTAGCCTTTTTGACGATTTCCTTGTGTACATGTAACCTTGAATTTTATTGCACGCCACCCTGTCCCTAATTATTTGATTGCTTGAGAAGTGCTTGTACTTCAGAAGGTGTAAGGGTTTGTAGGTGTTAGTCTAACCTTGAGGAATTTATAAGCCATTAAACTCTAAGTAAGGACTGTGAGGAATGAAAAAAAAAACCTAGGAGGAATTGGAAAAGATATGGCTTGTGAAAAAAAAAAAAAAAGAAGGAGAGAAGAACATAGAATTTTCTACTCCATTAGTTACAGTGACTGAGTAACTGGGATTGTACAGAGATCGCATCGATTCTCGCATAGAAAGGCTACCCAATTATGAGTATGCAAAGCAACTCAATTATGTTGAAAGCTGAGTAACCAGGGATGCACAAGTGACCTTTGTTCATTCTTGCATAAAAAGGTTCTCGAAAAATTGAGAAAACTAAGAACAAAAGAAAAGAAGTAAGCTTGCCTGAAAGGTGAAGTGGAAAAATGATGCAATTTGCCCTTGGTCTCACATGGTGCACAAGTTCTTATATTTCCTTATGTTCAAACATATGAGGAGATGAGTTGGTGAGTTCTTTAAGCTGATCGGCATGCAAATTACTTATTGTTGATGGGTGGTAGCAACATTGAGATGCCCAGGAAATCGGATAATGAGAGTGGTATACTCACACATTCACTACATGTCATGTGGAAACGAGAGGATTTAGGAGGGTTAGTCTATGAATGAGTGTGCAACCGTCACTTGACTCAAGGTAACTAAAACTTTTCTGAAATTAAGAAGGGTTGCCGCCCAAGCTTTCTATGTGCATTTGACTAATGAATGGTTGAGCCATATCCATGTTCATTATAGAATGTTGCTAGGGAGTAGCAATCCTCAAGTGTGGGGGTGTGATGTTACCAAAAATTATAGTTAATTATGGTGTTATATTTAATAAGTTTGTTGATATGTATTGTGCATGATAATGTTAAATTATGTAAAATGGATGTTGTGTCGAACAAATCTTATGATAGAAGAAAATTTCTTAAATCATTCATGAATTACATCAAATATTATCATGCATGTATCTTAGCGTGAATTACATTAAATATTATGATGCATGTGAGGGTTATCATGGTTGTAAGAATTAAGTAGTGAATTTGGAATGATTCTGTATTCTGGTGGAACTTTCAATTGATGTGAACTTTGAAGAATAAATGAAAAATGAATTGGTTTTCCAACGGTGTAAAAATCAGGTCAATCGGACATTAGAGAAGGAAATTACATGTAAAAGTATGTACAATGCTAGAATCGCAATCGTGGGAAAGGGAGCCACAATCGTGAGGTGGAGGTCCATGGCCACGGTTGAAGATCGCGACATGCACTGGAATTGTTGCAGTTGGAGGCGCAACCCCAGTCGAGGAGGCCCCGATCACGAGAAGGAGAGCTGCAATCACATGTAACGTTGCGAGCAGATACGTTATTTCTAGAAAACAGCTTTTCTTGCCATTTTCGTGGATGCATAGGCTTGACCTACTTCTCCCCAATATAAAGTATAAACTTAGATGAAAGAAGGGCTAGCGACTAAAGGGTAAATGGCTAGAACTTGGAGTTAAAGGGGGTACATCATTCGAGAACAATTAGGAAGAATTCTTGCGATGTTGAAGACATAATCCAGTGCGCGATTGTTCAAGACTTCAGACTAAGATTTTCTTTTCTTTTTCTTATTTTCTTGAATAACAGGATTATGAATTTGACTATTATACTTGCTTTTATTTTATGGATGGCTAGATTTCTACTCAAGGACCCTATGTCAGTTGAAGATTTTTAATGAATACGTATATGTAATTTTTTTTATTATTCTTATTATTTGCAATTGTGAGTTTATGATATGGGGATAACAGGAGTAAAATTCATGAGTTAGACATCAATTGCGAATGTAAATTTCTTGGAAATAATGAAAGTAAAACAGAGGAATTTATGTGGAACAAGTGTTAATATTCGTATTGTCAACTTAAGTGGGATATGGGAGCACGGTTGTTGGGCTAACGCTTTGGGATAATTCAGGAGAATGTCTCAAAGATTAAAGATTACTGTGCCATAATAAGCCAATTGAATTTGATTGCAAACATATCTGTTATTCATTAAATCTCCATACAGCACAGGGGCATAGGCCTTCTCACCACTAAATCTTCTTTAATTTGCGATTGGTTTGATTACTTCATGAGATCTGCGTTGTCTTGTTTTCTCTTATTACTTTTATTCTCTCTCTCAAATAAGATGGTTTAATTGATACATTCTCAATTATAGTAATAGACACAATTCACACTCTCTGTGTGGACACAATACTTGTACTTAACAAGTACTAGTTATTAGAAATTTAATTTTAGTATGTTAACGACCTGCATCACACATAATAGTTGATATGGGAATTTGGTAGAGCTATAAATTGTTTCATGAACAAACATAGAAAGTAACAAGAGAATGAATCACACTCAAACCTAAAATATAAAAGCACACAATTCTTGCAAAATTTAGTGATAAAATATCGAAGTAATTATGTTATTTTTGTGGTTATAATGTTCCATTTCATCACTTTTGTTTCAATTGTTCTCTAGCTCTTCAAATCTCCCCATACTCTTAGCTTCAAAGTGACACCATGTTGAAGTCTTGAAATGGATTTAAAACTAAATCTCAAGAAATATAGAAGGCATTACAAAGAAACGATATAAGCCTGCCTTAGAAAAAGGCATTAACACCGAATGTATTTTGTGCCACAAATCTAAACAACAAATTCACAAATGATTTTGGTGATATAAGCCTCGTGAAATGATAGAAGGCAAGCTAATCCAATGCGGAGAGCAAAGTAGTTCGATATATTTAAGCAGAGTGTTCAAACACCCTTCAGCAATAATATATACATATATATAGATGAAGAAAATCATATTAGTAATTCAATTCCGTTAGTAGAAAAGTAAAGAACATGTCCCTGGCTGATGCTTCTTTCAATGACATAACATTGGAAATCAACTTAAGGAAGTAGCTGTAGTAATGCAGACAAGGGAAAAGTCTTATCATCATGCCACATCTTGCTTGATAAATTGGTGATTATATGTAACTATAAATTAAAAAAGGTGGAATCACAAAATAGAGAAGAATGGATTCAGAACATTCTTTCTAAAATTACACATGGAATTCCAAAAACTTGAGGATCATACCAAAAAGTGTTGATCATTGGCAAAAAATTTGTGGCAACCTTGAAATAGCTAAACACCAGTAAAGCTCAAAGAAGTTCTCACTGTAAAAAGACTGTTTGGGTCATCATGTAATTAGAGACTCTTGGCATATTTGGTTCATTTGAAGTAACTATTAAAAATGTGAAGTTTGTTAAAGAAGTATCAAGATATGATGTTGTTTAGAAACTATCCGATGGTAAAGGGTATTAGAACACAACTATACTACTATTGCTCAATGATCAAAAACATTAAGATAGATTGCTCAATAGTTAATGAAATATCTTATGTAAGGCACACTAGTTTTAGCAACGTATACATTAAGAAATCGGGGAGTTTCGATACAACAACTGTCTACATAGGAATGACAATGGGATGGGAGATGCTCCTCCCATCCCTTGCTCCATTCTTAAAAAACTCTCCCAGAGTGCCCCCCCCCCTCCCCCACTCCCCTACCACTACTTCCCTTTCCGCACCCCATCACCTAAGTTGGTTCCCTGACGAGAGCTACTACAGATGTTTGTTGTGAAAAAAAAATTAAATTTGATTTAAAAGTTATATTTAAAAATAAAAAATTGATTATGCTTTCTTCCACAAACTAGTAAAATTTGATATACAAATTAATTTTATAAAAATAGTGAACATAGCATATTCGTTATTTTAGCATATTTAAAATAATTATAAGAAATGATATATTTTTTATATTAATATGCGTAATATGAAAATTTTATTTTTTCAAAAAATATTAGTCACAAAAAAAAAATTATACTGATTTTCACATCAAAAATAAAAGAATCAACATTAGGATGACAATAATTGTATACAAACATCCTATAAAACTGAGTGCACACACACACACACACATATGTATATGTATTCAATCTAAAACAATAGGATAAGCAATTATTCAATCTATATATTCAATTTCAAGATAAAATGATAAACAGAAAAATAAATTATATTTAATCTATTTACAAAGAAAATAAAAGTAATTTAATGATCAAACATTAATTGTTTAAGAGTTATACGAATTAGAAATAATAACTAAAATATTTGTCAAATTAGTATATAACAAAACTTAAGAAAATTAAAAAATAAAAAATTAGAATTAAGGAGAGAAAAATAGAAAAGTGTTAATTTTGTTTACTTTATAATATTTTATAGAAAGAAAAATATTAACTCTCATGACATAATTTATATTTCATCATAATTAAAATAATCATAATTAATAATGTCATACCCTAAATTCGTGACCATGATACGGCGAACCATTTCAGCGAATACTAAAACCAACATATAACAAAGAAACTAATCCAATAATATCAAATAGCAATTATCTAAAGAAACTCATGTACCGTCTATTGTAACATTTGAAATTCAGGACGCTACAGAATAAAGAAACCTAACTATTACATCAAAGTACCCCAATAGATAATATTAATGGCAATTATGCTACTATAGCATGGTTAAGTCCTTGTCCTTGTCCTTGTTTTTAACATCTCCAGGTCTGCCCATTATCATTCTCTTCCTCTGTAAAACATTAGCTAATGGTGGTGAATGGCAAATCGCTTGGTAAATGGTAATACCTATATTTTCCTCATAATTGGATGTGAGCAACAATAAAAGTTTACAAAAAAATACTTTGCACAAAAATACACATAAGATGAAAGTAAACAATTAAGTGCATTCAAGTACCATTAGTAAGAGATAAGTCAAAATTAACTCATCCATTTCATCATTCTCATGGTCCACATATTTTCATTTCCTAGATAACTCATAATGGTGAATACTTCCCATTTTCATCATATTGATCAGAGTCTTAGTCTATACTCTCAATTAGTTAGTCTATACTCGGTCCCAGGGCTTTAAACTTACTTGGAATGTATCCAAATCAAATGTAATCTGATTGGTAGGTCCGCATATCAGTTTCACCCACTATCGGTCCCAATCTATTACGTCAGTTGGATGAGTTCAAATTTATTATTGGATTAATAAGGTAGAACTCATTCCTTACACTTGTTGACATTACATGAGTGGCTACTATATTTTATCACATGTATTTGGTTCCAATGATTCAGTTTAAATCAATTCATTTGTAACTAGCTCACATCTAGGATTTTGGAAATATTACATAAATTCCATTTACGAAAATGATAGGTTACATACATGCTTTCTAAATAGGAAAAGTATTTAGAGATAAACTTTAAATCAAGTACTTTAAGAAATTCCTTTGCATTACAAAACAAATTTGAAGGCAGTACTAAAACATGGTAAGGTGCAACCACTTACCTCTTGCTTAGCTCTGTGGATATCAAGTCTCTTGGCTATAGCCTTTTAATTTCCTCTGCAATTACGTATAAAGCCCACCTTAACATTTGATTTGATTAATACCCTATACCTTTCAATGTTCCAAGTGCATCCTAAATGTCTATTTTTACTTGAATTCTCTCAATTACTATTCTCCATGTCCCATTATGTCTTGTACAGTGGATTTATGTCTAATTTTGGTCCTAAAATTGAAAAATTAGGCAAAACTACGTAGGATAAGCAATTTGTCTAGCATTGTGGTTAGGCCTCGCAACCGTGAGATTTATGTTTGTAATTGTGGGGGCTCGGTCTGCCCTTACGACTACCAATCTCAGTGCGTTCTAGTTTTTTCGCACTTGAATTTGTGATTGCAGACCAACACCTCACAATCACAGAGTTCTATTTTGTAACCGTGCTAGGAGATCGTGTGGCATATGGCTCCTTAGGCCTTGTGGCCTGATGCGCGATTGCACCAGACATTTTAGCGTCTTGCAATCGCACTAGTGACACAGAGTGTGCATAAGGGTGCTGTTTGGTATACTTTCATGTCATATCACATTCCAATTACCAAAATTCAAAGATTCATTTGTTCTTAAGGTCTTTAGGTATGTTTCTACATCTTAAAATTGGTCGAAAGCATAACCTGATTAAGCGTATTCACAATTTTTAAAAAAATTCAGGATATGTCTCATATTCTCACATGGTATGCTAATACAAAATTCCTACAATTTCTACACATAGCCACACATCCTACACAGCATTCCCATGCATTATACACGTGCAAAGCTTTAAAATCTCATACTTTCTTGTGCCAATGCATGTGAAATTCATGTTTCTACGTGTATGCATGATAATTGAACAATTTCACATAGAAAGTATTTTAATTATCGTGTATTAGAAGCAAGAAAATCTCCGTCTCTTTGAGCAGATGGTACTATGTTTTAAGTCCAAAGGTAGGTTTTTTCAATATTAATGTGGATATTTATACCCTAGGGTTTATTATAAGTTTAAATGGTATTAAATTCCTATATTTTAAGACCTAAACATTATGTGTATAATTTTCCAAATTTACATGGGAGTTTAACTCAAACTTTTGATGTTATAAACCTTATTTTTTTTGCCTCTAATGGATGGTAACTTGCCTTCCATATTTGCTTAATTATATGAAAAAAATTTATTAACTTAAAATACTAATATTCGCTTCTCATGCTTACTTGCTCAAAGCCCAACATTTACAAACAAAAATAGTTAGAAAATGGCTAAATAAAAATAAATCCATCATCATTCCACAAAATTCACCCAAAATAATGCGCTACTAGTACTCAAAATTTTGGAGTATTTCAAATAGTTTTTGTTTTAATTTTAGAATAAACAAATTAATAATTTAATCAACAAGTTTTCAAATTAATTTAAAAATATAAAAATTAATTTAAAAACATTATATATAATTATTTACAAGCTTATAATTTATTATAAATAAAACAACATATTACACACACACAATACATATACATATATATATATATATATATATATATATGCAAAGGTTGGGGCGGAGGATGGGGTCGGGATAAGTTTTCCCATGGGGGGGGGGGGGGTGGGGATGAATATTCCTCCCATCTCCACGACTGCCTAGCCCCAACGCTGCCTCATTTTTCCCTCGTGAGGCAAGTGTCAAATGTCAATTTACATGGCACATTCATTAAATCCATCCATGAAAAAGGCATGAAGTTTTGTTGTTAAAGGATGGCATTAATGTGCAGAGGGGGATAGAAATCACCACGTTCCAAAGAAAAAAAAAACCTAGATTATACATAGTACTGCTTCAGAAATTATTGAGCCATTAATGCTATAATTACCGTTGTTGGGAGCAGCAATTCAAGTCAATTTCCACTAGTAAGATAGCCATAGAGGCACGGAAATAATGAAAAATTATGGTAAAGGGACTAACTCAATTAGGATATCCAAACTTAAAATGTAGGCCTTATAATTTGAGTACTTAATAATGGGTAAAGATGAGATGATTCCAGTGTCTAATAAAAAGCTTTAGGATATAACAAATTAAGTATATTTATTGAGAAAGAAGCACACCTAAGTGAAATTCATGAGGAATACGTTGAGATTTGGTTTTGTTTTCCCTAAGTATCAACCATAAGAAAACACACACACAAGATATATATAAAAGACACATTACCAACAAGAGGTTAGAATGTGTTAGTGAACCTCTTCAAACGTTTAAAATTAATATAAATTGAACCAAGGCAGAAGAAGGGTTGACTCTTTATGATGGAGGGAACTTTAATAGATTTAAAAAATTTGAAGTGAAGCGAAAAACCACCATGCAATGTACAAAATGAGAATATAGGAATGTCCAAGCTGAATCTGCAAATACCCTCGAAGCAAAGCACATCTTCAATAAAGGCCTTTAATCAGAAGGAAGCATAGAAGAGAAAGATCACATTGACAATTACATAATCTTTAATTTAGTTGTGAATAAGAAAGAGAAGAACATTTCTGTTGTAGATATAACTTCTTGAAATTATAACATCTAAAGTATTGAGAAAATAGATGTTACAGTATAACAATAGTATTGATGAAGAAGTAAGAAATGAAGAGATTCTGATCACGCATAAAAAATGGCCTCCCAAGTGTCATGTAACTTATGATATATACTGTTCCATTTTCAAATGCAACTCTTTTAACTTTATATTTTGCTTTAGAGTGTGATATATGACTATAAAAAATTGGGTAAAAAATCTTGTTATCACATAAGAGAAAATAAAATAAAATCAATGACTGCAATTTGAAATGTAACAAAATTGTTTAATGTAGCACTATATTGCCACATTTTGCGCTCTAATTACTTTAGCATAAAATGTATTTCTATATACCCAAAAGCTTAGTATAACTCAACATTCCTTTATCACACTCCAATTCACTTTATGATCATTCACATCAATATATTAATAACTCATAAAATATATTATGTAAAAATCATATTAATTAATTTAAACATTCAATTACAATTATATACACTCAATCTTCATTCGAAATACATAATTCAAATATTTACAACACATAACACCAATGCCTACATTTAATTTAAAATCATCTAACTAAACTTGGACAAATATCTTTTTTTAAGATTTGTTTTAGGAACAAAGATGCTATGATTTCTGAAAAATAACGATACTTAAGCTCCACTTGTATCGTGTCCAAATTCAAGGTTACATTGCAAATAACCAATGTTAAAGAAAAATTTAGTAAATAAAAATCATCGCCCAAGAAACCAAAATACATTAAAAATAAAACAATAAATAATAGTGTTGTTCTTCACATTTAGATGATAGATAATAGGTATTTTAATAGTTTCATTGTATCATAAACAAATAAAATAACGAGTTAAAAGCATATTTCATCCAATATGATGTTCTGGTATCTAGAAAAAAAGAAGATAAAGTGTTATATCAATGAATACTAAATGTGTTATTGTTAGTGATATGCTTTCAAACTTTAATAGTTAATGATGGATATTAGAGAACATCATGGTTGTAGGTATATCTTTTTACATTAATTAATAAAATATTAATTTTTCATATCAATATTCTGGCAAGTTTCTTTGTGCATGTAAAACTTGATTGGTAGAAAATAATACATGTACTCATTTGATGAGTTCATAAGCTTTATTCATAAGGATTTATGAATATAGACATAAGATAGACCTAATATTCAATCACTAAAACTAGTCCCCAAGTGACAAAAACTTTAAAAGGGATTAGAAAGTTAGTACAACTAGTATATCATGTATTCGTATGGAGGGTATCATGTTATTGGTATGAGATATTGAGAATACATGTTTGTAGATACGTTTTTAGAGAATGAGCATTTAGGCAATAATTCATAGAACAAAGTAAACACATAGAGTTCACTATTAACAGTTAATGTTTTACTTTGTGATTGTGTTAAGTGTGTATAGACCTTAGACCTTAGACAGTATAATTGACTTATGCCTATAATGGTCTACATGACATTAGGACATTAAGGACTAATATGTGGCATAGCATGGGTGCTTGCCTTACTTGTTGAACTAGTCTTCCTCTTGTAGACACATTTGCATTGTATGGGAACTATTACCTTAGGTGGATCTACTAAGTTCTAGACTTGGTTCAAATACATCAAATCTGTCTCAAATTGCAAAACCTCCTATTACTTGGTAAAGTCTTTATTTAACATTACTAGATCATAGGTAGTAAAATCATCTTCATGATCATTACCTCTTATAACTAATGACTCTTGTCTATTCTCTAAGGTATGACCATATCACTGTGATGTATAAGATATTCTACCTATTTATCACAATGGTTGTTCCATTGAAGGTGGTTCTTGAATAACTTGATTAGCTACTCAAATTCTTTACTTGGCTGCTCGTGCTTAACTCCCTTGAGAACAATTGTTCTACTTGCATCACCTTCCCAAATGAACCTTTCTTTGAGAAAGCATGCTTCATAACCAATGACAATTCTTTGTCATCTAGCCAGTAGAACTCATGTCCCATGGAGTCCTTAGAATTTCCCACAAAGCAACTTGTAATGGTCTTCACCTCTAACTTATCCATCTGACTCTTTTTAAGCCCCAAATCCTGATATGCTTTAGGTCATTTTACATCTTATGTAGGATTGAAGGAATAAACTTAGGGGGAATCTAATTCAATATGTGTGCAATAATTAGAAGTGAATGTCCTGATAATAAAATGGAAAGGTTAGTGAAACTAATCATAGATCAAACCATGTCCAATAGCATTTGATTCTTATGTTTAGCCACTTTTTTAAATGAAGAGTTACCTATGGTGTGAGCTACAATACAATGCCATTTTCATTGAGAAATTCATCAATCATGATGCTCTAATACCGCCTACCATGATCTAATCGCAATGCCTTACATACTTACCAGTTTGTTTCTCTACTTGTTTTTTGAATTCTTTGAACTTTTCAAATGATTCATACTTGTACTTTATCAAACATACATAAACACACCTAAAATAATTGTTGGTAAAGGTTATAAATTACTAAAATCCTCCTCTAACCATTTCATTAAATGGCCTACAATCATTGGTGTGGACTAACTCTAACACCAAAGTGGCTCTTTCGACACGTCTATCAAATAAACTCTTGGACATTTTTTCCAACATCTAAGGCTCGCAAGTTGGATAGAGTTCCTCTCCAAATAGGTGAATAAGCCCATTTTTCTTTAAATTACTTATCCTTGTATCTTCAGCATAGCATATGTTTGGGATTCAAATCATCCCATGCACAACATTCATTGCAATATTACCATATATGTTTAAGTAATAGAGACCATTCACTAAAGATGTAGCACCAACCAATTTACTACAACAATAAATATAGCACACATTATTTCTAAAAGAAAATTTATTTATTAACAATGAAATTGAAATAATGGTTTTTAGCCCATTGGTCAAAAGTAAATAGTCTCTCAAAACTATAATATTAGGATGATAATTTAATTGAAGTGGTTCCAATTGTGGTAGCTACAACACTTATTCCGCTGCTCATATTGATCACCATTTTACATTTCTCTGGCATATTACTTCTAGCTAGATCTTAATGTAAAGAGTATAAGAGGAAGCACTAGAATCTAAAATTTACGAAGTATAAAATACACCTATGGACTAAGATGTTTCATAAATATAAAGTCCCATACCTCCATTCCCATTTTTTAGGCTCTTGAGGTACTCGATACTATTCCTCTTCCAGTGCCCATCTTTACTACATTGAAAACATTTTCCTTCATTAGTAGAAGCCTTTGCCCTTTCAATATTTCCACTTGCTTTGGGAATCATAGGCTTCTTCTTCTTTTTCTTGTTCTTCTTAGTCTTACTAAAGGAGCTCGACAAAGTAAGAACAACCTTTTTCCCTTTCTCTTTCATAGTGACTTGTATAGTCACTAGCTTATGGAGGAGCCTAATTAGTGTGCAATCAATTTCTTTCAAATGATAATTCATAAAACTACGAGAAGGAATCTAAAAGAAATTTTAGGACCAAATACATGTGTAGATTAGCATCCATGATGAATTTGAGTGACTCAACCTTAAGGACAAGGCTTACTAGCATCAGTGCCTTCTGCCATGTGCACTTTAAACAAATGCTTCAATATTTCACATCTAGTAGTATGTCTTTGCTTATCATACAAATCTTGTGAGTGATAAAGTATCTCCAGCACTCACCATGTCCTCATGAGTCCTCTAGAGATCATTAGTCATGAAGGCTAACACGCACCTCTTGACCCGCAAGTCATCTTCCATGCATCTCCTGTGGGGGTGGACTTCTCCTCCTCACTAGCTATCTCAGCAAGGGCTTATGGGATATCGACCTCTAAGACAAAGTTGATGTGCTCCAAATTAAGAACAATTCTCAAATTTCAGAGCCAATCGACATAACTAGGCCTAGTCATAATATTGGTCTCAAGTAATTTAGATAGAGGTTTAGTTATCATTCAAGATAATATAATAGTAGAAATTAAATAATATTATTATTTTGGTTATAAAATGTGTCACTAAATGATTATGGCCTTTGAACTAAACGTCTTAGTAGATTTTTTTGAATTCTATACTCCTTTAGGAAGAAAATGGAAATTTCATTGGACAAATTTTTTAGCAAGTAATTAAGGTCTTCATTGAGCATAATTTACCTCAAACATATAGATCTTGGCATACTAGACCTAATGAGTAGCAACTTTTGCTAACACATTTTGTGTGTAGTTTAATCTTAATTTGGTCTGTATCTTGATGGAATCTCACCTGTACAATTTTTGGCATCACGAGTCCACTTAAGTTATACTTACTGACTAACAATTCACTAGATTTGTAACCTTGCATGTGGCCTTTTGAGTTCTTAAGGTAAAGTATTCTTTGAATGTCCCATAAAATGTACCCAAAGTCCTAAATACACTGTCACAATGTGACTCCATGAATGTGATGATATTATATGCTAAGATTATACTTAGAACTTTATCCTTCATGGAAAGCCATGATGAAATAATTTCATCATTACAAATTAATATCAAATTGAGGAAAGTTTCCATCCATTTAATTTTTTGTTTTGCTTTTGACATAGTTCAATTTATATACATCACATATATGCCGTAAATAAACATGGATGAATATGGACATTTTAGATGTAATTGGACTTAAAAATTGGATTATATACATGTGTGTGAGGCCACTATTACAAGATTTCATGATCTTGATCTTCACTTAGTCTTGGTCTTCATGGTCCTTCCTCCACGGGCTCACCATGACTTGGAACATTGAACAATGCCAACTCTTGGCTTTGTGCAGCAACATTTGATCTTAGATCTTCTAATTACAATTACATGTGGCATACTAAGGAAAAAATAAATACTATTCTATTGAATAACTTGGGCTTATGCCTTACAACCAGGAAAAAATGATTATACATCCACAAAATCAAAACCAAAATGAAAATTAAATGCATCCACATTTGTCCCAAATTCATAATTCAACCAAACATCAATACAATTAAATATACATCAGATCTATAATTCAACAAATCTATATGATGACTCTTTCATAATTTACACATCTTATGCCTTACTTCTTGTTGTGAAAAACTCTTTTAATAAGTTTCAAATTTGAAAAAAGAAAAAAAAAAATTTAACCTTCTGTCAACTTCTCGTAATTGCAAGAACCCTTATGGCGATTGCTAAGGCCTCAATGATAAAATCCACTGTTCCGTTGCAATTTCTACTGCAATTGTATAACACTTTACCACAACCATAAACGGATTGTCCATGATTGCGAACCCAGTCATGATAGATCCCCTATTCTATTGCAAATAGTTCCATAATTGCACCAGAGTTCACAACTTTGTTAATAGCAATAGAGTTCATAACTCTGTTGTAAATAGCTCACATTTGCACTAGCTGTCTCTAATATCATGAGTGTTTTATAGCGATAGAGCTCATGCTTCGTGATCATGAGTGTTGATAGTGGTAGAGCTCATAACTTTGTTGCAAATGGCTCGTATTTATGCAACCTGTCTTAATGATCACAGCAATGATGTTAGTAATCATGGCCATTGATAGTGGTGCATTGTAGAATTTCTTGACATCAATATTTTTTTTTTCATGTTTCTACTCAATCCAAGACCATACAAAACTATATTGAAACCATAAACAAGTATCAACGTACATGTTTATCATGATTTTAAACAAAAACTACCATAAATCATAGAATGAATCATCAAACTTCATGGTTATATAGGGAAAGTGGTGGCGCTATACCAGTGTTGGCTTTCACAAAGATTGAAATGCAAAATTTTAACTTTAAAATATCATGAAATGCATAGATTACACGATTGAATACAAATCCTAACCCAATCTAATTATGTCATATAACAAACATAACAAACAATCCAAGAAGTTCGTGAAGATTGTTACCTCTTGGAATCAAATACCAAATGAAGCATACATGCATTCTATAAGCCACAACATGTGAGACACAACTTCTAGTTTGTCCACATGAAGGGAATATGGACAAAGGTCTCCAAACTCCCCTAAACACCTTCTTTAGGATCTCACACAAACACTTACATGCTTGTAGAGATTTTGAACTAGAGGAAAACATAATAATTAGCTAAAGGCTCTCTCTCTCTCTCTCTATGTAGATGGATGAAAATATTAGTTTTCTTATGATTTAAAACTCTTCCAAATTTATATATTTTTGAGATACACAACCTTATACTTATTTCCATGTGCATGTAATTAGGGCTTATGGAATGAGTTCTATAGGCTCCTATATGGATCTTGATCTAATTTAGGCCATTCATCTTTAATTATTAATTTAATTAATCCCTATTAATATAATTAAGATCCAATAAGAAATAAATAATTGTCTTTTATCCAAGTCAATTGCAATCAAATAAATTTCACTATGAAACTTCTCAAGTCTCGACAAAGTCTCTAACCTAAAATTACCTTCTCATCCTTGTCCCATATATGTGTATAATTTTTTAAGTTTATCCTTAATTAGCGATGAGTATAACTTAAAAAATACGGATAATGCCTAAACTATGGCTCATAACGTATCTCAATTTAGATGAAGTGAATGGATTATATGAACCCTCGTGATCGTGAATGCTATGTGTTATAGAACTTTTATATTATTTTGTCTCGATCAAGCAAGAACTGTGGATTTAGTTAAACTTGTTGGCTCAATCATATGACCAAATCAATATTTTCTTGAGAGAATAACCTTAAAAAATTCTTTTCCAATCATATACTTCCCTAGCTAGGGGTTTCTATTCCATAGAATATCAATTCTATAGGACAAATGCCTCTCTCGCTTGCAAGGAGACAAATCTTTTATTAATCACAAACATACTTGTATATATAATCAAACCATGGTGCATTGGGATCCTCATATCAAAATAGATATTAGTTTTTAATATTCTAATAGCAGGTTGACCATGATATGGACAAGGTATCCATTTCATTTCAAGTATAAGGCTCATAGGGACTTAAAATAGTCACAAAACAAGAGCGAGGAATAATCTTTTTTTTATTCCGAGTTTATGAGGAGCGATAACTTCCTCCAGATTGAAAAAAAAAAAAGATGGAGGGCACGTCTGGTCAAAGTCTATCTTGTCTTTACCACAACCTTAACGGCTTAATAGTTGAGAGTAAATTTCATGTTTAAGCTTCAATCTTCAAGTTATTGTTTTAATATTCATTCTTTAATAACATATACACGCATATGCTATGAGTTTCTCACATTAAATGACATGATACTCTACATAAAAACACATGGTGTATAAGTTATACCAATATTCTAATACTTATTTAGAGAATTTATGACTCACAAACTAGTTCTAATGATTGTGTACTAAAAAATATTGAGTTCATATTTATAACTCTAGAGGAGGGGGGACTGATTTGCTAACTAAGATGAATCCCAAGACGCCGCAGGAGAGGCATCCCTCAAATGGGAAGAACCTGAGGCTGTACCTAAAGATTGTCACAAATAGTAACCCCTTGGGTTACTAGAGATCTGTGTAAGGCATCTTGGCATGACCTTTTCCTCTTAGCTCCCTTAAACTTTCCTCCATGGCCTTTACATGATGTTCATCATCCTTAATTGGTCTGAATGGGGGAAAGAAAGGGTTAGTTTTATCACCTTTGATAATATTAAAAGGCAAAGAAATAATTTTGCTACCTATGGGCTAAGTTAACCCCTTCTCTCTATTCGACAACCCACAGTGGCACAAAATGTCAAAACTTTTAACATTGCTACATTTATTACATGATTTTCTAATAATTCTATGTCGGCAATTATATCTTTGGGCTGGTTTTTTTGGTACTTGGGCTCCAAGAGAAATTGATCTCACTACTGAGTCAAGAAACCTCAAGGGTGACCAAGATGTTGTATGTAGAAAAACTCTTCCTTTTGCGCTTTGTTAGAAGAAGGGAGGCCCACTTGCAAATGGTGCCCACTTCATAGAGTAAGGCAGGAAATAGTTTTCTCCAAGAAGTGGATGGCAAAAGTGTGAATGTATAATCTTAATTGAGGCTGTATCACAAGTGTAGACACATTAAAATTTAGGGCCCAATTAAATAATGTCAAATGGAAAATATGACAATAAAATATTAATTAAATCAATTTCTATTTATTTAGGAATTTAAATAAATACGATTCCTAAAATAAATAAATAAATAATTAATATTTTTATTAACCAATCAAATGGCAACAAGCAATAAGGTTCTATTAGAAGTTCAAGGGATGAAGACTTTAAGTGGCAGAACCTCGTTAGAAGTCTAAAGGATGAAGATTTCAAGTAGCAGAGTCCTACTAGAAGTCCAAGCAATGAAGACGCTATTAAGTTATTGGATAGAGTATAAACTTTGACAGTCAATAGAATCGTGGCACGTTAGCAGGCTGATGCAGCCACCCTATCTCTTCTACAAATATAAATAGGGGTCAAACCTCTTAGCAAGGGGGAGGACAGAAGTTAAAAAGTGAAATAACTAAAGACTTGAAACTCTCCAAATTCTCTCTGGAATTCCCAAAAACATTTAAAGTGTTCTTTATCAAATTCAAGAAGTTCATTGTGTTCTTTGCCAAATTCAAAGAAGTTTGTCGTGTTCTTCACCAAATTCAAGGAGTTCGTCACCAAATTCAAGGCGTTCGTCATCAAGTCTCTAAATTCTGCATTTGATCCAAGATCATAGTATTAACCTCGAAGATCAGTGTTGCTGAGAAACTAACAACCCTCAAGGAAGATTAAGCACAAACCTTTTCCTCGAAGATTATTCGAGCTTCAAGCCAAGCGTTCTCGATAGAAGAATCAGAGGACTAAAATTAGAGAGTAGAACCCACAAAAATTCAAGTTGATGCAAATTCTTCAGTCTTACACCAAGTTTTCCTGTTATTCAAGATTTTTGTCCTACAAATTTCTGGTATGCCCAATGGGACCTCTCTACCTCGCATCTCTCCCTTCATCAAATTTCAAGCTAACTTCAAGTTTCAAATAAAGTCATTATGGCCAGCTATAAGGGAAAGTCTACCAAGGCTACTACCATAATTGCTGCTCAGACTGCGGCAAGAAATACTAGTGCTGCCACTCAAAGTGTGGCAAGAAGTCTTGCATACTTCGAGCCAACTCCTCTCCCTAAGGCTGTTGATAATCCACTCTTTGTAAGTGAAGGCCACAAGGACAACTCTACACCTTCAAGCCCTCACTCCAATGCCTCGTTTGCCTCTAACATGGCGCCAGACATGACGACAACACTTGAAGCCTGGAGGACTAAATTGCTGCATTAACTAAGGTCATCGAAGGCCTTTCCAAACACGTCAAAGAGCAATACTCATGAATCTTGAGGCTAATGAATAAAACAGACGATGCTGAAACTAACTAGGAAGCTAAAAAGGCACTTCAAGTGCCTTATGAAGTTGAAGCACCTACCGAACAGCCAACTGATGATCGAAAGAACTCTGCAGTTAAAGAACTCCAAATTTCCTTTAACAACTTGATCCCTATTGATCAACTAAAAGACTTCATTGATGGCACCACCAAAAGCAAATTTTGTAGAGGCATTAAGTTAACTCTAACATCTGCAAAGCCTTATTCTGCAAGAATTGAGAACCTGAAGATGTTGATGGGCTATCAATCCCCTAAGTTCCAATAGTTTGATGGAAAGGAAAACTCCAAACAGCACATAGCCCACTTTATAGAGAATATAATGATGCTGGGACGTATGGGGACCATCTAGTCAAGCAGTTCGTTCACTTGTTGAAGGGAAATGTGTTTGACTAGTATAATAACCTAGAGCCCAGGACCATCGACAACTGAGAACAAATGGAGTATGAATTCCTTTAGCCGTTTCTACAGCATGAGGCGGACTATTAGCATGATTGAGCTCACAAATACCTGTCAGTGGAAAGACGAGCCGCTCATTGACTATATTAATAGGTGAAGGAACTTGAGTTTGAAATGCAAAGACTGACAGTCTGAAGCCTCAAGCATTGAGATGTGCATTAGGGTATGCACTGGGGGTTGCGATACATCCTTTAAAGGATTCGGCCCAAAACTTTTGAAGAATTAGCAACGCGGGCTCACGACATGGAGTTAAGCATAGCTGCAAGTGGTGTCGGTGGACTACCTATTTTAGAATTCCGCAAGATGAAAGACAAGTAGGAAATAAAGAAAGGGGGCAAGCCTCCCACCAAAATTGCCACCAAAGAGTCCATGGCAGTGTGTGCTAAACCTATTCCAGTCAAAGGGAAAAAAAAGGTGAACAAGAAAAAAGAAATGGCTCAGAAGCCAAGAAGGCCAACTTTAAAAGAGTTGTAAGCCAAAATATACCCATTTTTGGATACGGACATCTCAGGGATCTTCAACGACTTACTAAAGGCCAACCTCATTGAATTACTTGAAATGAAGCAGCCTGCAAAAGTCAGGAAGACTGATGATTCCAAATACTGTAAATACTACTGCTTGCTTGGGCACCCTATCCACGACTGCTTCATATTCAAAGAAAAGGTTATAGAACTCGCCCATTAAGGAAAAATTACGTTGGAGGATGATAGCGCAAATGCAAACACCATCACCCTCAGCAACCAAATGGAGAAAAGTTACCAAATGGACAACTCTTTAAACGAAGTTGGCTGCTTCCACAAGAAAAGCCAATTCCCCGTCGTAGATTGTATGACCACAATGGTCTTCACGGATGAAGATTTGACGTTAGAGTCCCAACCCCAAAATAGGCCATTGTTTGTTATTAGCTATACCCATGAACAAAAGATCAATCAAATGCTGATCGATGGTGGCTCGATCTTCAATATTTTGCCCCTACGAACTCTTAGAGAATTGGGAATCCCAACTAATGAGCTTTCAAAGAGCAATTTAGTGATCCAAAGATTTAACCAAGGGGGCCAAAGGGCTTTGGGCACTATAAGAATGAAGCTATTCATAGATGACATGGAATTGATAGCCTTATTCCATTTCATCGATGCTAAAATATCATACAACTTGCTCCTCGACCGGCCATGGCACTACGAGAATATAGTTGTCTCTTCTACCTAGCACCAATGTTTTAAATACTGTCGAAATGGTGTCATCAAGAAAGTGTTTAGCGACTGCATACCATTCATTGAGGCTGAGTCCCATTTCATCGATGCAAAATATTACCTAAGCAAAGTCAGGCTTCTGAAGCTAATGACTCTAAAGGAAACGATAAATGAGACAACCCGGCAAGAAAAGACACCTCAATCGATATGGCACACTCCAAAAGCCGCATGGGCAAAGAGCCAATAATTGATGATGTTCTTAAAGGCTTGACACTACCACTCAGTCAAACTGAGAGTAGAGCACCTACCCAACCATTCAAAGCTATAAAGGAACATTAAGAGGTTCAAGAGCTAAGGACTGCAAAATGCTTCAACCCAAAGGCATATAAACTCGTCATTAAAGCTGGATACAACCTGCAAGAGCAATTACCTTTAGGAAAGCTTCTGTATAAATCATCAAGCCAAAACTCGCGAGCAGGGCTTGGGTATGAGCAGCCAAAAGGTCCTGTCTGCATTGATATAAAAAAGGCTTCCACCAACACCATCATAGAGGAAGATTATTCTTCAAGAATTGAGAAAAGACAGCATGAGTATCAGTCTTCAAAAGGCTTGGCCCACTCAAAGAGCAAAAATGCTAGAAGCCAAAAAGGGGCATCACTAAAGCACTAAAATAAGAGGAGAAACTCTAAAGCTTAATCCCTTCCCACTTGCAGTGGCAAACAAACTTGATTATATCTTCTAATAGAGGCCTTAAGGCCAAATTTCAAATTATCATCTTCACCAAATCTCAAGTCGAGGAAGATAATGATAGAGAAAGTATGGACTCATCTAACCACATAACCTCACAAGAAAAAGGGGAACCTGTTGAAGAGGATGCTAAAATCGCACCATCTCAAATGGAAGTAAGTTCTAAGTTCATAGTAGATGAACTGAGAGAAGTAAATTTGAAGGATAGTGACAACCTTCGTTCCATTTACATCTATACCTTGCTTACAAACGAAGAGGTTGATGAATACATAGAACTATTAAAGCAGTTTAAAAATGTTTTCGCCTGGTCATACAAAGAAATGCCTAACTTAAATCTAAAGGTGGTGGTATATCACCTAGTTGTAAAAAAGGGAGCTTGTCCCATTAAGCAAGCACAATGTTAATTTAGAGCAGAGCTTTTTCTTCAAATTGAAGCAGAAGTCAACAAATTAATCGAAACTAGATTCATTCGAGAAGTTAAGTATCCCACTTAGATCTCTAGCATCGTCCTGGTAAGAAAAAAGAATGGGTAAATTCAAATCTGTGTTGACTTTAGGGATCTCAATGAAGCATGTCCCAAAGATAATTTTTCTTTACCTATCATAGAGCTTATGATCGACGCCATGACAGGACATGAAGCACTCTCCTTCACAGATGGATCATTCGGGTATAATCAAATATGCATGGCACCCAAAGATAAAGAATTGAAAGCTTTTCACACACCTAAAGGCATATAGTGCTATAAGGTGATTCCATTCGGTCTAAAAAATGTTGGGGCAACGTATCAAAGACCTATGCATAAAATCTTTAATGACATGCTCCACAAAAACATCGAATGCTACGTTGATGACCTTATGGTAAAGTTTAAGATAAGAAAAGATCATTTGCACGACTTAAAAAGGTCTTCGAGCGCTTAAGGAGATACCAACTAAGGATGAACCTTTTGAAATGTACATTTGAAGTCACCTCCAGCAAATTTTTGGGCTTTATTGTCCGCTACCAAGGCATCAAAATTGAACAAGCAAAAATTAATGCCATCTTAAAAATGCCAGAGCCTTAAAACATTTACGAACTCAAGAACTTGCAAAGAAAATTGGCATATATCAGAAGATTCATCTCCAACTTAGTAGGGCGTTGTCAACCGTTGAGCTGCCTTATGAAGAAGGGTATTTCATTTAAATGAGATGAGTCCTGCAGAAAGACTTTTGAAAGCAACAAGGCCTACCTAACAACTCCTCTAGTGCTGGTAGCCTCAATACCCGATTGTTCGTTGATCCTATATATTGCTATATAAGAATGCTCGGTAGAAGCCCTATTCGCACAAGAAAATGACGAAAAGAAAGAGAATGCTCTCTACTACCTAAGCAAGATGATGACACCAAATGAGCTAAACTACTCACCAATTAAGAAGATTTGTTTGGCACTTGTTTTCAATTTAAGGCATTATTTCCAGGCTCATACAGTACGTTTGGTGTCCAAAACAAATCCACTAAAGTTCTTCATGACAAGGTTCGTTCTTTCCGATAGACTCGCCAGGTGGTATCTTCAATTCCAACAATTTACAATCATATCTGTACCACAAAGGGCCATAAAAAGACAAGCGTTGGCCGACTTCTTGGCAAACAATCCTATTCTAGTTGAGTGGGACCTCTTTGATGACCTGTCTAATGAGGATGCCTTGACGGTTGAAATCACTCCTCCATAGAAGATGTATTTTGACGGAGCTTCCCATAAAGAAGAAGCTGGTACCGAGGTGGTGTTTATAATATTTGAAGGACAAGTCCTGCCTCACTTATTCACCCTTATGGGAAAAATGCTCCAATAATGTAGTTAAATATCAAGCTTTGATCATCGAACTCGAAATCACTGTGGAAATCAAGCAACTGCACCTTGAAGTCTACTGAGATTCTAAGTTGGTGATCGACCAGGTGCTGGGTGAATATGAAGTCAAAAAGCCTGAACTACTCCCATACTATAATTATGCCAATATGCTCATGGGGTGTCTTGGAGACGTAACCATAAAACAAGTGCTAAGAAAGGAAAACAAGTAAGCAGACGCATTGGTCATGCTCGCCTCTTCCTTGTCCCTGCCCGAAGCAGAATGCCACGTGCCCATGTGTAAAAAATGGGTAATGCCACTGATGCTTAAAGATGAAGAAGGTGAAGAAGAAAATTATTCCGCAGAGGTCTTCAAAGTTGAAAAGGAAGATTGGTGCCAACCTTTGTTGACTACCTAAAATTTGACAAGTTACTAGAAGATCCACGCCAAAAAGCAAATATTTGACGACAAGCAGCTCGTTTCATCTATTTTAAGAGCACATTGTAGAGACGCTCCTTTGATGGGATATTCCAACGCTGTTTGGGCGATGATGAAGCCATACAAGCTATGAAAGAAGCACACTCCAGCATTTGCGGCACCCATCAATCGTAAAAGACTGCATGGAATATGCCCAAAAATGTCAACCATGCCAGTACCATGTCAGTTTCATTCACCAACCGCTTGAGCCCTTGCACCCTACGGTTGCCTCATGGCCCTTTGACACTTAGGGCTTGGATATTGTCGGATCTATAACAAAGTTGTCTACTAGTCCTCTCTATATTCTCACTGTAATCAACTACTTCACAAAATGGGCAGAAGCAATTCCTCTTAAGGAAGTAAAGAAGGAAAGTGTTGTCGACTTCATTCATGTCAATATCATTTATAGATACGGAGTCCCTTAGTATATCATCACTGATAATGGGAAACCGTTTGTCAACAGTATAATTGACAAACTATGTCAGAAAATTGGCTTTAAGTAAAGGAAGTCTTCAATGTACCATGCCTCAACAAATGGTCTTGCAGAAGCTTTCAACAAGACTTTGTGCAACTTATTAAAGAAAGTGCTGCCAAAATAAAAAAAGAGATTGGCATGAAAGGATTGGTGAAGCTTTATGAGCTTATTCAACCACTCACAGGACTCCTACAGAGGCGAGTCCTTATACATTGGTGTATGGTGCCGAGGTCGTCACCCTGCTCAAATGGTAGATTCCGTCCTTACGAATTGCCATACAAGAGAGATTGACTGAGGAAGATAACGCTCACCTGCGCCTTGAAGAACTAGAAGCACTTGACGAAAAGAGGCTCGATGCACGACAACAGATTGAGTGCTATCAAGCTTGCTTATCTAAGGCATTCAATAAACGAGTGCACGCTCGATCTTTTCAAGTTGGGGAGTTGGTACTTACAGTAAGAAGGCCTATCATCATCACTCACCACACTAGAAACAAATTCACCTCCAAATGAGATGGACCATATGTTGTCAAAGAAGCTTATACGAATGGCACTTATAAGCTAGTTGATCAAGATGGCGTAAGAGTTGGCCTGATCAATGAAAGATTTTTGAAGAAACATTATGCTTAAAAAAAACAAAGAAAAGTGAAAAACAAAGACAAGAAAAGCATAAAAAATGATAAAAAAAAATCAAATAAAGGATGCAAAAAGAAGAAAAGAATGATGAAAGTCAACTCCTCCTTGACATGAGAATAAACTGTCAAACCAAATCCAAATCAAAGTTCCTTGACATGAATTCAAAACTATCAAACCCAAGTCAAATCTACTCTTCTCGATACATGAGTTAAACTGTATGTTACTTCTGGCTCGTAAGAGTATAAATTATGAACAACCCTATCTTTCACTAATTAAAAGTGTTGGAACTATGTTATAACTTGATCCCATTTTATAGGTACGTAGGCAATTTGGATACTTTCTAAGGTCAGTCATAAATTCGTGATGGGTTATGTTTTAATTCTTGATTATTGCTGGGGACACATCCAAACAAAGAGCAAAAAAAGCGAAAAAGACATTTTATTAACAAAAGCAAGTGCTTAGCGAAATAATAATGTGAAATAAGCAATAATCCTAATGAAGCTAAGAGAAAAGATTCAAGTTATCCAACACATCCTTGACAACTACCAAATCCTCTTCAACAATACACAAGGTTTCTGTAGCTACATCATCTGAAGGCTCGGTGATTGGATGGCAACAATTTCCACATAGAGCCCACCAACTTTTACCGGTGCCTCTCTAACGGATTCCTTTTGCCATGAAAGAGAAGTAGACAGCTTATCCTGTCACCTGGTCAAAAGTTCGAGTTGCTCCTCAATGCTTTTCAATTTGACTTTAGAGGCCTCAACTTGCCTAGCTCCTTCGATTTCCCTATGTAATGCCTTCTGAAGTCGAGACTTGGCATCCTTTAGCTTCTTAACAAAGACCTCTTTGGTAGGCATATCAGCTGCTGTAGATCTCGCTTCGTCATATGCTGCAGTTCTAGTAAAAGCACCGTTAAAAACTCTTTTATGAGGATACGTCGGCATGCTTAAAATGTTTCATGGACTTAAGAACGAGCATAACTTCATCTTTAAGGGAAGAAATAAGATCGGATGAGGTACTAGCTAACCTCTCGCGAAGACTCACTCACATCTAGCAAAGGAACTCCTCCTTGTGACTTCGGAGGAACTTCTCCGCTTTAAACACAGAAGCTGCTGTAGGAGAAGGTGCTTTCTTGCTCTCCTTCAAACGCAAATTTCGTCAGGCACTGTAAGTACAAGTGGAGTTGGCTCTGCAATAAGTTTATGGCTACCACTAGAACCCCCACCATCATTTCCTAAAGCCTACCTCTCCACCTAGAAGAAAAAAAAATGTGTTCGTAAATTAAAAATAAAGGCAAAGAATGTAGTAAAGAGAAAAGTGACAAACTAACTTCTGGGCAAGATCTCTAATTGACTTTGGGTAGTGGAAAGTTTGCTTTCTTTTGGACTTAAAGGAGAAGGAGGCCTCCTAACCTTCTTCCAGTGACGATCCCCATTGCTACTATTACTATCATTTAGAATCTTCAAACACGATCTCTTCTCCATAGAGACAACTGGGGCTGCACGTTTACGAGGTGAATCTCTGACATTAGTAGACTAGCTTCCCACCTCAGGGATGCCATTTTAGGATGGAGTAATGCACAACTTTGCAAAATTTTCTTCAAAGTAATTCCCGTAAACTTTAGCCCATCACTCTTTATAGGCCCTGGAATGAAATTTCTTCACAACTGTAGAAACGGATGAAAGCATGCCTTGGCCCATGAATTGGAAAAGATAGACACCCTCTAAAAGTACAAGCCTTCCTCCAAAGAAATCTCACAAACATCACAGGTAAGAATGCCAGGAATATCTTGATAGAACCCGAACTGGTGACTAAACCAATGTGGGCTATAAAGCTCAACAACGAATTGATTATCCTACCTCAATGAAAGGTAACCCGAATGGATGGCAGCAAAATAATCATCTTCAAACTGGTCGCGGCTATCGTTATCAATGTAGAAGATATCCCTCTACTTGGTAATCATGGCCTCGGTCCAACTAAAAAGTTCAACCCTATGAATTATTCGACTCGCCTCACGTGGGTCATAATACCTGGCTCCACCTTCACCAGAATATGTGATCATCTTTGGGTTATCAACTACTTTATGGACTAGATAATGGGTCTTAAAATAATAAGCAGACCTCGCATAGACGTAATGAAGCGGGAAAGGGGAATACATTTGTGAAGGTCGTCAAGAATGTGTAATCCTACCCAGACCCCGATAAATGCTAGCAAGAATGAAAATAGCCAAGCTTATTGCCCTCCCAGTCGCTATAATACTTGTTATCTTAAAATTACTTAGACGAACGAAGCCAGCGTTCTCAATAGGAAGAGCAAAGACGCAAAGCCAGCAGGAAAGGAATGCTGCCAAGTAGGTCTCCAATCTGAAATTCTCACCAACATTGAGACGAGTGAAGGGCTCTACATTGGCAGATAACCAAGGCCCATAAATGCCAATCTTGCTAAAAGGATTGCACATAGACTTAGGACGGACTGTCTTTTTCTCTTTTCGGGTTGGGGCTGCTAAGTATTTTATCTCGTTTTTACACCAGAAGCTAATTCAATCCTCAACAGAAATTGAAGTAGCTTGAGCATCATTTAGCTCTCCTTGAATTAAGTGATAAGCATGGAACAAATGTTGGTAAGATTGAGGAACATATCTCTTCCCTTGCTCGTTTGCACCCATAAGTTGTTTTGCACTCAGAACGACCTCATCATAGAGCCTCCCATAAATTGGAAGACCTGCCAGGTTCCGCAAGTCATAGAGGGACATTGATAGCTCGCCATAAGAAGTGAAGAGCGTGTGGGTAGAAGGACACCATGCCTTATAAATCGCTTGTAAGACATTCGAGTTATGATCGTAAGTGAAAAGTGAGAAATAAACCGCATCAAAAATTTGAGCTGCCTTCAGCTCACGTGTGCAATGGCTAAGTACATCTTCAGCTCATTCCCAATAGCCTTTAGTGAAGTGAAACTCCTAGTAGATGGGAGAGCATCCCCCCATTGGCTTTTCGTTCGATAAGCCTATGACCTACAGTCAGCAGCAAAACCGACCTAACGGTATGATGATGGCGAGATGACTGTAGGGTTTAAGCCTTTAAAGTCTTGCTCAATGGGATTTCTTGGCTCCAGTTATCCATCCGATGAGGGATTGTCAACTTAGGCCAAGGATGACTGTTAAGGGAGATATAAACGGCCAGAATTGTGCCTTTCTCTATAGAATGGCCTTTTTCATCGAGAATAATCAAGTATTCCACGTTGAAAGAAGACATGTTGCTCTTAAAATGCACCATCACGATTAACTGCAAAAAGGGGCAAGGAATGTGAGGAATAAATTTCGAAAAATGAAAGCTCTACAAAAGCACAAAAATAAATAGCCTTTAAAGGAGTCAAGTAAATCAACAAATTCCAAAATGACTTAAAGGCGCCAACAAAACCAAAGCTTCGGGCCTTAGTCCAAGCGTGGGCTGAGCTAGGCCTCGTATTCAAAGGTTCAGAATTTAAATCTAAATAGTACTCGTGGGCCAAGTAAAGTTTGGTACTCAAAGGTTCAAAAGTTCAAGCCTAGATGGTACGCGTGGACTATGTCAAGCTTGGTACTCAAAGGTTCTAAAATTTAAGCCTAGATGGTACTCGTGAGCCAAGTTAAGTTTGGTACTTAAAAACTCAAAAATTTCAAGCCTAGATGGTACTTGTGGGCGAAGTTAAGCTTAGTACTGAAAGGCTCAAAATTTGAAGCCTAAATGATACTCGTGAGCCAAGTTAAGCCTGATACTCAAAAGCTCAAAAGTTCAAACTAGATTGTATTTGTGGAGCAAGCCAAATTTGGTCCTCAAATGTTCAAAATTTCAAGTCTAAATAGTATTCATGGGCAAGTTAAGCATAGTACTCAAAGGTTCCAAAATTCAAACCTAAATAGTACTCATGGGCCAAACCAAACACGATATTTAAAGGCTCAAAAGTTCGAGCCTAAACAGGTACACATGGGCTAAATTAAGTTGAGTGTTTGTAGGCTCAAAAGAGGGGAAAATTTGAAGTAAGAGTTGAAAAAAAAAAAGGGAAAAATCTGTGCCCAAAGACAGCCTTGTTTCTAGCCCAAAATCTGCTCCAAACACAGCCTTATTAAAGGCTGTCCCAAACAGTATTTTCTTTCCAAAGTTAGAATTTCTGCGCCAAAACACAGCCTTGTTCCGAGCCCAAAATCTGCATCCAAACACAGCCTTGTTCCTAGCCCAAAATCTGCTCCAAACACAACCTTATTAAAGGCTGTCCCAAAGAGAATTTTCTTTCCAAAAGTCAGAAATTCCGTGCCAAACATAGCTCTGCCTCGTTCCACCTGCCTTCTTCCCGAATTGGAACCCCAAACTAGCAGCCGAAAAACTTGTTGCTGTCTCATCGCTGGAGGTACCACCCAGCTCCGCGTCGGTTTCGGCACCATCCCTCACCATTTGTAGGTAGAGATGAGAGAGACCTGGCACCATCACCCGCCACTGCGTCGGTTTCAGCACTCGCCCAACTATACAGAACACCTCCGCATTGGGCCCATTGGGCCCATCGCAATCATGCCTTCTCCGCAGCCACTGCTCGATTTCCGCTACCCCGACCGCTACCAGAGCTCAACTCAGAATGCTGCCTTGCATCCGCCACCACCTGCATTGCTCTGTCGAAAACTTGGCTAATGGGAGAAGGAATTAAAGGGACAAAGGAAAGAATTGCGCTAGAGAGGTGGCATCTGGCAAAAGCGCTAGCGGCGGAGTATGGCTTTAGACGCCCATCATTGCTCAAACTGGCCCGCAGAAACAAAACCAAAGGCATGGAAGCAAAGGAATTCAAATAATAATGAGAAAGGGATTAAGAAATAAACAGAAGAAAACTTTCTTCTTTAAATCGTCCGGTAGTGGTGTCCCTACGAAAACAATGACAAAAATAGCTATATGGCAGGAAGAAGATGGATGACTTCTTATTTATGCAGTATATTGCCTTATTATGGGATAGAACCAATCCTTCAAAGTTGGACAGCTCCAGTAGTTTTTTCGGACAATAACTCTATCAAGAAGAAACCGATAAGTTACAGATCCTGAGTTCTGGTTGGTAAACATAGCCTGGGATACGATTGCTTGGGCCAAACTAATGATTGGGGCAAAGGAGCTAACGTATGATAGTAGGCTTGAAAATTCGTTGGGCTAAGATGGCAAGGGGCCAGGTGATGGACCACGACTAGAATGCGGGAGGCTGACAAAGGCCTATACGAGAAGACTATTGTCAGAACCTAATGGGTCCTTGTTCCTCTCATGGGCCAAAAAAAAGGGCATAATTTTGAGACTTATTCATTTAAAATAAAGTTTTTATGAACAATTCCCGAAGAGGTATTTGTAGATACATTAAAATTTAATATCCAATTAAATAATGTCAAGTAGAAAATATGATATTAAAATATTAATTAAATCAATTTTTATTTATTTAGAAATTTAAATAAATATAATTCTTAAAATAAATAAATAATTAATTAATATTTTTATCAACCAATCAAATGGCAACAAATAACAGGGTTCCATTAGAAGTTCAAGGGATGAAGACTCTAAATAGTAGAACTCCATTAGAAGTCTAAGGAATGAAAACTCTAAGTAATAAAGTCCTGTTAGGAGTCCAAGCGATGAAGACTCTATTAAGTTGTCGGACAGGGTACAAACTCTGATAGCCAATAGAATCGCGTCATGTTAGCAGACTGATGTAGCCATCCTATCTTTCCTATAACTATAAATAAGGGTTAAACCCCATATAAATGGGAAGGATAGAAGTCAAAAAGTGAAGCAATTGAAAACTTGAAACTTCTCAAATTCTCTCTTAAATTTTCAAGAATATTCAAAGTATTCTTTGTCAAATTTAAGAAGTTTATTGCGTTCTCCGCCAAATTCAAATAAGTTCGTCGTTTTTTTAACCAAATTCAAGAAGTTCGTTACCAAATTTAAGGCATTCTTCATCAAAGTCTCAAAATTTGGCATTTAATCCAAGATCGTGGTATTAACCCCAAAGATCAGTGTTGCTGAGAAAGCAACAACCCTCAATAAAGATCAAGTACATACCATTTCCTTGAAAATTGTTCGACCTTCAAGCCAAACATTCTCGAAGGAAGAATCAGAAGACTAAAGTTAAAAAGTAGCACCCACAAAAATTCAAGTTGATTCAAATTATTTGGTCTTACACCAATTTTTCTTATTATTTAAGAATTTTGTCCTATAGTAAGTTCTTAGCATAGAATGACAAACTCTGCCAAATTCTTGAAAAAATTAGGGGCAAGCTAAGAGCGGTAGATTTCATACAATTTTACCACAAACAAAACCGGGCTAGTTAGAGGGGAAGTAACCCAGACCTCAACTAATGAAAAAAACAATGATACGCCCAGATGCGGGTCATTTAGACGATCTTCGGAATAGGGAGGACTATGGTGTGGTCCTTAAGGATAGCAAAGTGTTTCCTAAGTTGGGCAATTGACATGTACAACTTATTGGAAACCTTAAGGTAGAAATGAGGATGATGGGTAGCCATGGCAGTAACTTGGGAAGATGGGGAAAAGATTCGATGAGGAATAAGAGAAATACTTAGTTTTCTATTAGAAGTACATGATTTTCTAGAACTGATTTGAAAATGTTGATGGTGTATAAAAGTAGACACTTTTGATGAACAAAAAGGTTTTATAAAAGTAGCGATGGATATTGGCTGCCCACATGTAAAAACTAGATCGCATCATATAATTTTCATAGGAAACTTAGGTGACTTCTTGAGGAAGTTAAAGGTCACCTCAAGAAGTTAAAAGGATGAAAAAGGTAATCATTGGTTATGATTATGCTAACTTTTAATACCTTAAGTTTGTATAGTGGTTAGGAATTAGCCATCTTGATCCTAAGTGATAAGTGGTTGGGATAAATTAGAATGCAGAATCGCTAGAATCTTTGTTATTAATATTTTCTAGTTTGATTTCAAAGCAAGACTCGGCCATTGTTATTACCAGTTTACATTGTTGAGTGGTACTCATAAACGCATTTACTTATGAAGGTGGTCAAATATCTAGAAAAAATTCATTCCATTGATCATACAAAACACTTTTATACATGACAAGAGAAAAATACAAGGAAGAACATATTATGAATTATCCACAGAGGAGCAAAGGGACGGTGAGCTTCCCTAAAAGATAGGATGGTTCTTGTCCCAAGATTTCTTCATGAAATGTTGGAAAATTTAGCATATGGAATGGTTAGAATTTTCTTAAGTAATTGGTACAAGGCCTCATAGAAACTCGCTCAGAACCGTTCCTCACTTTCGAGTCTCCTCTATGAAAAAAGCCTCAAACTAGTAGTTATCAAGTAGGTGCCTCCCTCATAGTGAGTTATGAGCTCTCTCCCTCAAATGGAGCTCTTTAGAATGGTGAGGAGAGAGTGAGCTGATCTCTAAAAATAATTAGAGCTCCCCTCCTCCATGCTGTCTACTTGTTGCACTTTAACAAACAACTTGTAGTTATGCCAGAGCTCTTTTACTACACTCCCTCACTTAGTGATGGGTCTCACCCTAACTCCTCTCCACGGGCTCCATCTGTTAAGTTGGGGGAAGTACAAATTCTTAGATTGTGGTTTTACTCCAACAACCGAATATTCCCAAGCTCTAGCTCTTGTGGTTTGTCAAACATTTTCCTTATATGTTCTTAATGTTAAGTGAAGGATTCAACTAAATTTTTAGGAGGGGGTTTCTACTAGAGCACGAGTGATTTTCGATCATAGATTAAAAAAAGACAAAGAAAGGATAATTTGAAGAGCGAGAATAAGCAGAAAAATGATAAAGCAATAGACAATATTTCACGGTGATCACAAAGTTATAACAATGTCCTATTTATAGGGGTTAATCGAGACTTCTCCATTGCTCAAATTTTTGAAAGGAACCCAATCATAAACATCCAACCGAATCCTACTGACAGTTACTGGAAAAGCTATACTACATGCTTAGCTGGTAATATAGAGATCTTACAATGTTACTTACATTAAATCTAGGGAGAGTAGTGATATGGCCCCTTATTTTTCAAAATTTTTTCAACACCCAATACTCGGGTAATAAGGTTAAACTTGGGACACGAGTTTGGCGAAAAGTCAAACACACAAACACGTCAAACTTGGGACACGAGGCTGGCGAAAAGTCAAACACACAAACACGTCTTGAGCACAGGTGAGATTCCTAGGTCTGAATTCTTGACCTAACCAGGTAAAAAGGTATTTGAGAATCTTGAGTTACGGAACAACCCGATGCTTGGGAAAGGCAGTTACTCGACATTTAAAATTAAGAATTACTCTTTCTCAACTTGTGGATAAAATGGCGGTGATGTGGGCCAGATGGTGTAATGGTTCATCGTGGCACTGGATGAATCAATGTATATATAAAGGGGCTAGCTTAGAAAGAAAAACAAATCAGCTACCATTCACTATATCACTTGTATACTCCGAATTTAATCAAATACTTTTACTCTTCCCATTGACGTAGGTTGCTTTGACCGAACCGTGTAAACCTTGTGTTCCTCACTCATTTTTTTGGCTTTTGTGTGATTTAAAATTGTCTAATTTTCTAGATCACATCAAGTAATAAATTATCAATTGGCCTATTCACAATAGACTTAACAGCACAATTCATGAATACTCTTGTCAATATTTAATAGTGACGATAAAATTCTACTTAAACATGATTAACTGAAATCAGATGCATCCAATGTATGCAAGAAACAGAATATTGAATAACAGTGCAATCTAAATAGGACAAATGCTGCAAAGTAAAATTTTATTATCAGAATGTTATTCTCATCTCATCAAGATATCTTGAATGATCAAATCTCAAGGGGCATGATTTTGTAAGAGAAATGAAATAAATAATTTAAGTAAAGAAAAACATGAAAAACAAGAATAAATAGAGAAGCAAATCTAACATTTATTATATGCATATTAATATTTTACGTATGCATTTGAAGTCATAAAGAAGTTCGATCCATCTAAATTTATGAACAAACAAACCTTTATTAATAAAGCAATGCAAGGTATAAGTATACAAATGAATTTTATATAATATTTACCAGTGCTTTTATAAATTCTTAAAAAAGATGAGCTCATATTTTAAATTTTACGATCAAAATATATCTATTTTTACTATTTCTAACTTAAGGTCATAATATATAATTAAATCATGCCATCTAATAGAACTTGAGATATTTACGTCACATGTAAAAATACTTTCTGTTCAAAATGTAAATTTACTAATTTACTATATCCAAAATTCTAGTTTAAAATTTAATAATTAATTATGTTTTATTTAATACAAATATTTAATTTTATATTTTTCACTCACAGAGGTACGATTTGGTATTATTTTTTTAATCAGAAACTACCACTAGACCATCAAACGCTTTATAGCTTTATTAAAATTTTAAAACAACAATTTAAATCTTAAACTTCTGAAAACAATGCGATTTGAGTGGCACAGACAGTTCTGGTGATATTTATTATTATTATTATTAACAGAGGTGATGCAGTGTGATAGTTGCTTGTGCATGCTTAGATACAAGTGCCCCAAGGAAACTGTGGGCTGAACGCAGGACTTTTAACCTTGTGAAACCCACCTCGTGGTTTTGCTTAAAGCATATGTATGGGTAATTTAGCTTGAGTTAATGTCTGGATCGGTTGCCTTCATCCACATGTCGGACGAGGTAGAAACATAACGATATGCCAATTAATATAACAATGTTTAGTGATAACAAGACTAGATAGATATTCAGAACTCACAAATAAATACATGCCTGTAGCTGCAATTTTACCATGTCCTGAGCAGAATTACTCAAACGGTACGCTGTAAAACAATGTACCATTGTCAGAGCATTTAGCAGAGTCATTTCCATCGTTTACTCAAACAGAACCAAGATTGTGGTCTGAATGTTCAGTCGTCATGGATTTTATGTCGTTTATCAGACGCTCTAAGTTACAGTACGACGATCCACCTTCACTTAAGCACATTTTAGCTGATTTCGCCATCCATTCGGCCGGTACCAGAAACTCCTCTTTTCTTGCCTCCATAAGATCCCTGACCCTTCTCTCAATCACGCTTCTATCACAAGTATCTTTCATGTCGAATCCCAGTTTCCATGCCACCTCGACCAGCCTACTATTGACCAGCTGATCCAGGAAAAAAGGCCAGCAAATCATAGGCACCCCCTCATATATGCTCTCTAAAGTTGAGTTCCATCCACTGTGAGTCAAGAAGCCTCCAACTGCGGGATGAGCCAAGACCTCTTCTTGAGGTGCCCAACCAACAACGTATCCCCTCTCTTTTGTACCTTCAGATATTTCGACTGGAAGTTCGCTCTCCCAATTCTTGCCAGCAACAGATCCCGGCCTTATGACCCATAGGAATCGCTGACCGCTGTTTACCAAACCATGCCAAAACTCCATTATTTGATCATCTGTCATCGACGCTAGGCTTCCAAAGCTCACATAGATCACAGACTTGAGCGGTTGAGCATCAAGCCACGTTATACAGGTCCAGTCTTCTTGCCATAAACTATTAGAGCACGCATGTGGTGACGCGCCTTTTGCCACTAGTTTGACTTTGAGATGAGCATGCAGTGGTCCAATGGTGTAAACATTAGGACACGCAGTGCGCAGTCGCGAAAGTATTGGCCCTTCAAGTTCCTCAAATGTGTTTAGTATGAGACCGTAGGCTCGGGGATTCTCTTCACATTCTGTCTTATACATTTGAATGTTCGGGTCATTCAAACTGTCAGATCGACAAAAGCTTGGCAGATCTCGGCGACGGAGAAATCTTTCCATGCCTGGGACGCTCCTTAAGACTATATCCAAGTCATCTCCTGCAACCAAAAAACAAGGAAAAAATGTGTGAATATTCATTGCCAGAAATTTCAGCGTGGCCTTGAACATTTTTAAGACTAATGCATAATTTATGCTTGAAGTTTTAGTTGTCTTGAGTATAAAATTCTTATTCTTTAAAGATTTTCATTTTTTTATAAATAAATGCTAAAAGAAGATAAACGGAGCAATGAAGTCCGAGAAAGAAGCGGCAGACAGATTTAAGGCCTTTGTCTCAAAGCAGGGAGATAAAAAAATATGAGTGACCTGTTGATAGGAGGCTACAAGTCAAGCCAAACATTTAATTCGAGAGTTGTATGTTGGCCGCTTCATCACAGATCGGCCTGGACATATAGAACTAAAAGTAGACCATCTAGAAGTGATAATTAACTTTCTTACACCAATTAAAGGTGATGAAAATATGCTCATCTCTCTCTCTTCAATGGAAGTAATTCTCTTCTTTATAGAGACCAAGACTTGTCCAATTTATTCTACTGTATGGGCTCCTACTTTACCCATGGAAATTGGTAATAGCATACATACCAGTTTAACGCAGAAGCCACATCCATATTGAGGAAGCTAAAGGTAAATCTCTAGATTACTTAGATAATGTAACATCCTAAGAACAAGTCACCAACAAGGGAGGTTCTCTCTTGAGTAAAGAACAACATTTGAGAAAAAACATCCCACAACCAAATGATCCAATGTCATATCGAATTATGGGAAATCTCTTATCTAGTCAAAGGCAGAGGATCGAGAGCAGGTGTGGAATTACAACCTTCTGACAAGCAAGACCATTCTTTTCCGATTCGGTCAAAGTCGTATCGCGTTTTTGGCTATCCCACTTTGTTCATTTTGCTCAACATCTTCGGAGTGTCCTTGCATTTCCTTTCTGCGTTTTCTTTCCTTAGTATAAATAATGCTTTTGAAACAATATTACACATGAAAAAAGAAGAATAAAAAAAAAATTTCTGGCTCCTTTTGAAACCACTTTTCCCTCTAAACAAACCCCACCGGATTGACCTTCCTTCGACATGCATTTTTCACATGGAATTAAAGCGCAGGCTAAAGGGAAAGGAAGATGATCGGGGACGTCTAGATCTTTTTCCTTCAACGCAAACCAAGAGCCACGAGTCAACTGACGATCCACGGTGATGGACAAATTCCTTAATTTGACAGTCCGAATAATCCTTTTCAGCTAGACAATGGAGACAATCCGACTGTTGGCCTTGTTTCCGACCTATTAACAACTGAGAACTATGTAAGCTGGGAACAAAGCATGAAAAGAGCGCTCAAGGCCAAAAAAAAAGCTTGGATTTGTTAATGGCCAGCTGTGGAAGCCTGTTGATGTTAAAGATCCACTACGGGATCCATTGGAAAGGTGCAATGACATGGTTATATCGTGGATTCTCAACTCAGTCACTTTGTTAATTAAATCAAGCCTCCTCTTCGTTGACAATGCATATGAGCTTTGGAAAGAATTAAGCGACAGAATGTCGCAACACAATGGACTGTGAATCTAACAACTGAAGAAGGCTTTGAGTTCTCTAACGTAAGGTGATGACTCTGTTCTTAATTACTATGGAAGACTGAAAACAATTTGGGATGAGTTAGCCATATATGATACTCTGTTGGAGTGTTCCTATGGACAATTAAGAATATTGACGGAAAGGCGACAACGAGATCAGGTTATATAATTTTGATAGGCTAAATGTGTCATACGATAATGTGAGAGATTAGATTTTGATTCTAGAGCCTATTCCTTCTATGAATAAGGTGTTCTCGATTGTAAAACAACAAGAGAAGCAACACCAGTAACTAAATGGAGTGCAGGGAATAGAGGTGGCTATGTTGGTTGTGCAGCGAGGTTTGAACCAACGAAGGAGTGGCCCAAGGAAGGAGAGGCCTTACTATGTACATCGTAAGATGGTAGGACATAGTCTAAAAACTTGTTTTAAGGCTGGGAATGCAGAAATCCTAACCTACACTTATTGACATGAGAGGTCATGTGATTGAAAAGTGCTACAAGTTGAGAGGTTATCCACCAGGTTATAGAATGAATTAGAAAGGTAGTAGGCATAGTGAATCTGCTAACCTTCTATAAAACGATAGCCAAACCACTGGAAGGCAAGGGGCCAATGAGAATGAAAAGATGCTCCTCACTAAATCTCAGTACTAGGAATTACTGGCTATGCTTGCTAGATGAAAGGCAGTAATCGATGATGATGGAGAGGTAGATCAACAAGATAATCTAGTTGCTATTAACAACGCTTCAAGTGTTTCATCAACCTTAAACGCCTTAGCACCTTCTATGAATGGTAACACAGATCTAACACTCATTTACAGTCCTTATAACCAATGGATCTTCAACAACGGAGCAACAGATTATATGATTTGTGATCCAAACCTTTTTACTGCCATTGTGGCTAGACTTGTCAAACCAATTACCCTTTCTAATGTTGCACGAGTCTTTTCTACACATCAGGGCATTGTGAGACTAAATGATTCCCTGACCTTGCATGAAGTCCTGTGTGTGCCTTCATTTTCATTAAACTTGATTTCAGTTAAAAAACTCACTCAAACTAATAAATGTTATGTTGTCTTTTCTCCAAAGGCTTGTTATGTGCATGACCTTATTATATGGACCATTCTTGGGAAAGTTGAGGTGTGAGATGGCTTGTACAAGTACTCTATAAGGAAGTTACCTTCCCACTAAAACATAGAAGACCATCAGACCATTTAAACCAAGCCGCCTTGCTATATAAACTCAGTAACAAAACTTGTCAACCACCAAAATCTTGGGCATTGTCACTTTGGTCACACATCCAATAAGGTACTGAATTTGGTAGAGGACTATGCTATAAAACTACATGTTAGTAACTCTAGTGATCTCTGTGACATCTGTCCCTTAGCAAAACTGTGGAGACATCCTTTTCATGCTAGTGATCATAAAAGTTCACATTCTTTTGAGTTATTGCATTGTTATTTCTAGGGGCCCTTTCATGTTGTTGCTCATGATGGTAGTCGTTACTTTTTGACTATATTGGATGATTATATGAGGGTTACTTGGGTATACTTGTTGAAAACCAAAGCAGAAACCGAGTTGTGCCTTCAAGCTTTCCATACTTTAGCAACAAATCAGTTTAGAGATGCTATCAAAGTAATTAGAACAGATAATAGTTCATAATTCAATCTACAAGAATTCTACTCGAGCAAGGGAATTATACATCAGAAAAGCTGTGTAGAGAGTTCGCAACAAAATAGAATTGTAGAAAGAAAACATCAACATATATTGAACATAGCAAAGGCCTTAATGATACAATCTAGAATGCTTATGCTGTATTGGAATAAGTCTGTTTTTATTGCCGTATACATTGTAAATAAACTATCTAGTCCAGTGACCAATAACAAGACACCACTTGAACTACTCTATAATCTGAAACCAACCTACTAGCACATGAGAACCTTTGGTTCTTTGTGTTATGCAGTAACAAAGAGTCAGGGAAGGCAAAAATTTGACCTTAGGGGAAAAAAGTGTGCTTTCTTAGGATTTCCATATGGTGTGAAAGGATATAGACTACTTGAAATAGAAACAAAGAGGATTATCGTTTTAAGGGATGTGATCTTTTATGAGAGTATCTTTCCATTCTCTCCAAACAGCTAGGATCTTATTTCACCAAAATTGAAAAACCTTTCAGACATGCCCTAGAATCCTTCTTAAAATTACACTGAAATAAACCCAAACCTCTCAATGTCCACTCTTCATAAACTAGATGATATAGACCTACCACTCCACATAGGGCAGGCATAAACTAGTTCACAGAAAGCTAATAATGCAGAACAATCCTCATTTCATACACTTGCTACTATTGCATTAGATAGTTCCTCACTCCCGCAACTTAAGAGATCTTCCAGATAAAGGAAAGCTCCTGACTACCTACAAGACTACTATTGTAATCAAGCCATCTCAACTGCAGCTGGCTTAAAACCTTAAGGTCAGTTTTTCACTGCTCTCTCCTACTCTTTGTCTAGCTCCTCTGACCATGCCTCAAAATAATGATGCCTCACAACATTGAGCCCTTTCAATTGTCACTCATTTGCAAGAGGAACCTAAAACATTCCTTGAGGCATCCAAAGATCCAAGATGGTGTGAAGTAATGAAGGTTAAGCTAAAGACTTCAGAGGAGAGCAACACCTGGACTCTTGTTGATCTGTCGGTAGGGAAGCAATTAGTGAGCTGTAAGTTCGTGTACAAGATAAAGTATAAATCAAATGGAGATGTTGAAAGGTACAAAGCATGACTAGTGGTAAGAGTGTTCACACAAAAGGAGGCCATAGATTATGAAAAAACTTTCTCAGCAGTGGCAAAAATAACCATTGTTAAGTGTTTACTGAGTGTGGTCGCCGCTAAGGGATGGAAGTTACAACAATTCAATGTGAACAACACTTTCCTACATGGAAGCATAAAGGAGGAAATATACAACAGTCTATATAGGCTTAAGTAGGCTTCCAGGTAATGGCACGCCACTTTGACTGATGCCCTCATTGGTTTTGGTTTCAGCTAATGCAAAGTAGACCATAGTCTTTTCATCATGAAAAGGAAAGATTTGTTCACAGTTTTGCTAGTTTATGTGGATGACATCATTGTAGTAAGTAACTCAAATGCTTCCATAACAGATATGAAGGTGTTCCTCCATGCTAAGTTCAGAATTAAGGACTTGGGAACTCCAAAATACTTCCTGGGGATTGAAGTGGAACAAACAGACATAGGAATCTTCTTGAATCAGAAGAAATATGTACTAGACATATTGAAAGACAATAGTTTGTTGGCTGCTAAGCCAAGCAAGATACCAATAGATCAATGTCACAAGCTAAGCAAGAAAACAGGTGCACCGTTAAAGGAACCAACTATGTATCGAAGGCTTATTGGGAGATTGCTCTACTTGACCATCACGAGGCCGGATATCTCATACAGTGTCCAAGTTTTAAGTCAGTTTTTGGAGACCCATTGGATTTGCATTTGTAAGCTGCCCTCAAGCTACTACACTACATAAAAGGAGCACCAGGGTTAGGACTTTTCTTCCCTTCAACAAGTGACTTAAAACTGAAGGCATACTGTGATTCCTATTGGGGCTCATGCCCTGACACTCGCAGATCAATCATTGGGTACTGCACTTTCATTGGAAACTCATTAGTGGCATGGAAGGCGAATAAACAATCAATTGTGGCTAGATCATCCACAGAGGTCAAGTACTGAGCAATGGCTTTAACCTGTTGCGAATTACTATGGCTGAGGTATTTTCTTGAAATGTTGCAAGTTACGTAAGGAACAGAGGCAGACTTATAGCTTGTAACCCAGTGTTCCATGAATGGACTAAACACATTGAAATGGACTGTCATTTGGTAAGAGATCATCTATAAGAAGAAATGATTCAAATTCATCATGTTCCAACCAATGACTAGGTGGCAGATGTTTTCACCAAACCACTGCCTATATATCTCCTCAAAAGCCATTTGGTCAAGATAAGGATGTTTGATCACTGCTCCTCATCTTGAGGGGGCCTGTGGAATTACAACCTTCTGGCTTGAGCATGGGCCTACAACAGCAAACAAGCAAGACCATTCTTTCTCGATTCAGTCGAAGTCGCGTCCATCTTTGCCCAGAAGGGAGTGCCGCATTTTTAGCTACCCCACTTTGTCCGTTACACTCAGCATCTATGGAGTGTCCTTGCGTTTCCTTTTCACGTTCTCTGGAGTGTCCCTGCGTTTCCTTTCCACGTTTTCTTTTCTCAGTATAAATAATGCTTTTGACACAATATTGCACAAGAAAAAAGAAGAATAAAAATATATTTTCTGGCTGCTTCTAAAACCGCTTTTCCCTCCAAACAAACCCCGCCAGATTGACCTTCCTCTGACGTGCATTTTTCACGGCAGGGCGATAGAGAAATTATGCATAGTTTTTCATTGAAAGTAGCAAATTAATAAATTCCCAACCAGATCGAGTGGATAAACATGACAGTATTATGAAGTGGACAATAGTTAATGCCTCTGTAGAATTGATAGTTGGAGAAGCAGCTCCTTACGAACAAATTGTTCTAATCGCCAAAAGAAATCAGCTTGTTCTTCAATTTGCAAAGAGCATCTCGACACTTAAAACACTATATTGCCATAGATATTGACTTTGAGGTAAACACCAATTCAAAATAGTAAAACGAATAAGCATATCTTCTTTTCAGTGTACACACAGACCCAACTTATTCCCGATCGAAGTATTGCTGAAAAGAAAAAAAAAAAAAAACAAATTGGCAGACATGGAGCATCCATTTCCCCAAGAGAAAACATGTACATGCTAAATCTAAGGGTACGCACCTCGAAAGGGAAGCTCTCCAGCTTCGATGAGTTTGGGCAGCCGAAAGAACACCCAAAGGCAGGCAGCACTAATGGTCCTGACATAAAAAATAGGAACCCCAACTTCATGGGCCACATCACAAGTAAATCCCAGTATCCCGTCTGCTATGATACAAGAAATCCTGGAGCCCAAGCTCCCACCGGTCAGCAAATCCTTGAATAGCGGTTTAGTCTTTTTCGCCAAAGAATCGAAAAGCTCCAAGAACCTGTCCCCCCGGGGGTGGTCTTCTGGCAACCCATCGGAGATTGTCTGGATCTGGAAACCCGGGTAGGAGCTGGAAAGGGTTCGGATGTTGGAGTGGCGGTGGAGGCGGTCGTAGATGTAGTCTGTGACTAGGAAGGTGATGTGGAGGTCTGCGAGGCAGAGGAGCTCGGCCAGTTTGAGCATGGAGTTCACGGGGCCTTGGAGGGGCAAAGGGAACATGAGTACGTGGGGTGGGATCGATTTTTCGGCCATTGCAAAGCGGACAAGTGGGGAAAGCAAGTTGTGAAGTGTTGAGATAACAAGAAAAAGGTGTGCTTGGTGGCGACTTCTTCTACAAAGGATATAAGATGATTGAGACCTGACAACAAGGATGACGTGACGCTCCAGAAATTCTGGTATCAAATTGAACGTTCTCACCAACCAATGTTTATCTCGCCTGCAAAACCAACCTCTATGAATCTTTACTAAATATAATCAATCTTTTGAATCATTAATGGAAATTCACAGCAATCCTAAAATTGAAGGAGGCGAAAAACGAAGGAGTTAATTTTTTTTACTTTACTCTACTCTTAATAAATTAAACGTGTAAGTTGGGTAGAATCGATGACACTGTTACAAAATTGTTATAATATTGACAACATGCACACAACCACGTACACAAACAATAAGTGAAAAATGAGGTTTCAAAATTGCTTACGCAGTTCAAAAAAATAAGTTCGTTTTGTAATAAGTTTTGTCTAGATTAAATTTTCTACCAAATTTAAAAAAAAGTAATGACAAATAATTTTTTTACCTAAATCACTATCACCACATAACAAGTTTATCGATTTGTTAGTAAAACAAACCTATTAACATACTTATTTGTATTTGACTTAAAAGCCCCTGATTCAACATTCAATTATAGTGAATTTATCCTAAAGGATTTGTTATTCACTCATTTATTCAAAAATATGATTCAACATTCAATTATAGTAAATTTACTTAATGAATTTGTTATTCTCTCACTTATTCAAATATATAAAGAATAATATGAAAATTAAACTCACACAAGACTAAAAAATTTGGTACTCAAGCTGTCTCACTTTTTTCTCTCCACGCCTTTGCCAAACTCTTGATCTTTGGTCTCTATTTATATTAAAAATCATGGACTCGTGGCCAAAATCAACTCCAGAATAACAAGAATCAATCTTTTAAAAGTTAGTTGAACTGTCGACAACATTGGGCAACATTGAAGTTTAGATATACTGCGATTTTCATGATCTCTATCCAATTAATATTTTGATTTTCAATCATATCTTCTAGATGGATTTCTTCATCTGATTCAACCGTCCAAGTCTATTGTCACAAATAGTTTTATGCATGAACTCTCAAATCAAACAAGATGAGGAGACCCAGCCAAAATATGCCAATGCAATAAGTCTAGCAAAATGTAAATTAGACAGTGAACTATACTTGACAATATGACTAGTTATTTTGTACTAAATTTATCATGTAACAAAAAAATTTTCATAGAACGGTTCTCTACTTACCATTGAGTTTCTCTCTTGCTAGGATATGTTTGTTACAAAATTATTCTTATTTTTTCTGTTTCTAATATTTTTTTAAATTGATTTTGGTATAACGTACATCACTTTTCAGTCAACATATTTTTATCCTTTCAAAAATTATATGTTGCATTTTTAAAATTTTCCTTCATCTTAACTTTAAAAGTTTTTAAACCACTATACAGTATTTAAATGGAGTTGAATCAGCATGTTATAAATACACTTTTGTATTAACTATCTCATTCTTTAAGTCAACACATTCTATTATTTTTTGAAAAAATTTGATATATACATTTAAAAAAATTTCTTCATTTTATGTTAAAAATATTTAAACCAAACATTACGCATTTGCATAGGTACACAAGATGCATGCACATATGCAGTAGAAACAACACTAGAAAGATGAAAGCAAAAAACAATTGGAAGAAAGGGTGAAAGAAGGTAGTTCCTAATTCTGCCATGTAGAGTTACTAATCATCAAAAATCAATCGTGTGAAAGTTAATGAACTACATCAAGGAAGCACTAAAATTTTCCAAACAACTATCACTACAAGTCTACAGCTGAGGTGGTTTGCTAGCTGCAACTTCATCTGATCATGCAACCACTTGTTTCGGTTGCAATAGTCCCCCTCAAGATGGAGAATGGAGATTTACCATTCCTATCTTACTTAAGTGCCTATTGAACAAGTCTGCAGCATGGCGTTTGGTCATTACATTAGCAACTTATTCCTTTGCTAGTAAGTTTTGATCAGTCCATGTTGTAGTTGATCTCTCAAAATGTGATAATCCATCTTTATGTGCTTGCTCCTTTCTTGGAAGACAGGGTTGTAGCAATGTGTAGTGCAACCTTGTTGCCACAATGTAATTCTAATGGTTGGTCATGCATAATCCCCAAAGCTTCAAGGATGTAACTCATTTAAGTTAACTCTACACATGTTGAGGCCATGGCCTACATTGCACTTTAGCCGAGGATCTGGAAACAATAGATTGATTCTTTGACTTTTAAGACACTGGAGAACTCCCTGAGAAAATCTAATAACATGTAATAAACCTCTTGGTGCCTGGACAAGACCTCCAATTTGAGTTACAGTAGGCTATAGCTTCACTAATGCATGACCAACCATCATATTTCAACCTATTAATCAATCAGCTTTCTTGCATTACCTATGGCCAATTACGATCCCTTGAAGTCTCGGCATAAGTCGTTAGCTCCTTATGTGAGGAAATAGCAACTAAGAAGGCTTGGTGATAAGGGAGAAACCTACCATTACTCAAAATAGTTTCAAGTGGATATCTAGGAAGGTTTTTGAGATTTTGTTCACCTATTTATGTTGAGGTTGGTGAAGATGAGTAGGCTTGCTGACGGGCATTCGTTACTCTAGTAGATGTCTTTAGGGCAATAGGAAGTTAGTTGTTAGATGGAGTAGGTTTTGATGAAGGTTCATGCTTAAGAGGGGTTGTGTTTGATTGTGTATGGTTTTGATGTTTTGAATTCAAGCTTTTAGAATCTAAAGGGGATTGTTTATGGTTTTGAGTGTTGAGGTTTTGATCATTAGAAGGAGAAGAATAATTGTTTAGTGCAAAAATAGATAGCTTTGGATGGTGTATAGGATCAAGAAGCTATGTTTGGCTAAATGTTTTGAGGACTCACTGATTTGATTTTGTAATTTGAAGGGAAAAACATTTCCATAGAAGATAACATCCCTTAAGATGAAAACATTGTTATTTTTTAGTTCCAATAGTTTATACCCCTTCACGACTTAAGGATTCCTTGAAAAGGCACATTTCCTTATCCTAGCATCAAATTTCTTTCTTCTCTTATTTAATGAGGATACAAAACACAAATGACCAAAGACATTCATATATGATATGAGGGTTGGATCCTAAACAAAATATCATATGGTGTTTTACCATCTAAGGTTATGGTTGATGTCCTATTTATTATATATGTTGCTGTCAAAAGACACTTAGTCCAGTATTTTAAGGGCATATCATATATGAATCTCAGTGCTCTTGCCACATTCAACAAATGTTGTTGTCTTTTCTCAACTATATCATTTTGTTAGGGCCTTTCCACACATATTCTTTGGTGTATTATTCTCTTACTTTGGTAAAAATCTTTTAGGATGAATTCTGTACCATTATCAGTTCTAATGGTCCTAAGTTTTCTTCCAAACTAGTTCTGCACTAACTTATGGAAGGCTCTCATGTAATGATTGGTTTCTCCCTTTATTTTAAGTAAGTAAATTCAAGTTGTCTTGGTATAATCATCAACTATAGTCAAGAAAAAATAGCTTCCATCGTATCCTACTTCATTAAAAAGGCCCTCACATGTCACAGTGCAATAACTCAAAGGGATATGGAGATTTATGAGAGCTGTGATCAAAGGACTTTCTGTGCAGTTTTGCAAGAGGGCAAATTAGGCAACCAAAATCATTCATTTGATTTTTGATTGGTTTGACAACTGAGTCATCAATGATGTTTAATTCCCTACTTGAGATATGACCCAGTCTATAATGCCAAAGGGCGCAACTAATGTTAGGACTTACAATAGCATAGGATTTGGGCGAAGTGTTCTGCTAGAAGCTTGGTAGGTTTGCCCTAAGTTGATCAAAATGCACCTTATTCTCTAGGAACTTGTGAAAGCTATCTTGACCTTCAGCCTTCCCAATCATGGTCTAAGAAACAAGGTCTTGTTCATAACAAGTTGAAGAGGAAAACAAAAGGTAGCAAGCGTAATCTTGAGTTAGTTTTCTTACTGAAATTATGTTCAATGCAAAGGATGGAATACAAAGTACATTATTTAAGATAATGGACTTTGTTAGCTTCACTTTTCCTATGTGTGTTGTTTTTACATGAGATCCATTTGGAAGCTTGAATGGAATGGAAGTAGTGGCTGTGATGGAAGTAAACAAACTAAGGTGGTAGATCATGTGATCTATTGCCCTGTATCAAAAATCTAAGGCTGGAGGAAAGTTTGGTTTGTGGCAAAAGTTTGTAAAGAGATAGGTAAGGACTTACCAACCATGTTAGTTGGATTGGTTAGGTGAGTGGATGGCAAGATAGTGAAGTGAAGTGTTTTGGTTTTAAGTTTGGCTTGTATCACGTGATGTGGTGATTGTTATCTCTCCAGCACCAAGAAAAGCCATCAACTCATGATATTGTGCCTTGGTGAGAATCATTTCTTCACCATTCTCACCAGAATAACTTGTTGACTATTCTGAACCACTGAGTCACGAAGGTTGCATTTGCATTCTTGACTCCTTTCTAGTGCATCTTCTGCCATGATGGATATCCCTTTAATTTGTAGTATCTCGCAGTAAGATGCCTCTTCATATTGTAGTGTGTGCATATTGGAGGCTCGACATTCCTAACCTTAAAACAATTTTGGAGTGTGTGACTTGTGAGCTTGTAGTGAGTGTAGAAAGAAAATGAAAAATTAATATAAATTAAGAGAGCAAAATAAATAAAACTCAAGGAACATGTATGTGTGTGTGTGTGTGTGTGTCTGTTAGAAGTAAGAACGTCATGATTATTATTTGATAAGATAAAAGATACTTTAACTTGAATATATAGTATAAATAATTATTATATAAAAAATTTTTCATTAATCATTTTTGAGTGGGTGGTGGGTAGGAGTGTTAGTAGACCGAGCTGCTCAACTTAGCTCAATTAAAGCTCGACTCGACTTGCTTTTCAAGTCAAACTCTAATAGGCTATGGGTAGGCTCAAGCTCAACTAAGTAGCTAGAGCTCGACTCTCCCATCTATTTTTAATTTTATTCCCCTTTACTAGTTTACCACTTACCTTACCCCAGGCCCAATAGTAGATTAAGTAACCTTACCCCTAACCCATCTTTCCTAAATGCCACCATTCTATAATATCCGACATTTGAATCCCTCTTCTTCACCCTTAGTCCCTTTTTTTGCATTTCTACTTCTCATATCTCGCCTATTCTCTGCTTCCAATAGAGTGGCAAAGTGCACGATTGAGTGTCTAAGCAAAGATAAACCGATGACGCTCTATTGCTGTTGTGAGATGGGACTGGGAAGCTGGGGTTTCAATTGTACCTGTCAAAAGAATCACAAATGTAGCTCAAAGAAGTCAACCAGCCACAATCCTAGTCAGCTACTACCTCAGAAAAACAAGGATGACAACAGACCTCCTTAGTGGCAGTGGCAATTCTTCCTAGCTTCTAATCTATTGGGCTTCTTGTTTAGAGTAGTTATCTAACTTTTTTTGTTAGCTAATTAGCTTTTATTAGAGTGTATATAATTACCTTTGAGGATAACCAATCGTGTGGGTGGTTAATCAATGTAATAGTGCGTATAAGTTCCAAGGAGGCAGTCAGAGTAGATCATCTCTTTTTGTAGCAGTTTTACCTCCACTTCTTGAGTTCTGTTCTTAATCCTTTCATTATTTCTTTTCCAAGATTGAGTTGTACGAGTTGCATGACATATTCACCATAATTCAACATGATATCAGAGTAGTAAACATTATCTTCCTAGATCTCCCTCAACCTTGCGCAACATCAGTTAGTCTTGTTCCCTAGTAGAGTTCATACCAAATCTTCATTTCCAATGGAATCATCATCAAGATCAGTCAATCCCATCAATAGATCACATTCATTTCATTTAGTGGAGCACCCTAATTCTCCACATTTAATTCATCCAACTGACAATCACAACACTTTGATCAGTTATCCAGAACTTAATGGAGCAAATTATGCAACTTGACATAGGTCATTCAAGTTGGCATTGTCAATTAGAAATAAGTTGAGCTTTATTGATGGAAGCGTAGTTGATGATCCTCTTCCCACTGCATGGAGTTGCTGCAATGATTTAATTATGGCATGGATGCCCAAATCCATGGTTCCCTCTCTAGTAGCCACTGTATTCTACATGAGGCAGGTAAGCCAGATATGGAATGTCTTGGAAAGGAGGTTTTATTTTCCTAATGATAATCGGGTATGTAGATTGTAGAATGATCTACACAATCTCACTCAAGGGACAAGATCAGTATATTCCTATTACACTAAGTTGGTAACCATTTTGGAGGGAGCTAAGACTCTATAGGCCACCCCCTCATTACAAGTGTGGAAAGTGCAACTCTGCATGTTTACAGTCATTTATGGATGATCAAGAGAAAGAAAAAGTCTATAAGTTTCTCAATGGATTAAATGAGATCTACTCAGTTAATAGATCTGAACTATTGAGGCAAAAACCCTTTCCAACATTTGATGAGGCTTATAATGCCCTGGCAGCAGAGAAAGCACAGAGGGCCATGGGAACAAGGCAAGTGGCAAATATCTTAGCTTTGGCATCTACGTCTAACAAGAAGGAAAGGAAGTAGGGCATGGTGTGCTTCCACTATGGACAGAAGGATTATACAAAGGATAAGTATTACAGAATAATTGGCTTTCCATTAAAGTTCAAATTCACAAAGGGGAGGAATAAGATTCAGCAGCTTGTAGCGAATCAAGCAGTGATTAATGAGGAAGATCAACATGCTGCACACTCTAAGATAGCTAATCTCAGGCTCACAAAGGATCAGTTAAGAGGTCTTATGAATCTGCAGAGCTCACAAAGCATTTCCTAATCTAGTGTGGGCACTTCACAAAAACAGTAGGATTTTGGAAACTCATTTAAAGAGGCTAAGTGCTTATCAAACTTTGCAGGTACTCAACCCTCTTCTAATATGACTACGGACTTGCAACCTTCCTTTACATTTTCTTCATTTATCACCAAATCTAAACTTGTGAGTAAACAAAATGAATTGTCAAACTCTCATTCATGGATCATAGACTCAGGGGCAATAGACCATATGTGCAACTCTTTGAGCTTATTTCGTTCCTATAGACCTGTTAAGAATCTGTTTGTAAGCCTTCCAAACAAATCATAAATTCTTATCATCAGTATAGAAGTTGTCAAGATCTCAGATGCTTTACTCATCAAAGATGTACGTGTTTCTTCCTTTAGATTTAATTTACTATCAGTTAGCAAACTTGTTAAGTCACACGAATGTTCCCTTCTATTTGATTCAACCCCATGGTACATCTAGGGCACCTCATAGTGGATGAGGATTGGAGTAATTAGGAACACTCAAGGCCTGTATGAGATACTTCAAAAATCAATACACCCATTATGCTCAGTTACAGAGAAATTACACTCGTCCTTTCCGTTTATCAATGTTTCTCATGGTAGAATTTGTGAAATATGTCCTAAAGCCAAACAGAAACGACTACACTTTCTTACACATGAGATCAATAATACTAAACCTTTTGACCTAGTCCATGTGGATGTATAGAGCCCCTTTTCAATTCCTACCATTAGTGGATATTTATTCTTTTTGACACTTGTTGATGACTTTAGTCATTGCATTTGGACTTATTTGATGAAACATAAATTAGAAACCACCTGTATATTACCTAATTTCTGTAAGGTGGTACAAACATAATTTGATTGCAAGATTCAAATCATTAGGACAAACAATGCAACTGAACTCAAACTCCCTACTTTGATGAATTTGGTATCCTCCATTAGTATTCATGTGTAGACACCCCCAAACAAAATGCCATAGTGGAATGAAAATATCAACATATTTTATGTACTGTTAGAGCAATCCTCTTTCAAGTTTGTCTTCCAAAGAAATTCTAGGGTGAAGCAATTCTGTGTGCAACACACATAATCAATATATTGCCTACTAAAGTCTTGAACTTTAAGTGTCGCTATGAAGTGTTGTTTAATAAAGCACCAGACTACTCTTATCTTAAACCTTTGGTTGCCTTGTATTTGCATCCACCCTAAAAAGAGACAAAAGCAAACTTGATCTAAGAGCCAAAAAAAAAAAAAAAAAACCATCTTCATAAGATATCCCTCCTGTATGAAAGCATATAAGCTCTATGGCTTTGAGACACAAGAAATCTTTCTATCCAGAGATGTCACATTTCATGAGAGTGTCTTTTCCTTTGCTAAGTCTTACCAAAAACCTAAAAATTCTTGTAATCCTCAATCTGATACTCAAGTCATTCCTACAATCACTAAGTTTTTTCCATCTAAAAGTATAGTGTTACTAACGCCTTTGATCAAAGACCAAGAAGTGAGTCTAACATTGACTTAACCTTGCACATTAATGAATCGTTAACCTTGCAACTAACTGACTAAACTTTACCTCAAGAACAGACTGAAACCTTGATCTCACAACCTCAACCCCAAATACAAATAGAAAACCAGAATGACTAACTTAGGAGATCCAACAAACCTAGGCAACTTCCCAAATACTTGGAAGTATACCAATACAACCTCAGCCCACTAAACCAACCCCTTGATCACCAAAGCACCCGACATTCAATAGCTTCACATCTTAGCACCAACAAACTATCTTAAGAGTACCATTGCTACCTGTTAACATTAAATCAAATAGAGGAACTTGAATCTTATACAGTGGTTGTTAAGCATCCACACTAGAGGAAGGTTATGTTAGAGGAGTTGAGAGCTCTTAAGGAGAATAAGGCGTAGGAGCTTATGACTCTTCCCAAGGGAAAACATGCCATAGGATGTAAGTGAGTATACAAAAACCTTCTTGAATTCGACTGGTTCAATTTAATGGTTCAATTTAAAGGTTCAAGATGAGGTTAGTGGCAAAGGGTTATAACCAAGTCGAAGGTTTGATTACCAAGAAACCTTTAGTCCGGTGGTAAAGAAAGCAATAATGAGAACATTCATGACTTTGGCTACATTACATGATTGGAAGATGAGACAATCGGACATCCATAATGCCTTCCTCAATGGAGACCTAGAGGAAGAAATCTATATGAAACTTCCACAAGGTTATGAGATGAAGGGAGAGCTACAGCTTCTGTAGCAAAATATGGTTTGCAAATTGAGAAAATCCCTAAATGGATTCAAGTAAGCCTTTAGATACTGGAATGAAAAGCTCCCAGAGGTGCTCTGCAACTTTGGATTTGAACAATCAAAGGCAAATCATTCCCTCTTACAGAATAGACAAATGAGAGTAGATGGCTGGTGTTGTTGGTATATGTCAATGATGTGTTAATTGGAGGAAGAAATGAGGTTGAGATGCATAAATTAATGGAACACTTAGGTACAACATTCAAATTAGAGATCTTGGAAGCCCAAGGTACTACCTTGGAAATGAAGTAGCAAGATCAAGTAAGGGGATATCCTTATGACAAAGGAAATATACATTGGACATGTTATGTGGTTATGGACTTCGTGAGGCCAAAGCTACAGTTAAACCTATGGAAGAGCATAAATGACTGAGCATGGAGGATGAACAATCACTTAGACATGCCACATATTATAGAAGAATAGTAAGAAAGCTGATTTATCTCATTTTTACTAGACCAGATATTGCATTTGTTGTGCAGACTCTTTCTCAGTTCATGGGAAAACTAGGAAGATCACATCTAAATGCGACCTTTAGGGTGCTGAGGTATCTAAAGGGGCCTCTAGGAATGGGAATCATAATGAGTAGGGCATGTTCAAATACCTTAGAAAGATGGTCAGATGGGGACTAGGCTGGCTGTGTGGACACTAAAAGGTTCATAACTAGTTTTTGCATTTGTCTTGAAGGCTCCCTAATGCATTGGAAGTCAACGAAGCAAAATCTTGTGGCAAGAAGCTCTATAGAGGTAGAATATAAAGCCTTAGCTTCATGCTTGTGTGAGATAATGTGGCTACAGAACTTGTTGAATGAGATGGGAAACAAAGCACAAGGGCCTATCACAATCTACTATAACAATCAAAGTATTATTCAAATATCAAAAAACCTAACTTATCATGAAATAACAAAGCACTTTGACCTTAATATTCATTTTGTAAGGGAAAATGTTCAAGAAAAATTGGTGGAAGTAAAGTATGTGCAGATAAAAGAGCACTCTGCAAACATTTTCACAAAAGATTCTTCATCAAAGTGCTTAAATCATCTCTTAGGCAAGATAAATGTCGATAATATCCACACTCATCTTGAAAGGGTGTGTCAAAAGGATCACAAATGCAACTCGAAGAAGTTAGCCAGCCACACTCGACTACCACCTTAGAAGAACAAGGATGACAGCAGACCTCCTTAGTGGTAGTGGCAGTTCTTCTTGGCTTTTGATAAGTTGGGCTTCTTGTTTAGAGTTCTAACTTGTTTACTAGCTAATTAATTGTTATTGGAGTGTATATAATTGCCTTTTGGGATAACTAACCGTATAGGTGGTTAATCAATGTAGTAGGGACTATAAGTTCTAAGGAGGCAGTTAGAGCAGATCATCTCTTTCTACCACAATTTTACCTCCACTTCTTGAGTTTTGATCTTAATCCTTTCCCTGTTTCTTTTCCAAGACTGAGTTGTACAGGCTGCATGATATATTTACCACAATTCAACAGTGCCCGAAACAATGGAGGAGCATCACTAAACTGGCAATGGACCATCATCATTGAGTAGCATGCTTGGAGTTCATAGTGGTAAGAATTTTTTTTTGTCTATTTTGTAAAGATTCTCAAATGCCGTAGACTCTTGGTGGAGTAGCTTTAATGCTTTTTTGTTTTGGGTAAAAAATTTTGTTCTTTATGAAATAAATTGATTTGAATGAGGAAAAGACGTGAACCCAGTTAGAATATTGTCTAACTTAGGGTTTTTTCGCCTCTTCCTATCTTGTCAGGCTATGTTGGTTTATTCTCGTAAGTCACACCAATCTAAAACTCCTAATTCCTGACAAGGATGATGGACTAGGCTTTTATTGCTTCTCATGGCCTGGATCCTGAGATGCAATTGGAATTTCACCTGCTGCTTAGGACTAAAACTCCACTTATTGACCTGCTTCTACTGCTCTAAAGTCCGACTTATCTCACTATCATGCTTATTTTAGAAATGCAATCTCTGTTACTTTAGAAATTTTTAAAAATGCAATATAGTTCAACAATTTAGGAGCTTATTTCATGCTCTATTATGTAATCTTTGAATATTTTTGTGGACTTTTAGAGTGTAGAAATGTATAGTCGCAAGATGTCATAGTTTTTCCTATGCTTTTCTTAAGGAGATGGATATATGTCACCCATTTGACCATCTTATGTATTATCATTAGCTTTTGGTTTTGTTGAATTCTTCTTTAGAGCAAAATAATGTGAGCTTTGAAAGTTTTGTTATAAAAGAGTTCTAATTACTTGTTGCTTTGAATTTTATCCATAATGATATTGTACTGTCCATTATGAAAGTGCTAACATTAAATAAGTATAGGTGAGGATTGCCATTGCACAACAAGATGTAATGCATGTGGGAAAATATTTTTTGAACCAAACCAATTTTCTTTCTCAGAAATCGAATTTTTTAAAATAGATTTGAACTAATGAATTTTATATTGTTTGTTAGACTTACATATGCATATGTATACAACTCAAAGTTTATCATGCTGTATTCAAATGTCCATACTTCATAGGATTATTTGATAGAAAAAAATAAAATAGGCCTTGTTGCTACCATCTGTATATTTTGTTAACAAAATGATTCTTATTGCTAACTATGCATAATTGCCTAGGTATGGGATACGCTGAACAATATTTATTAATTAATTTGCAACCTAATTTTCATTTCTTGGATTTTGAGGCATAAATGAATTTATGCTACATTGTTAATTTGCTTAAATTGGTTCAAAATTTTGAAATTCTTTAAGTCTTATTTAAAATTTTTGTTGATTGGTGATTGTTATAATTTTTCTTCCTTTTGTATTGTGGAAATGGATTATGATCCAATTGAGTACTATGGTAATTCACATCCATCCATTGAAAATATAAAAAGATGTGATGAAGATGATGATGGAGATGATGTAGAGCAAGGAGGAGATACACATGAAGAAGAATCTAAATTTCATCTTCCCAAAAAAGAAAGAAATCTAAGGTATGGAAGGATTTCAAGGAAATTGAAGACGATGGGAAGTTTATAGTATATGTTTGCATTGTGACACTAAAATAGCTTTGGGGCCAACAAGACAAACTTCAAGCATGTTAAGGAGTTGTGACAGTTGTATGGTTAAAGATGCCAAAGTTCCCAAAGAGGCGTAACAAATAAAAACAAATTTTTAGCCAATTGTTTCATATTCAACACAAGTATCAACACTGCATGATGGTTAGTTTGATATGGAGAAAATGAGAGAATCTATTGCACATTGGATCTTAATGCATGAGCATCCCTTTAATATTGTGGAGGAGGAGGGTTTCAATGACACACGAAAGTGTGGGATGCCAGAATGGAGACCAATACCCCAACACATGGCGAAGCATGACTATGTCTATGTGTATGATGTCCACAATAAGAAATTGAAGAAGAAACTAACAAATGTCAACAAAATTAGCAGTACGGCTAATATGCGGAAATTAAGGAACTAAAAGATTAAGTACATGGTTGTGACTGGACATTGGATCAACTAAGAGTGGAGACTTTAAAGAAAGGTTCTTAAATTTGTTCATGTTCTATCAGCACGTTGTGGAGTTGTGAAAGCAACCAAATTATTTAAGTGGGGAAGGAATGGAACATTGAACAAAAAATTCATTCAATTTCTATTGATTATGCCTCAAATAATGATGTGGTTGTGAGAATTTTACAAGATGTCTTGCAAAAACAAGGAATCTTTTGGGTGGTGGCAATCTAATTCACATCCATTGCTAAGTGAGATTGGTGTTTGTGACAATATAAGAGATAGTGTGGAGTTTATAGCTTGCACGGATAAGAGAGTTATAGACTTTGCTAATGTTGGTTAATGACTTCAATTCCCTAGTAAAGACTTGATAAATGATTGCAAATTTAGGTGGAATGAGATGCTAAGTTGTGCTTTGAAGTTTCAAAAGGTTTTTGAATGGTATGTGGATATAGAGTCTAGTTATAAATTTTGTCCATCATATGATGATTAGAGAAAAGTGGAAACAATATGCATTATTTTAGAAAATTTCTATGCAACTATACATGTCATTTCAAGGAGTGATACCCAACAAGTAATTTGTTCTTGCTAGAGGTTTTTAAGGTGTGAATGACTTTGGAGGCTTGAAGAAATGACGAGGATGAGTTTGTTTAAAGAATGGTGGTGGCCAAAATAATCACGAAATTTGATACATATTGCTAGGAAATGTAATTTATTAATGGGTGTTACTGCCATCTTAGATTTAAAGCAAAAGATGAAAGGAGTGGAGATTTCATTTGTGCAAATGTATTCTTTATACGAGGCACAAGAGCACCTAATTAAAGTAAGAAAATTGTCTTTGACTTATTTCAAGAGTATATAAGCATGAATACTACCTTTGAAAGAGAAAGCTCAATTCCATTTTCTAGTCATGGTATTCCAGTTAGGTAACCATCTCTATATTGGGATTCATTTGATGACTAAGAGCTTTTTGATGCAACTGGTTAACCGTAGAGATCTGAATTAATAGATTATCTTGATTAACCTCAACTTAGACACATGTTTGATCCAAATTTTTTTGATTGTGTAGAGTAGTGGAAGATGAATGAGGCCTCTTTCTTAGTGTTGTCTCAAATGGCTACTGATATATTAGCCATTCCTATCATTATAATTGCAATTGAGGCCACCTTTAGTGCTAGAATTAAAGTGATTGATTCCTATCAAGTTTCGTTAGCTTCAAAAACTGTTCAAATGTTATTGTGTGCAAGTAATTGGTCTAGGTATTTTTGTGGAGTGAAAAAGAAAATGAAAGTAAGTTCTATATTTCTTACTATAATTATTATTTATAAAGTGGTACTATACTTAAAACTTTCAATTTAGTTATTATTTATAAAGTTATTTGTTTATTTATGTAGATCAAGAAAACTCTCATAGAGTTGGAGCTTTTAGCACCAAACTTAACATCATGAAGAACCAAATACATAAGTATTTCAATGGATAACCCATTTTGTTATTTTTGGTTTTTTGTATTACTTCATTAAGAACATAAACATATGCTTATTTTCTAGGTTGTTGGTGTTGGATATGGGATTGTTACATGTGTTAGATGACAAGGTTTGTCATTTTTTTTAGTTGGATTGGAGTGGGACTATGTTTTTATTGAAATGAGCTTGCTAAATTATGGTTATATTTTGAGTTGATGAAAATGGGCTCTTATTTTTTCTTCTACTATTTTGTTATGGTGATCTTGGTTGTTAAAAATGAGCACCTATTGTCCCATATTGCAATGTTGGTTAGGTTAATTATTGTAGTGTTACTTTGGTTAATTGTTGCAGTACTTCAGCGAGAGGATTGTGATGGTTTGGAGGAGAACGAAGCCACAATATAGTGGTGGACTTTGCAGATTTCTGGATGATGGATGAATTTGGTGCAGCTTAGCAAGACAGCATTTTCTTCTAAAAAATGGCTGGAAATGAAACCTTAGACCATTTATGTAAATGATTTTGAGTGTGCAAATTACTTTGTTGTGCGTGAAAACTATGGTTGTGGATTTAGTAATATTCAAAGTTTGGTCCCTTAGACTGTCTGTATTAGCTTTATTGTTGTATGGAAGGGCACATGTATGAATACGCATGGGAATTTTCACTCACTTTTTAATTTTGATTTAGTTACCCGATAATGTTGTTTCATGTTCTAGTATTATTGTTGAGCACTTCTTCTTGCCAAGATTTTAGTTTGGTGCTAGCATATTATCTATCTATGTTTTAGCAACAAGGTCTTCGTTTTACATGGTCCAAAAAAAGGTGGATTGAATTTGAATGAAACTGTTAATATATTTGGATTAATTGATGAAGTTTGAGTTGGAAATTCCAAGGAAGTGAAAATTAATGATAATAAGAGAGAAAACTGCAAGACAAAATCTAATGCTTGATCTTTCTTATTCTCTATATTAAGCTTGAATTGCAAGTTATTGCTTGCTTCTCATTTGTTTTCTCCTTTTAGATAATTGCTCTTGAATTTGTGATTAAGGGGCTAATTTATAACTATTTTCAAATATGTTTAATAAATAAATAGCAAAATTTCTAGGAAAGCTTTGCTAACACACAGATTGCAAATATAAATTTTAGGTTCAATTATTTTTAAATATCATTGTGTGGATTTATTAAATAAATAAAACTTGAAAAAATAAACAAAATATAAAAGTTTGGCTCATTGATATTATAGTGAATGAATACACTTCTACTATTTTAAGGATAGGAGTTCAAATCTAGTAGTAACCAAATTTTCTTAGAATGCACCAAGTTTGAACTTGATACTCACCTACTTGAGTTTACCGAGCTTGAGCTCGAGTCTATCAAAAACCATTTCCAACGAGCTTGAGTAGGGTATTACTCAAGCTTGACTCAACTTGATTCTAGCCCTAGTGGTGGGTTAGAAGTGCAAACGAGTCAAATTTAAATGGAGTATCCCTATTTTGTTTAAAGCTCAAGTTTGAGCTCGAATATGGTTAAAGAAGCTCGAGCTTGTCGAGCCTTATTTTTTGAGCTCGAGCTCGAGCTCGGAATATATTTATTGAGCTTGAGCTTGGCTCACAAATTCAAACAAAATAAGTTGAGCTCAAGGTCAAGTTTAATTTGGGCTGGGGCCTTGGATTTTCAAACTAATTAAATTTTGATATTTTAAAATTTATCATTTATCATAAATTGTATTAATTTTAATTTGATTAAAAAAACATATAAATCATTTTTATAGAAGATAATAATTTGTTCATTCAATATCACAGAAATCTACAAAATCATATGAAGTTCTTTGAACTATAATAAAATATAATTGTGTTAACTTCTAAAATACTAAGCAACTCGTACTGTAGGGAATAAAATTAATAAATATATATTTCACCAAAAGAAAGGTTTAAAACCAATATCACAACGAACATGCAAAATAATAATAATAACAATAACAATAAGACCAATAATAATAATAATAATAATAATGAAATTCTTTTGTCATATTATACCACCTCGAGTATCTTAGCACAATAACAAATGAATCAACAAAAGTTGTATATCAATGTGGTCCTTGGTTATGTGACTAACAAAAACTAGTATTTCAAATGATAAATTGATCATCACCGAATTTCAGTCCATTCAAAAATTATTACAAAAGTAAATTGCCCATCAATATTGTCATAAGCAATGTTCAACTGATCACATCATTCAAAAACATAAGGTTCCATGAGTTACGTCGTAACCACCATATATTCCTTTATTGATCCTTTTTGAATGAAAAAGAGCCACCATTTCAAACATGTTTACAAAAAAATGTAATATCCTTATCATAACCAATATCTCAATAATTTATAAGATTGTGTAAAAATCTTTAAACTAAAAATAATAGTAGTAGTAATTTAAGCTCAAGCTCAAAACCACTTAACCAAGTTTAACCTCCAAATGTATAAAAATCTTCAAAATAATATTATTAAATTTAATTGTAACCACATGCCCATACAAAGTTAAGCTGAAGCTTGGAAACACCTAACCAATCTTGCAAGTTCGGCATGCACATAATTATTTTCATGTAATTGATAGCAATTGAAATATTTCTATAGACATTTAAATCTTAACCAAGACTTTAAAAAAGAAAAGGCTCAATGGTTTTGATGGTTCTAGTTAAATTTGGATTAGATTTGTCAATTATTCACATTAATCTCATAGAAAAATGTAATAGAAAGAAACGCCTATATCTTCAACTAAATAATCATATATCTAATACCAAATTAGACATCTGTTACACATGAAATGTGGTTTAAGTGATATATATAAAACAATTTTCTTCTATCATCGCATTCTCATACTATTATTAGAAACTTAGCGATACAAATGTAAAATGTTCATCAATTAAAATGGACATGTCAACATGATCCAACACTTTATTCAAGTTTATTCCTATTTGGCCAAATAAGATAATCATCAAAATCATTATAATAAATACTAAGTTATAAAGAACATACCATCATTTTGGAACATCATTGTCATTAGGTAGGGGGACATATATTGCCTCCCTTTCACCTTACAAGTAACACAAAATGCAAAAGATTAATAAAAATATTACAAGCTGTTACATAAATAACTAAAACAAACAAGACAAAATATTCCAACCTTTTTCTTTTCTCCAAAACATTTTCTCAACCAATCTCCTCCACATTTTTACACTTGAATAGTGTTAGGAGTTCACAAGTCATGATATTTATCAATCACTCTATTTCTAGCATTGAAAGTAGTCTCAAAAGCAACTGTTATGATTGGAATGCTAAAATATCTCTTGCTAATGTTGATAATATTTTGCACTTCAACGCATGAACTTCCACCATTCCGATACATCAAAATCTTTTCCATTATTTTCTTCCTTTCATGTATGTAACAATTTTCTTCAAGATACACCTCAAGCTCAGATTTTTTAGGTTGAATAGACTCCACCGACTTTGAAATTTTTTCATATTCTAACCACCCGGAATTAGACATAGAACTTTTAGAATTTTGCCCTAAGAGGTTTCCTTCTTGTGCATTCCTACCTGATTCACCTTCAACATTATGCATTGCTTCATATTCAGCATAAAGCTTAAATAAAGTATTTTGAACCAAAGCAATATTTGTTTCCACTCTATTAGAAGAATAAAGTTTGGGATAACAAAACTCTAGTGCTCTTATTTTGCACCTCAGATCCAAAACAACTACGACTGATAATAACAAATTAGAACTTCCCCAATATTTATTGAACTTGGCCTTCATTTTCTTAATCATGGCTTGCATAAGGGTATTACCATCCAATGATTTACTTTGAATAATCTTTTATCATGTTAAGCTCATTAAGAAATAGGTTTGATGTTGGATAGTCACTCCCAAAAATAATTTTTGTAGTTGTCCAAAATATCTCCAAAACCGAGCAAACTTTTTCAACCTTTACCTAATCTTTAGAACTTGGAGAGTTCTCAAAATGAGGCTCCCACTTTGCAAACAAGAGAAAGACATCTTGAAATTTGATTCTTGTAGCTAACATCTCATATGGAGAGTTCCATCTAGTTTGACAATCATCTACTAAGTTTCTTTGTGGTAAGTTCAACTACTTCACAATCTTAGAAAAAGTTTTCAATCTCGCCTCCAATCATTGAACATACTCTACACAGTCACAAATAAGATCAATAATATCTTTGATCTCTAAAAGTCCATCTTGTGCTATTAGATTACATGTATGTGCACAACACTTAACATGGAATAGTCTTCCTTCACAAAGAATCTTCCTTTTGCTTCTAATACAAACGCACTAACATTACCCATTGAAATTGTGTGAACTTTGTGCTCAATGCCCCAGTCTTTTAAGGAATGCCAAATTTCATTAGCAATGTCAAGATCACGACGTGAGGGTGGAGTATGAACAAAATTAAGTGCACTCTTTTTTAAATGCCAATTCTGATCAATCCAATGATCTGTTATTATCATGTATTTAATCTTCTGATTCATGGATTTCCAACAATCTGTGAGAAGACTGATATTGTTAACACTTTTTAGTACGCTTTTCAAATTCTTGTCAATCTCATAAGCATTAACATACTAGTTTTTTTGCTGTTATTCTTGAGATTGGCCTCCAATCAGGCATTCCCCATCTTTGCATCAAGTTAAATCCATCCTCTTATATAATTGAGAAAGGATACTTATGCATTAAAATCTATCAAAGTCTTTAGCTTTAGTAAAATGTTCCCAAACATATGATTTTTTGGTCATTTGCTTGGCTTCTACAGTGTGTTGGTATCTTTTTCACAATTGTCAAGGATATCCCCATTCATTTGAACATTTGTCATAGGTGGAGGCTCTTCAACATTAGTTGCATCTTCGCCATTCATATTTAAAAATCACAAATGAAAATCAAGATAGTATAAGAAAAATGAAACTTAGAACACACATTACTTCACCATAACTATATAATATGATAAATTATATATATTGAAGAAAAAATGTTGGTTTATCATATTAAATAGTTATGGTATATATATATGTAATCTAACTCTTCAAGGACAACATGGATAAATCAATCTGATCATCAATAACGAACCCATCAAAAACCAAAGAAGAAAATTTGGAATTACATTGTTGGAGAAAAGGTGGAAGCCTTATGTTGAACCAAATACGTCTGAAGCTTCTTCAACCCAAGTACTGGTTATTTGCTTCACAATCTCTCGCTGAAAACACAAATCAAAATCTTCAACAAGAATCTTGTTGGAGAAACTGAAGAGTCGTTTAGGGAAATCACAGAGCAAACAAAGTTGTTTTGCAACTTCGGAAAAGAAAATGAACAACAAAAAATTTTTAAAAAAGGGAAGAAGAAGTTAAAGAGTCCCATGCAAACTCAGAAACAGGTTGACTTTGAAGGTTGGGGAAAGAGACTATATAACCTGCAATAATTGCTCAATTAACTATTGACATTCTATTTCTTTTATAAAATATAAAATTTTAATTTGTTTTCAAACTTTATTGAAACTCAATGTAATTTTTATGTAAATAATTTATATTTTTATAGATATTAAAATAATACTTACAACCATTTTATTAATAAAATAACAAAATATTAGTAATATATAGGTACAATAATTAATTTAAATGAAATGATAATTTCAAAACAAATCAACTAGTATCAGAAATTAACCATTTAAAACCTACATGTTAGAAATAAAATACTGCAAATATTTTATAAATAAAATTGTTGTTTCTTTAGAGTTGCCAATACAAATTGCAACAATGATACCAATTTCAATTCTTTGAAAAACATTTTGCAATTTGAAATAGTATACCTTATAGATAATTTAGATATGTATTTATTAATTTTATAAAATTTTCTGATGCTGTTAAATACTTAAATTAATAGTTACAACTAATTATATTTATTTAATTCGAGAATTATATTAATAAAGTAGGATGTTAGTAAAACAAACCACTTTACTCGAGCCAATTATGTTGAAAATATCTTTGAACTTATTTGAGTCCAAACTTGAACTTTGAAAACTTTTTTGGGCTTAATGTTATTATTTACTCAAATATGAGTTCGAATGTGAAGTCTACGAAATTGAATCGAATTAAGTTCAAATAGCTATTAAACTTGAATTATTATTTGAACTTTGATACAATTACACCCCTATTTGTGTCATATGTATGATTTTTTCTTTTATAAGTTGCATAGTTGTGTTAATCTAGATTCTAGAATATTATAACAGTTATTTAAAATATATTACTACATTTTTTAAGCACTTCTCGGATTATCTAAATTAAAATTTGAAATTCTAAACATTATTAAATTTTTTAATGTAATTTCATATATTTAAAATCTAAAAGTATGCATCATAACAAATTTAATATCTTATTTACATGTACACATGTAATAATTGTTGCACTTTAAAGTTTTATTATTGTGTTAATTTATAATACTTAAAATTTTATTTAATTTTTGTAAACTTTTCAATATTTTTGGGATTTTTCTAAAGTTAATGTGGAAATTTTGGATATTTTCAAAAATTTGTTTTATGAGAAATACATAGATTTAAATTTTCAAAATACACAGGAAAATTAAATTTAACTCTCTTAGATGCACAACATCCATTTGTAGCTAAGGCTAATTCTAACATGTGCACAGTAATATATTATTGAACGATGCACAATTGGAATATTTAAAATATTATGTTTTTACTTGAAATCCATGTAATTTTTATGCACTTCTATGATTTTTTTAAAAAAATGAAACTGAAATTTTGAATATTATCAAAGTTTTGGTTGATAATTTTGTAAATTTATTATCCAATAACATAAATTATAATAAATTTATTATCTCCTGTACATGTAAAATGTAATAATTTCTTATGAAATACATTGATATTTTGTCAAAAGATGTACAATAACTTTAATTTATCATAATCAAAATTTCAGTTAATTCTTTGTCTATTTTTTTGACAACTTCAATATATTTCAAAAATTAAAATTATAAATTTGGATATTTTTGAATTTTTTTGATGAAAATTTCAAGAATTTATAAGTTAAATTCCAAATATTACATCAAAAATCAAACTTTAATGTCTTTTACATCTGTAAATTAGAGTTGCTGCACCCTAATATATTATTGAAAATATGCAAAATTGTGATAATTTATATCATCCAAAGTTTCATTAAAAATTATGCTCATTTTGAAATACGTCTATGAGTTTAAAATTAAAACCAATATTTAGTTTAGATATTCTCAAATTTGAAAGGAATTCATAAATTTGGAATATCAATGTGTGTGTGTATTATATTTCTATATTCATATATATATATTACACACACACACGTATGTATGTATGTATCAAATATGGTACCTTGCATGCATAGATAAATAAATAAAATATTGTAAGTATGTATTTATTTGTAACATATTATTATTATTATTATTATTATTGAAATATGTTAGTTTAAATATTAATATATTATTAATTATATCAAAATATTTAAAAATCAACAAAAGCTTCCGAGTCAACTCATGAGCTGCTAAGCTGAAATAAATAAGCTTGAACTAGACTTGATTTGAAGTTGAGCTTGAAATTTTGGGAGCTTTCGAGCTCGAGTTGACCTCCAATTGAGCCGGTTCTATTAACTTGTGAGTTGACTTAACTCAAGTTGCACCCCTCGGCAAGGTTAATAATATATCTATAGTATAACAATCCGATATTTCTTTGTCTATCTCTTTATAAGTAAAATCTAATTTTTATCTAAACTTGTGTTGTAAGTAGGTGAGATTTGGAAAAGTCGGTTAACAGAATAATGAGACCTAAGAGAACTAGTATCACACTCTTCCCATTTGGATAGTTCGAACAACCCATATTAGTAGGTCAAGATGAGAGCCTTCATCAAATCATTAGATGAAAAGGTCGGGACCGTTCTAAACATGGCTACCACCACAGATAATGTGAACAGACATATTATTTGGAAAGATGTGAAACTTGGACTCCAAGTGAAGAGAAAGCAACACTTGGGAATTCTCATACAATTAATGCAAGTTTTACAACCATCAATATACAATAGTTTGAGCTTGTTGCAACATGCAATACAACAAGAGAAGTATAGGAGACTTTTAGAATGTGGATGAAGGTACCCGTTTAGTGCACATGTCTAGACTTAATATTCTAGAATCTTAATTTGAGAATTTTTGAATTAGTGCCAATGAGATCATGGCTATTTTTAATACCAAATTAAGGGCTGTCGCCAATTATGCATATCAGTTGGGTAAGAACAAAGTAGGTCAGAAAACACTTCGATCGAAGAAGAAGAAAGAGATGCTAGCTCCAAAGGTCAGTACATTCGAAGAGGTAGGAGATGCTGTAATAATGTAGCAGGATGAACTGATAAGATTATTGTAAGCCTATGAAATGAATTGTACATAGAAGAAGAAAGAGGAAGGAATGGCATTATAGCCTTCTACTACTAGCTATAACCATATGTACCTAACTAGAAGATTTGTAAAAGTCTTTAGAAGTGGTAAGAAAAGTTCCAACATTCCTCGACCACAAGTTTAGAAAGGAAGCACCTCTAAGTAATCAGAAGCTACAAAAGCCTGATGTGCTAGATGTAGGATTCGTCGGGATTTCTGCATAAAGATTGAAACTTTAAAACATAAAAATATAGCACACATGCAGCAAAAGAAAACTCAACAAATCCTATCCGTTTTTATTACAAAACAAGCAAGATATCACATAAATAAAAAAGCATAAAATTTTAGCTCTTGGAAACATTTTCAAATGGTTTTACTTGGGAACCTTGAGTTTTGGCCCCTCAAATCCCAACTTCTAGTTTATTCATATGATTGAAATCACAATGAGCACCTTCTGCATCTTGCAAAACCTTTTTTGCAAGGATTTAGCACAAACACTTTGGGTTAAAAGGAACTTCTAGACAACAAAAGAAGGAGAGAGTGGCTAGTGTGCTTTTCTTTTCTTGCTTGGAGAGTTCATGAATTTTTTGATTTAAGTATGTGTCTTGAACTCTTCAAAACACATTTAAATAGTTAAGACACTATGGTTACAAGGCATGGGTTCCATTGGCCTTTTTACATGGACTTTTAATTAAATCTTAAGACCTTTATTATTAATCCCATTAGTAATATGCAACCCATATGTCTTCTAAATTATTAATCCTTATTAATAATTAACGCCTATTTGTGTCTAATGTTATTTAATTTAATTAATCTCTATTACTTAAATTAAATCCCCCATTGTTCTTCTCATCATTAATAAACACTACGTCAATTTATTTAGTTCAACCCAATCGCAATTAAATAAATTATTTCATAAGTCTTCTCAAGGCTCATTTGCAACTTACTAATTTAACATTCATGTGGGATTTTCTAGATTCATTCTTAATTGACAACGAGCATAACTCAAAGGATATAAATAACATCTAGCCTATGCCCTATGTCGTAGCCTAATTAAGACAAAATGAGGCAGATCACAGTTAACCCTTCTAATTGTGAATACTATGCTGTATAGATCTTTCTTCTTGCTTTGTCCCAATTGAGTGAGAGTCATGGATTTAATCAAATTTACAAATTCAATCATATGACCAGTCAACTTTTCCTCACAAGACAAATCCTTCTATTAGAAGCTCCTTTCCGATCAAACATTGCCTTGGTCAAGGGCTTCTGTATCATAGATCATTAACCGCATAGGTCAAATGCCTTGTTCACTTGCAAGAAGACAAATCCTTTATTAAATGTACAAATGCCTCCATACACATTAGAACAATTGCACATTGCGCTTATGTCGTCTCAAGTTTAAGGTCCACATGCATTTAACACGATCATGTAGCAAGATATTGATAACCAAGAGTGAACTCATTGTCTACTTCATTTTGTGAGTCATTGTCCAAATACCCATTCTTTAATGACAGATAAACACACAAGTATTCTCAGTATATTATACTAAATAGTACGACACTCACTGTACAAATACAAGGTGTGCAAGTCATACTAACTCTCTAATGCGCTTTAAAGTGTCTGTGACTTACTGACTGAGTTTAATAATTGAGTACTAAGATAGTTTTGTATCTATCTCCACAATCCTTATGAAAAAAACTTTTTTAACTCAATTATATGAACACATGTGATACTTTACACCCATCAGAATTTACATGTATGATCAAACTTGTCAAAACATTTATATAAATAAATCAATATTTTATTAATTACTTTGAAAAAGTATATAAACAACCACAATATCCTCTAATATCCCTTATTAACTATCAATGTTAGATAGCATATGTCTAATAATCGCCCACTTGTACTCTAGTGTTAGTAGTGGTGATGCCAGTCACTATGGTATCTAATACCCATCTTTTTAAGATGGCGAGCCAACTGCACTTGAGGTGCCAACTTGGTGGGTCAGCCACATTTTCAACTAAAACTATTTTCTACTAACTATGTTACCTCTTCTAATGGTTTCTCAAATAATGTGGTAACACCTCTTACGGTTTGGACTTTTGATGAGACCTTAGTACTTGTGCTTGTATAATCAAGCCATTGTTGCCACAATAAAGTGGAATGACTGATCCACATTCGAACAACTTAAAGTTCTATCAAGAATTTCCATAACTAAACAGCCTCTTTTGTACCATCATATATTGTGATGTAGTCAGCCTTAGTGGTGGAGTATGAAGTCGTACTTAGTTTGGAACTCTTCTAATTGACTACTCCTCCATTAAGAGTGAATATAAACCTTAAAGATAGACTTTTTATCATCCGCATTCGATTGGAACTCAAATTAGTATATCTGTATACTCTTAGATCACCATTTGCGTATAAAAGTATCATATCCTTAGTTTTTCTCAAATACTTAAGGATACACTTAATGGCATTCCAATGCTCTTTGCTAAAACATGCTCATAACACTTATAGCATAGGTGATATATGGATTTGTACATTACATTGCATACATTAGGCTTCCTATAGCTGAAGCATGTGAAATGGCTTCCATGCTCCCCTCTCGTCATCCATCTTTGGGCACATAGATTTCAAGAGATGGATGTCGTGCCCAAACGATAGTAATCCTCTCTTAAAGGCTTCTATACTAAACCTCTTTACCCTCTTGTTTATGTATAAGACTTGGAAGAGACCTAACAATCTGTTCGCTCTATCTTTATAGAAGTGAATGCCTAAGATGTATGTCACCTCTCCCAAGTCTTTCATGGAGGAGGTATCGTATGCAAGTATTGACTAAGGTCAGTATCATGACATAATTCCTAATGAGTAGTATGCTATCCACATAAAGCACTAGGAATGTAATAGCACTCCTACTAATTTTCTTGTAGATGCATGGCTCGTCTTCATTTTTTATGAATCTAAATAACTTTATTGAACTATCAAAACAAAGATTCCAACTCCTTGATGCTTGCTTAAGGTCATAAATGAACCTCTTCAGGTTGTATACCTTCTGAGATTCCTCTTAAACTTCAAAACAGTGTGGTTGCACTATATAAATGTCTTCTTTAAGTATTTCTTTTAGGAAAGTGGTTCTAATATTCATATACCAAATCTCATAGTCCACGTGAGTAGCTATTAGACGTAAGATTTAAATAGATTTGAGCATCATTACTAGTGTGAAGGTTTCCTCATAGTTGATTCTCTCCTTTTGACTATAGTCCTTCGCTACCAGCTTGGCCTTCTAGGTCTCTACCTCATTGGTTGAATTTATCTTTTTCTTGTAGACCCATTTGCATCTAATGGGAACTAGTCCCTTAGTTGGATCCTCTAAGGTTTATGCTTAGGTTGCATGCATAGTGTCCATCTTAGATTACGTAGCCTCTAGCCACTTGGTAGAGTTCTTATCTACCATTATTTGATCAAAGGTAGAAGGATTATTTCCATGATTATTATATTCTATTACGAAAGTTGTTGGTAGAAGTATGAAGTAGTGAAGTCATATGTTAGTCATTTCATTAAATGACCCACAAAATGTCAATGAGGACTAGCTCTAACATTGATCTAGCCCTCCAGACATGCCTATCAAATGAAATCTTAGCCATTTTGTTTAAGATTCAAGGTTTACAACTTGGATAGGGCTCTCTTTTTAAAAGACCAATAAACCTGTCTTTGTCCAATTTGTTAATCTAGCTTTTGCAGCATAGTCTAGTTTAAAATGCCACAATTAGTTGGAATTTAGCTATCCCTAACTCTTTTATTTTTTATAGCACTAATTAGAGTCTTATTATCCAAATTTAAGCAATATAGGCCATTTACCAATGAGGCAGTGCCAACTAATATGTAAAGATAATAAATTTGGCGATTGTCCCTAAAGAAATTTCTTAGGCTTCTTTTACCAATAAAGGTACAAAAAGTATATTTTTTTAGCCATTTAGTAACAAAAGATAGTCTTTTAGGCCTAAAACATCACCTAATGATAACTTAACTAAAGTAATGTCAATTGTAATGGCTGCAACACTTACCCCATCATCGATCTTAGTTACTACCTTTCGCTTCTTAAGTGATTTACTCTTGACTCAATCTTAACTTGAAGTTCAAATGTGAGATCACACATCTGAATCTAAGATCCAAGATGTACAGAACAAACCAATAGAACAAGATGTTTAATAAACCACAAAGTTCCATACCTCTAGTGCTGTCTTCTAGCACATTAATAAAACATTGAGTTCCATGCCTCTAGTGTTGTCTTCTAGCACATTGAGGCATCTAGAGCAATTGCTCCTATAATGCCCCTTCTTGTTACATTGGAAACTCTTTCTTTTGGGAACATGGGTGCTGGATTGCACACCCTTTCCATTAGTCTTGGGAACAATTGGTTTCCTTCTCTTAGTCTTACCCTTGCTTAGTCTCAATAACTGAGAAGCTAGACTCCTTGAGAAATACTTATTTTCCTTGGAATGTAATGGTAGCTTCCAAGGTACTACTGATTCTTTCAAGAATGATAAATCTTCTCAAATCTTAAAATCAATCAACTGTCTTAGTTCCATTTAACATTAGCGTCTCAATCATTAATAATAATAAAAGGGTGTACCTTATTCAAGATAAACTACATGCATAAAATAAGTAAGATTTTGTTAGTGTGGTTGTTATATAAACTTCCATTTTGCTGATGGACTTTAAATCAATATAGTCTCCTACTAGATTTTTTTGAATCTGACCATTCCTTGGGTAGAAAATAGAAATTCTATTGTTAAAATTTCCTCAATGGGTAATTGGGGTCTCATAGGACATAACATACCTCAAATATACGTATCTTTCCATGCTAAGTCCAATCTATGACAAATCTTGTAAACTCAACTCATGTGCTATCCAATCCTTTACTTTGGCCCATGGCCTAACAATATTTCACATAATAAAATCTTTGCATTGTAGGTCCACTTAGCTTACAACCACTAACTAATAACTTGATGGATTTAAATCCCACCCTTGGCCATATGCTCTTAAGGAGAAATATCCTTGGAATATTGTATAAATCCCCTCGAAGTTGTAAATCAGTTGTTGCAAAGTGACCTCACAAAGGTAATGATTGCGGGAACAATATCCATGGTTGTGAGCCCTCAATTCACAATTGCCGAGGGTTGTTGTGAAAGAAAGCTATTTCTATCACGGCACTACCTAGAGCCATGAGGGAAACCTCCACAGTCGTAGACCCTTCAATCATGATTGCGATCTGTGGATGCAGGGTTCACGAAACCCTACAACCAGTAACATAGTTGCAAAATTGCATGTTGCGACCTCTAAAAGCATGCTCTTTATGCTGTCTTTTCCATTGAAAACAGCTAACAAACACTTTTCCAATATTTACACATGTCAAATACATGTTTAATGGAATGTACCGTGAAAACTAATGTAAACTATGGAAGAATCACTAAATTTTACAATTTTGTAAGGAAAACAGTGGCTCATATTCCATTGCTAGATTTTGCAGGGATTTACACATAAAAATTGAAACTTTATAACTTAAAAATATAACACATAGAGTGAAAGCAAATGCAACAAATCCCATCCATTTTTATTGTAAAACACCCACTGTATCACATAAGCAGGAAATCATGAAATTTTACCTGTTGGAAACATTTTCCAATGGTTTTACTTGTGATCCTTGAAGGGTAGCCCTCGAAACCTGAATTTTAGTTTGTCCACACAATTGAAACCATGATGAGTAGCTTTTGCACCTTGTAAAACTTCTTTAGCAAGGCTTTTGTGTAAACACTCAGGGTTAGAAAGAATTTTCTGACAAGAAAGAAAGAGAGAGGGTGGCTAGGGTGCTTTTCTTTTCTTGCTTAGGGGTGCACAAATTTTCTAATTTAATTTTGAACACTTTGAAGCACATTTATAGTTTTAAAAGGTATAGGCTCTGTGGGCCCTTCTATATGGACCTTTAATTAAATCTTTTTATTATTAATCTCATTAATAATATATAGCCATATGTCTCTTTAATTATAAATCTCCATTAATAATTAAATCCCATTTGTGTCTAATTTATTTAATTTTATTATTCTCCATTAATTAAATTAAATGCCCATTGTGCTTCTAATTGATGACCCACTATTAACAAACACTATGACAATTTATTTAGTCCAATCCAATTGTAACTAAATAAATTATTTCATGTTTCTTTTCAAGTCTCATTTCCAACCCACTAATTTAATGCTCATTATGTGTTCCAAACTTTTGTATGTAACTCTCTATATTCATCTTTTATTGAAAATAAGCATTGTTCAAAAGATATGGGTAAGGTTTAGCCTAGGGCCCATATCATGCCTCAATTAAGATAAAGTGAGGTGAATCACTACGAACCCTTTCGATTGTGAATGCCATGCCATATACAAGTTTTGTCTTGCATTATACCAACTAAGTAAGAATCATGGATTTAGTTAAACTCATTTCCAATTACGCACTACCTTAGCTAAGGGTTTTTGTCTCATGGAACACTAATTATATAGGACAAATACTTTGCTCACTTATAAGGAGACAATCCTTTATTGAATACACACATGCCTCTATAAGCATCTAGACAATGGCACATTAAGCTCATAACCCTATCTCAGAGCAGAATATATATTGGCTCTTAATGCTCTAATAATATGGTGATTGTCATGGGCACAAAAGAATCATGTCGTCTTAGGTGTAAAGTCCACACACACTTAACATTATCACGAAGTAAGATATTGACAGCCAAGAGTGAACTCTATGTGTTTGCTTCATTCTATGAGTCATTGTTTGAATTCCCATATTCTAATAATGCATCCACACATATTGTATTCTCAACATCTCATACTAAACGGCATGGTGCTTACCATACAACTACAAGGTGTGCAAATCATACTGACTTTCAAATACCCTAAGGAGTGTATGTGACCCACGAACTGATTTTTGTTGAGTATTAAGACAACCTTTTGTCCATATTTATAAGTTTTTATGAATAAGGTACTAACTCAATTACATGGGTATGTGCATTACATTACACTAATCAAGATTTACATTGATGCTTGCCAAAACATTGATATAAATAAATCTACATTTTATTGATTACTGTTAAAAAGCACATACACAATCACAATGTCCTTTATTATTAATTGTTAACTATGGCATTGGAGGGTATATTACTAACTTTAAAGACTAGAAAAGGGATCAAATGGAAACAATGGAAAGCATGGAGGCACATTCCACTAGAATGTGCTAATACTCAAATATAAGAAGGAAGATCCCTTGCCACCACGTGGAGTGATGATGGATTTGAGGAGAGCTATGAAGTAGGTGATAAACATGGTTAGAACCACAAGGCATTCAACTTAATTTCACAAAAAACAAGGGTATTGTAGTACTTGATGTTATAACATATGTTGTAACAAATAATGTTTTTTTCATAGTAGTAGTGTGAATGATGATAAAGTTTGCTAAGAAGAACTAATAAGAATCAACTAAATGCTAGCAAAGAAGCTATCTGCTACTTACAGCAATAAGAAGTTATAGCTAGAGAATCAAGTGTTGGAAAAGGAGATAGATGTCGCACGTTCCTCACATGCCAAACTATTGGAAGATTTCATAATTAAAAAGTGTCCTACCAGAAGTTACAACCTAAAGTAGAATAGTCTGTTGTGGCGTGAAATAAGCTAAATACTTGAAAGTTAAAATTGCAAGATCTTCTTACCATGGGCGAGGTATATGAAGATCATTAATGGCTTAGATATGCCAACCCAGACAGTTCAAATAAATTTAAAGTCCTAAGAGTACGATTCGTGAAGAAGACCAAACCTGCCTCTCAAATTATCCCAACATTGTCCAAAATAAAGAAAAAGAAACTTTGCTAAAAGGCCAAAGAAAGGTCCTACTTTTACCTATTTTCATTTTAGTGGTTAGCATATTTATTCTTATTAAAGGTTGCTAAAACATATGGTGCAAGGAAGGTAATTTCCTACCAAATAGACGTTTTTCAAGTGTTTTAGGTTAAGTAGTTAGATGAGAAGTGTTTTGTAGTTCATACATGATTATATGCCACAACATGTGATAGCTAATACTTCAAAATAATAAGGTTAAAAAAAAATTCCATGTTAAAAAACTATAGGTGTATCTAATAAGCATCAATTAGCTTTGCAATGGCAACTTATATTTTAGATTCTCCAAGAAGGATTGTTGTGTGTTTGAAAGAGACTCCTACATAATGAAAGTAAAAGGTCGAAGGACAATTTTTACCTATTGGAATACTCTATAGTTTGCATGAGAGTTGAGGTTGGTGAAGCAAACTTATGGCACCAAAGTTAGGACACACCAACCAACATTACTTGGTAAAGATCTCTCAATTTGGCATTGTTTGTGGTCAACAAGTTCTTTGAAAGATAAAAATCATGGTTGTAGTGGCACATGCCACATGGACAAGTAAAGGTGTGTGTTCCACAAAATGTTGCAACATGTGGATACATCAAGGATTTTGGAGTTTCTACATGAGGAACCAATTAGATGAATGAACAATATAGGTTATAGAGGTAATTAGTACATTTTTATATGGTTTAATGATTGCTCAAGATGTAGTTAGGTCAATTTTCTTAAAAAAAAAATTGACACATTTGGAGCATTTGAAATGTGGCGTGCTAGACATTTTACAAAAAACAGTCATCTGGAAGGAATCTTTCGAATTAGGACTAATAACATGAAGGAATTTTAAAATCAAAATTTTGATGACTTGTTTATGATCTTGCATGAGTTTTCTTTCCCCAAATCTCCATAGTAGAATGGAGTTGTTGAAAAGAATAATTGCACATTGCCAGAGATGTCCAAAGTGATGCTAAATATGCCAAGGAAATGAACTTGAGGTGGTAGGCTAAGGCTGTTAGTACTACTTTTTACATCACTAACAAGGTCAACCTCTACTCGACTATGAGGAAGACATCAAGCAAGATCTAGAAGCACAAGTAACAAAACAGGTCTTATTTCACGTCCTTAGCAACAAGTGCTACATATCGAATGACCATGATCACCTTCGAAACTTTGCTACAAAATTTGACGAAGGTATTTTCTTGGGCTATTCTCCAAATAGCAGAGCCTACTGTGTATCCAATTAAAGAACAAACACTATTATGGAGTACAATCAACGTGGTAGTTACTGATACATTGAATAAAAGCACAAGGAAGAAGACGAACCACTACGAGAACCAATAGAGCAAAATATAGAAGAAAGCCTAAATAAGCCACCAGATGTTCCAACACATGATAGAGCAACTATTGATGGTGCTAAAATTCCCCAATATTCATCAGGAGTTAGATAAAAACACCTTCCAAAAGACTAATGAGAGGAAGACTAAAGATATTCAAAGGATTGATAACTAGAAGCTAGAAGGATATGTATGTCTTAATCTTTTCTTGAACCTATTGAATGCTCATAGATAAAGTTACTATTCCAAGATTATTGCATATATTGAAAGAGTGTCATTGTGGAAGAATATGCTCCAACATATTGAAAAATTGAGATTTTAAGAAGTGCAGTAGGCATTTGCGTACCCCATTCATAGTATTTTCTAAGTTATCTATTTGCCCTCTACAAAAAATTTGCTTTCAATAAAATCTCAAAAAAATAAAAATAAAAAGAGAAGGAAGTAAGGTGGATTCTTCATAGTATTGGATGAAGATCATTTTTGGTTGCATAACATACTAAATGGAAAGGTGATGAAGATCATTTTTGGTAGCATAACATATGAACATGGAAGGGCTGAGTTTCATTAGTTCCTCACATTTTTTTTTCAAAATTTGTTACAACTTTGCTCGTGTCAACAGTGAAGAAAATTGCTATAGATAGGGGTATATTTTTTCATTTCAAAAATCATATTTAAAACTCTCTTTTCTTGAAATTATTGGAGGTTTTTCTTTGGCGAAACTGTGAGAAGTTCTTCTTTAAGCAATGCTAAGAAATCTAATCATGATGTCCCTTTGTCCTTGCACATCTCCTGAATGGCCATGGTTATATATGAGCCACTGATTGATATATCTCTACTCGCTGCTACACTGTTTGAATCATAGAAGCTTATGAATAAACTGGAGGTGGTAGTAAAGAAAAAGAAGTTCAAGGACCAAGTTTTGAAAAACCAAAATGAGAGTTGAATCTCTTGTTCTAACACACATTGCCGTCATTGAATCAGATGTTGGAACACAAGGGACACTTGTTGGAACTGATGTTGCAACTTTGATAGAAGTTCAAGGGGAGACTTCATCTACTATTTGACAAAGAAAAGTTTAACTTAGATGAACTAATTGACATTATGTGATCTATCCTACCTATTATTCTAACATCCATTGCAACATATAATTTTGAGATAAGACCCTCGGGCACCTATGTAGACGTGGGTATACTTAGACCATCAAGAGATAAATTTGGTGATGATACCATTCCCTTAAGTGTTGCTCTTCATAATTCTATAACGAAGAGGGGGAGTGATTTGGTGAGGTTTCATTAAGGGGGAGTGATTGATTTTATGAGGTGCCATTAAGGGGAGTAGAACTTCTACTTTGAAGTAAAAGTATCTTAAAGTTTGTTGTTCAAATTATTTCTTATTTTGCTCTTTTACCAATAGATTTCTACAATGAATTTCTCAATAGCTAATGGCTACTACTATGGATTTCTGATAATTTCTTATTCATTGTAGCTATGTGATACTGCTTACTAGTCTAGATGTTACTTTGCTAACTTATATTACTACCTTTATGTAAGATATGTTCCAACATGTGCTTTAACATTGTGGTTTTAGCTAGAATGAGTAAAACTGGCTATTTGCTATATTAGTTTTCACACCCCTCTAACTAATGTGATGCATTAGTGTGGTGTCCTATAATACCAAAGGAGGAGAATGTTAAGGTAATGTGTAGAAATGTATAGAATATGGGAATGGAATATTGTGATGGGTAAGGTGTCATATCTACAAATGGAGTCTAGGTGTGTTTCTATAGATATAACTGATAGTCTATTAGTTAGGCCACCCAAAGGTGATATGGAAAAAGTGAAGAGATATTGATTAATTAAGGGCTTGGGAACAAAGTAGACAACAAGCATATAATAAGTACTAGTAATGAAGAGCTTTAGTCCCTTATATTGTGTTGATTCCCAAAATGTCATGATTTATGTTAATTATTAATTCAATTATCTTTTTATGGATTTCCGTTTCTAATATCATTAAGATAAGCGACTGTGTAGTGCTTTACATCTCACGGCTACAAGCATCAACCTTAAATACAAGATCTATTTTTGCTCCCATGAACCCAAGCATGGATGTTACATAATTCATGCTTCCAACCTCGTAGCCACGAACATCACTGTTGTGGTCTCAACTCTTCAACCGCAGTAGAATGGTATATTGTATTGCTCTTCTTCTCACGGTTATGACTCTTCACCTCGTTGTTACAACTTCAAATCTTGCAGCCACAAGCAATCTCTATTTTTGGTTAAAGTTCTTCTTGTGGGTGCAAAACTCTTTTCCTTAGCTGTGAGCCCCTCTTTTGTGGTGGCGAAACCTAGAAAACAAACAAGAAAGATCTCTAAGTTCAAATATTGTCTATTCAATCATATTTTGTCTAAAAGTCATTTCAAATTCTATGCAACAAAGTAATTAGCACATATAAGCACTAGTAACATAATATGGGTAAATTAAGCTCTAAATGCTCCTAAAGCTAGCAAAATAAATCAAGAATGGAGGTGCAAATTGTTGTAAAATTATAAGTTATTTCACCCTCACACTTGAGCATCTATTAATCCCTAGCAAACTTAACATAACTACAATTCAAACTAAATCCAACAATGCGACATGTACTTCAAGGATGTAAGAAGTCATGAAGTCTTAAAGTTGGCCATCCTTCTTAATTTCACAAATCTCAAGTAAATATGAGTCACGTAGTTCTAAAACCTTTTAAAAACACAGTAGCCTTAAACCAACTTCATTTCCAACGTAAATCCCTGTGTTTGTGGGACTCTCATCATCCTTTAATTTCTCAAGACATTTGATGATTCTATTTCAAGTTAAAAAAATCAATCCATGGAGTAGCTCTCTTCGACTTTAGTCTTCACGCCTCTGTAAGCAAGCTCAAATAATAGCAAGTACGGGATCCAAAGGGCTTTCTGGATGCAGGCTTATTAAGGGTGAAAAGGATATGCACTTGGTAAACATTAATACCTCCTTTTCTTCTTTTCTTTTTCTCCCCCACTTATTCTTTCTATTACTTAATTTGTCACAAATTCAAGATGCTATGCATAGTCATAGTTAGGTAACCATTTTACGTGAAAATGAATAGGGGTTTTCACTCAATCATGATTCCTAAGTTAAATCATCTAGCAGAGTAGAGAAACTTTTGACATGCTTACTCTTCATCAATTTTTCTTTTTTTTTTCCACATTTTTCTTCACCCTCTCCCTTTATTCACTCCTTTTTCTTGCTAAGTATCAAAATTGGGATCATAAGGAGGAATCACTAGAAAAAGTACTTCATGTCTCTATAGGATGAACAAAGGATGACAAAGTTTTTAGTATAGGCTAGAAATTTCAAAGAACCACCAACATTGTTTTCGAAATATTCCATTACTCTCATTCATTCTCCCAAGGGTTATTTATTTAACACATCAAAGCAAAATTCACCTTCCACAAACCATCTTTTTGTTAGTAATTAAACTTCTAAAGCAATCAAACATTCCAAAAAAGGTTGGTGAGTACGTAAATGTAGGGATCTCATCTCCAACCAAGCTAGCTTAAGGTTTGTTATATTTCAAAATAGTGTGTGAACTACATAACCTAACTAGCTCACATGATTCAAACAAAGTTTCCTCGTTAATTAAGTACAATGGCCACAACTTCACAATTCCATACTTCCATCATTAAGAATACAATGTATAAAATAATCCACAACTTCGTTCATAAGAACAAAAACAATCAAACAAGAACATCGTATGAATAATCAACTCCCTCTCCCACACTAATTTAGTTGCAACTACATCACTTCAAAATAAGAAATAAAAAGGGAAGAAAGACATAACCTGGTGGGGTTCAAAATGGTGCCATTATCTCACCATTATCTCACTTGTTAGAAAGAGGTTAGAGGGCATCTAATATGGGCATAAATCTCTGGTGTAGTAGGTAGAAAAGTTCTCATTAGTGTAAGGATGAGGTTGACAATATTGGTTCGAAGGCAATTGGGCAATGGAAAAGGATATGTCCAAGTTGTCCTTCTAAAAGTACACAACTATCATCATCCAAAAGTTTATAAGACAATGGGATAGCTGATCAAATTAGTGGTCAACATGGAAACTAATATGGTGGATACTCTGTCCCACCCATCTTACTCAACACTTATTGCCCTCGACTTCCTCTCCAAAGTGGCATATGACCATAAGTAATCTCACTTAATATCTCTAATATCCTCATTAAGGTAGTCTAGCTTGTTAGAGATGGAGAGGTTGTAAGCTTCGAGTTGTCTATCCTACTATGGTACAAGTCCTTTCTCCCCTTTTAGGCTCGAGGGAACATATTCTCATAAATCAAGTTGCCCAAACCCATGGTAACCCCTATGTAGATCACATAATAGATGATGAATTAATCCATATTGATCGTAGTGTGGTGGGAAGTAGGTTGGATTTTAACACAACTATATAGCACAACACTTTTAGTAATTGAGGCATACACTAGGACTTGAAGTTTTAGTGTCTGGTATATTCCACTCTATTCCATTTGAGAACAATTTAGTCACCAACTCCTCATTTTTCTCTACAACCATTAGGAAGGCCACAAAAATTACCTTGTCCACTCGATGCAAATTAAAATTTCTGTTTATACTTACTAGGTCGAATGGGACTTGCACTACCTGCACCATCACTATATTACCAACCCCATTAGGGACATTGGTTGAATTCCCTCAAAAGCTCCAATGGAGTCTAAATGCTAGGATGACCCATAGTGGTCTTCCATCCTTGTTGTTGCATCAATTCCAAGCGTTGTGGCATGATATTATCTTTGGTGTCAAATCCTCTTTAGTCACCACCTTTCTATGTGCCATTTCTAGCCTATACAAATCTTAAGCTTCTTTCAATTTAATTCTAGTAGTGTCATAGACCATTGGTTGGTGAGAACTTGCCCCATTATGTCTACTTTTTCTTTCTTGCACTGTTAAATCACAACAAAACTTTAATTATATGCCAAAAATTTGTCTAATTCACATAGTAGTAGGCACAGTCCTCCAACCTCTGTAAATTAAAAGAACAAAAGCAAGGAAATATAAGCTAGGAAAATTCACTTAGGGAATTTATCAAACACTTAGCACGCATTATCTACAAGCCCTAAAATTATGCTAAAACAAGTAGCCATACTTCTTGAAATTGTGCCAATCAATAAGAATTTAGTCATATAATATCTACTTGTTCAAAGATACACAATTAACACATAAAAATCACTCCTTTCTTAATTACAATCACAATTCTTACTAATACCTCCATAATAGCACAAAAATCCCACCATAATCACCAAAAATAGGAAGAATTTATGTGAGGCTAAGAAAGAATTCCTAGGAAAAGGGTAGAAATTTATGTGATATCCTTTGGAGAGCTCAAAAAAGAAACTTCACAAATTTTTTTGTAAACATGAAAGGACAAAATGTGGGTTATGTGAACATAAGTAAGAATATGTACGAAGTGCAAGAGAATGGGGATTGGAGTGTTGATGTGCTAGACAAAGGAAGAAATATAGTGAAATTTAAGCCTTAATATGTTTAAAAATGTCTGATTGTGCTCTAATGTCAAACATCATGGTCGTGAGATAACCATCTTCTAGCATGATTAAGCTTTCCAATGGCTTGAGGATGCTTGCGACAGAATGCCCCTTTTTGTTGCTGCCTCATCCACATTCGTTAGATGACCCTTTGCAATTAGGAAATGTTGCCTCTTTTTTAAGAGAGTGAATGCAAACCCTAGGACTTTCTACTACTATTTCAGTTAAGAGCGCAAACATGGATCTTTCTGCCATGTGACTCAATGTCATGGCTATGACTTCAAAAGTTGAGAAATATGTGCTTTTGTTGCAGCCATATGCATGAGTTTGACCTTGATTATTACAATCGTGAGACACACCTCTATAAGCACAAAGTTGAACTGCGAGTTGTAATCCTTAAAAAATGCAAACCCTAGTAATGCAATCTTTTCTCATGAAACTATAAAAAAATGCAAGCAAATCAAGGCTAAATACTGAAAAAAACAAACTAGAAAGTAAATAAGAGCTAGGGTTGTCTCTCAAGAAGCATTGCATTTCATGTTGACCACTTGACATCAATGACATTTAGCATGTTTAGGTCCCTAAAGTCCATGCATAAATCACACGGACCTTGTCCCAAAAATATGGCTTGAGCCTATGGCCATTCACCTTGAACATGCGATTCCATGCTTTCAACTCAAGTGCACCATACCCAAACACATTAGCAATTTCAAATGGGCTTGACCAACCAGATTTTAACTTACCTAGGAATCATTTCAATCCACTATTATATAGTAAGACCTTGTCCCAAACTTTAAAGGTACTAAGAGGAATTTGTCAGTCGTGCCATTTCTTAGTTCTGTTCTTTTATAACTTGGCACGAAAACGAAACTCCTCAAGTTTAGTCAATTGCATCATGCAGTTTTATCATGCATTTTTCACATAAAAATTAAGAAATTTGATAGCCCAATATGTTTTGTACTCTAGCTTTATAGGGAGGTAGCATGCGTTACTGAAAACAAGCTTATAAAGGGACATGCTAATGGGGATTTTAAAATCAATCTTATTTCCGAAATTGCATCATCCAATTTCCTAGCTTAATCCTTCCTGCTATGGTTAACAATGGCCACTAAAATCTATTTTAATTCTCTATTGGACACTTTTACTTGGCCATTAGTTTGGAGACAACAATGGATTATAATATGATGGACTATAACATAGTGTTTAAGCCAATGTTCGATCAATCTATTGCAAAAATGAGACCACCATCATTGATGATTGCATGGGTACCCCAAACCTAGTAAAAATATATTTTGTAAAAATTTTTTAACATGCTTTGGTTCATTTGTAGGAAGTGATATAGCCTTTGCCAATTTGGACATATAGTCTACTACAATCAAAATATATTTATTATTGTGGGATGAGGGCAATGGACCTATGAAATCAATACCCTACATGTTAAATAACTCTACCTCGATAATGGTTGTGAGAGGTATCTTATTCCATTTTTATATCGTCCACAACCTTTGGCACATGTGACACTTCTAAACAAACAAAAAGGCGTCTTTGTATAAACTAGGACAATAAAATCATCACTGCAATACCTTATATGTCCTTTGTCTCAAAATGCTCCGCACATTCAAGTGTATGGTAGCGATGCAAAAAATCCTCCATCTCTTCCTCCCACACACCGACGAATAACTTGATTAGCACAAATTTTTTATAGTTAAGATTCATGACAGAAAATAAAGTGCAATATTAAACAAAAACTTTTTCTTTTGTAGAAAGGTAAGATGAAGGGGTAAGTTGTAACAGGTTAGATAATTTACAAAATCTCCAATACAAGGAGTAAAGGAGAAAAATAAGGCAAATAGACATTCATTTGGGAGCTCTGCATTGATATCCTACTTCTTAATGGACTTGCTATTGTCTAATCTTGACAAGTGATCAGCCTCTATATTGTCCAAGCTTTTCTTATCTTTAATCTCTAGTATAAGAAAATCTAAAGAATTGGTTAGGGCTTGGCATCTTTCTTGTGAAACAAATATGAGATGGTTGAATGATCCAAATATATAATAGTCTTTGCTCCTATTAAATAAGGTCTAATTTTATAAAATTAAAAACCATAGCAAGAAGTTTCTTTCCAATCGCCACATAATCAAGTTGTGCATCATTTAGTGTATGATTGACATATAAATCACATGGATTTTCTGCTCTTTCACTTGCCCTGATATACACCTAATGGACTGATCACCAGCATTACACATCAATTCAAAGGGCAAGGATTAGTTGGGATGAGTGATGATTGGTGCACTCACCAAGGCCTGCTTGAACCTATTGAATGTGGTAAGACACTTTTCAATGAATTCAAATGGTACATTTTGGAGAAATCTTTGATGAATCTCCTATACAAGCCTGCATGCCCCTAAAAGCTCTAAACACCCTTCACATTTGTTGGTGGTGACATTTGTCAATAACTTCTATTTTAGCTTTATCCACCTTAATGCCTCTTGTTGAAATTTTGTGCCCTAGTGCAATCTTTTCTTGCAACATAAAGTGACACTTTTCCAATTCAAGACCTAGTTAGTATCCTTACATTGCTTCATGACTAAGGAAAGGTTATGCAAAATATTATCAAATGAATCACCTACAATTGGAAAATCATCCATAAACTCTCGATAATATTTTCGACTAAATCAAAAAATATGGCCATCATGCACCACAAAAATGTGGACGACACATTACAAAGGCTAAAATATATCTCTTCATGAGCAAATAGACCATAGAAACCACTAAAAGTGGTTTTCTAGTAATCCTTAGGCACTATAGGAATCTGATTATACATTGAATACCATATAAATAGAAATATTAAGGGTGGCCCATAAGTCATTTATAACCTTTGGTCAACGAAAGGTGATGGGCTAGCCCTTTTGGGTGGCACTATTAATTTTCTATAATCATTGCACACTTGCTCACCCATTACTTATATAGAAGGAATTAGTTCATTTTGGTTGTTTTAACCGCAGTCATGCTCTATTTCTTAGGTACAACTTGCGTTGGACTCACCCACTCACTATTAGAAACTAGGTATATTATGCTAGCACTAAGGTATTTGCCTAATAGATTTATAACCACTCTTTAAGAGAATTTTGTGCATGCAATAAGCAGGACTAATATCTCTCAAATCGGCTATAGACCAACCTATCACCCTCATGTGTTCTCTCAAAATCCACAACAAATTAGACTCTTCATCCTCGGTTAAATGGGTAGAATTAATGATCATGAAAGCATACCTCATATATGACAGAAGTTGCTTTAGCTTCACGTTTAAGGGTTCTCCAATGATGTCTTCAATAGATTAATAAACTTGATTAAAGGCTATGCAATTTACTTCACTCATTAACTACCTTCTCCTCAATCTCCTTAGCCTTTTCAGTCCTCCACTCTGATTTCATGTCAAAGTCATGTTTGTCCCTCAACAGATCAAAAAAAAGATCATCAAAGTTCTTGACCCTCAAACAAGTATCAATATCAATAAGATATTAGGATGTATCAAACACATCAAATATTACCTTCTCGCCACCTATTCATAAATTTTAGCTTACCTTGGTATACATCAATTAAAGCTTTTCCAATGGTAAGGAAAGGTTGTCCCACAATTAGTAGTACTTTGCTATCTTCTTTCGTGTTAAGAAACCTAAAGTCTATTGGTAAGATAATATTAAAGCTATAATACAACTCAATTACCCCTTTTACTAATGAAGCAGTGGCATGTTTAGCTACATGAAGCTTAATAGACCCCTAAAGATAAGGAATGGTAATTTATCATTCTATTCTTGCTGAGATGCTCCTTGAGCAACTGAACTCCTAGAGTTTTTGTCATAATATCAGGTATCCTAGTGGAAACATGACAAGTATTGATACTGCCAGATTGAAGCTTGTTTCTCACAATGTAGCAATCTATTTCAATATGTTTGCTCCTCTTATAGACGATTGGATTTTCTAAAATGTGGAGTGTAGCCTGGTTATCACAACACAACAAAGCTAGACCTAGATGATTAACATTCAAAGCTGTTAAGATATACCTTAACTAGGTCAACTCTGCATATATAGATGCCATGGCACAATATTCCACCTTTGCTAATGACCTAGACACTATGAATTGCCTTTTGGATCTCCAAGACACCAAGGAATCCTAAGGAGGATGCAACACCTTATGATGGACCTTCTAGAGTCACTACATGAGCCCTAATCTGAATCACAATATGCATTGAGCCAAAGATCATTGGTTAAATGCAGAAGTATCCCTTGTCCTAGTGCTAGTTTGATATAATGAAGTAGCTTGTATGCTGCTCTCATGTGCACATTTGTGGAGCTTCCATGAATTAGCTTAGGATTTACACACAATAAGAAATGCCAGGCTTGGTTATAGATCAATAAAGTAGTCTTCTAATTAGCCTCCGGTAAATGGAAGGATCCCCATTAGTTTTCCTTCCTATTTGCTTAGCTTAACGTTGTGCTACATGGGGACCTTGTTAGGTTTTCCACCAAGGAGTTCACTATCTACTAGGATTTCAAGAGCATACTTCCTTTGATTAATTTGAATTCCTTTCTCACTTTGTGCAACTTCCATGTCCAAAAGATATTTCAGCTTCCCAAGGTCTTTAATCTTGAACTTTTTGTCAAGGAATTCTTTTATACTTCTTATCTCTTTTTTTTTAAATTGCTTGCAACTATTATAGCATCAACATATATCAACAAGGTAATGAATGAACAACCTTTTCTCAAGAGGAAAAGACTAAAATCAGCTTTACATTGTTCAAAACCAAAGCTGATTAGTGATTGTGTATACCATTGCTTTGAAGCTTGTTTTAGGCCATAGAAACTCTTATTTAACTTGCGCACTTGTGTTGGTTTCCCTTTGCTGTATCCTAGTGGTTTTACTGTGTATATATCCTCTATCAAATCCTCGTGTAAAAAGTCATTACTCACATCAAATTGTTGAAGTTTCCAATCCTTAGCAACTCCTACAGTTAATAAGCATCTCATTGTGGTTAATTTGGAAATTGGTGAGAATGTCTCTTGGTAATCTATTCTTTCCTTTTGTGGAAAACCCTTGGCCACTAACCAGGCTTTATATCTCTTAATGCTACCATCTAATTTGTACTTCATTTTGTACACAAACTTACACCCTATACAATGCTTCCCTGCTAGTAATTCTACTAATGTCTAAGCTTGGTTATCTTCCAAAGCCTTTAGTTTAGCTTTCATGGCATCTATCCATCTTAGATCCTTTGATGCTTTTGCATAAGCCTTTGGTTCTTCTCGTGTAGAAATAGTAGCTAGAAATGCCTGGTAATGAGATAAGAACTTTTAGTTGTTAAGGCACTCTCAAGTGCATACTTAATGTTCTTAGTGATGTTGTAATGACCTTGCTGGATTGAGGAGGGTGAAACTGAGAATGCCTATTGACAGTAGTAGTTTTGAAGATGTTTAGGAGCATCCCTTATCCTACCTGATTTCCTCAAACCAATTAGGGGCTGAATGTCCAAGGGAATAATACTAGGGTGAAGTGGTGAGGCAGTGTGATTAGTTGAGTCAGTTGGTGCAGGCTGTTGATCACTTTGGTTTTCTTGGGCTAGAATGAGTTTAATTGGTTTGAGGAGGTGTTCCGAAGTGGTGTATTAGGATTCCAACTGTTAGAAAGTGGTGGCATTAGTTCTAGATCAAGGAACAGATCAAGAGTATAGGGATAGGACCGAGGAAGGCAGGTTCGATTAGAAGTAGTATTGTGATCAATGTACTAGAAAGGGAAGATGTTCATAAAGAATGTCACATCCTTTGAAATGAATACTCTATTATTTTTTATGTCAAGCAATCTGTATTCTTTGACACCATAAGGGTATCCTTAAAATACACATTTCCTCCCCCAAGTATCAAATTCCTCCAACCTTAGTTTAAGGTGGTGTTATAGCGCAAACATCTAAATACCTTCATGTATTGGTATGAGGGCTTGATTCCAAATAATATTTCATGAGGTGTTTTGTTGTCTAGTACACTAGTAGGTGTTCTATCATGATGTATGCAATTAGGCCAATGCTTAGTGGTATGTTGGATTGAAACCCAAAGGCACTAGCTATGTTAAACAAGTGCTAGTGCTTCCTTTTAACCACTCTATTTTGTTGAGGGATTTCTACAAATTTTCTTTGATGTAAAATTTCCTTTTCTTGGTAAAAATACTTAAGAATGAACTTAAAACCATTGTTTTTCCTAATCACTTTAATTCCCTTTCCAAACTAATTATGTACTAAGTTGTAAAATGACTTCTGGAATTTTTCAGTTTCTAATTTCGTCTTAAGTAGGTAAATCCATATGGTTCTAGTGCAATTATCTACTATAGTTAATAAATATCTAGTTTCATTATAAGCTACCTTACCAAAGGGTCCCCAAAAGTCACAATACATTCAAAGGGTTGTGATGTTCTATGATCACTGTGAATGAAAGGCCTCCTATGCAACTTGGATAGAGGGCAAATAGAACAAGGAATTTCATTAAGTTCTAACAAGTTTGTGCTTATAGAGGAATCATGAATCAATTTCATGATCTTGTTTGATGGATGACCAAGACGATAATACAACAAAAATAGCTAGGACTTTGATTAACAACTAAAAAAGCATTACACGGATAACATTGTAGAAGAGCTGGTTTATTGTCTATAAGGCCTTGCTAATGTACATCTAATCCAAGAAACCTGTATAGGCCATCCTTAATTTCACCCTTCTCAATTGTGGTGTAAGAAGCAAGGTCGGCTTGGAGTGAGTTTTCTTATAGAAATGTGATTGATTGTAATAGACGGAACACAGAGCACATCATGCAATACGACGCTCTCAATTAACTTGACTATGTCTATACGTGTGGCAAATGCCTTCGAACCATTTGGAAGCTTAATAGGGTTGGAAGCATTGATAATAGTAGAAGTAAAGAGGATTTGTGACCCAAATGTCCATTACCCAAATTCGGTTAGCTACCAGGCTAGTTTTAGGTTCCTATTTGATTAAGGATGTAGATCTATTACCTAGAACCAAGAAGTTACGAGTCATGTTTAAGGATTCAAAATTGTGAATATAGAGAGGAGGACAGTTGATGTTTTGCCTGCTAGAAGGTTTTGAAGTTCATCCCTATCACCTGACATATTAGCTACTATCTTTCTTGTTGTAAGAATGGCCATCAATTCTTGATATTATGCTTTAGTATGGGTATTATATCACCTTCATCAACTCTTGAATCCTTCTGTTCTTAAGCAATAACCTAATTTAAGTTTGTTGGAACAATTACTGAACTTCCTTCTCTATTGGCTTTTTGGTAAAAATTATGCCCTAAGGGATAACCTTTCAATCTGTAGCATTTGTCAGTAACATGATGTCTCATGTTACAGTGGAAACACACTAGTTTCTTTACTTTACCAGCCTTGAAACAATTTTCAAGGCTATGGCCAATGATTTTACAATATGTGTAGTAGAGTCTATCCCTTATTCTTGTGCCCTTGGAGATGTTCAATCCATTTTGTATTGCCAATGCAAAGCTCTCAGGCCCCTACATTACTCCTAGGATCTGGAGTTGTTTTTCTTGTTATTGCGCCGTAGCAAAAACTTTATTTAAAGGAGGGATGTGATCCAACATCAAAATTTGATCCCTCACATGTATAGATGTCCTTCAATCTTATCAAAAATCAGATCACACAATCTCATTAATACCTTTCAGTAAGGATCTGGAGTTGTCCACATATACATTCAGGCATATTATCACATAATGAAAGTTCCTTCCCAATGGCCTTAAGTTTATCATAGTATGTGAACACCATATCATCTCCTTTTACTAATGTTGCAAGAGCTTTCTTAAGTTAGTATATTCGAGGACCATTATGATGTGACATCCTATCAGTTAGTTCATAAACATCATCTACGAACAACAAGCTAGACTTAATAGTAAATGAGATGGAGTTTAGAATCCAAGAGACTACTATGTCATTGCATCTTTTCCAGGCTTCCACCAGTGTTGAATCAGAAGCCTACACCAATAGTTCTCAGCTGTGAGAAGGTCAAGGACCAAAGCAACCATTGGATTATCACCATGGTCAATGCAAAATAGATTAGTTGGATTTGCAAAATTAAAAAATCTATCGAGAGTTGGTTGATGGGGATTCCCCACAGATTATGAAGCTTCTGCCATGATTCAATGGTTGTGGCTGCTTTCGTCATAACTCTAGTACCATATTAAGTTGCTAGTTTCATATGGTGAAGGATTGAATTATGATGATTAGAAGGAAGCAGAAAAAGTTTGAAGAAAGAGTTACCGTTATATTGAAAATGCCTGAAAAATGATCAGCCGAGAAACAAATAATCACTAGCACTAACTAACTACCAACTAAAAGTAAATACTGAAACTACCCCTAGAAATAACTTAATTAGCCTAGCTACAATGCAACTAAGTTACCCCTTTTGCTGATGAACCAGGCGCGTGTGCCGCTGCATGGAGCTTAATACATTATGTGTGGTGCGAGTCTCCTGAAATTTCAACTCTCCAAATTAGAGAATACTGCACCATTGCCGCAAATGAAGATTAATTATATTTGATGGCAAACATAAATCGACAAAGATTGTTTAAAATTCATAAACGAATACTTATCGCCAATTTGCACTCACAAAGATCCATCCCACAAGACATTACGCAAACAAAGCAATTAATTATAAGAGTTCAGAAACCCCAGTAGGGACACGTTTCAAATCGAAGCACATACAACAAAAAGATCATTACGACCCCGAACATAAACAAAAACAACCACGCTATATCAGGTCGACTATGTTTTCACAAAGCACCGAAGTCATAAAACATAGTAAACGTCGACTTATTATATCATAATACATTATAACCAAAGAACCCAACATTTTCTTAACTGCGCTCTAGCTTTGCTTAGCACTGCACGTATGTACCTTCATAAGCTTGATATCTTCAACTAGACGATCCAAATCTCGGAATGAGGACCCACCTTTGCTCACGCTAGACTTGGCTAATTTCGCCATCTCATCAGCCTTCAGAAAGAATTCATCCTTCTTGGATTCCATAAGCTCTCTGATCGTCGTCTCAACTACTGCTCTGTCGCAAGTATCTTTCATGTCCAACCCAATCTTCCACACCTCTCCCACATACCTACTGTTCACCTGTTGGTCATAAAAATATGGCCAACAAATCATGGGCTTCCCCTCAACTATACTTTCCAACGTGGAGTTCCACCCGCTGTGAGTTAAAAACCCACTAACTGCTGGATGGGCTAATACCTTCTCTTGTGGGGCCCAATTGACAATGCATCCTCTCTCCTTCGTACCTTCAGACAATTCCAGAGGAATCTCGGACTCCAAATCAAATCCTGCAACTGATCCATGCCTTTGGACCCACAAAAATCTCGACCCACTATTCACCAACCCATGCCAAATTTCGAAGAGTTGATTCTTAGTCATAACAGCAAGACTTCCTATGCTGACATAGACAACAGATCTCTGGGGCTGTGAATCGAGCCAAGAAATACTGCTGTAGTCTTCTTTCCAGAGACTAATGGAGTTGTTGGGGTTAGCTTCTGATCCCGTTAGTACCGCTAGCCTGCTTTTCAAGTGAGCATGGAGAGGCCCGACGGCATATACTTTTGGGCAGACATTGACTAACTGAGACAGCACGGGAGCCTCAAGTTCATGAAATGTGTTGACAATCAGCCCTTGAGCTAGGCGGATGCGTTTACCCTCCTTGAGAGCATGTTGCATTGTAGGATCGTTGAGGTCGTTGGCGCGACAAAAGCTAGGAAGATCCCGGCGCCTAATGATGCCTTCCATTCCAGGTACGTTTGTTACAATCTCGTCTAGGTTGTCATCTATCCCAAACCAACAAAAAACTAAGGTTCATAGTTTAAACAAGCATCGTCGATGAGCCAAAAAATAAGCCACTTCGTTACCTATCCAACAAGCCCATCATATAATGAAAAATGAATAAAAAAACCCAAGAAAAAGGCATACAGAGAGGAGTAACAATTTAATGAGTGGATGGTCCATTTTTCGCTTATTCATCCTCTTCGCACTCACCGTTGAGGGAAGATTCATTTCCCATCTAATCAATTCTGTCAATCACATGATAAAGTGGAGGCGAATTTGGCTTTTTGGTACCACCAAAACTGTTTTATTTTTCTTACCGTCCCAAACTTTATGTTATTGAAGAATTTAGTCCTGACATAAAATTTCTTGATACAATTTATCTTGCCCCATTAACAATTTAGCCTATGCATTAAAGAACATCTAATGTACTCTCATGGAGAGAATTTTGGGGAGCCAACATGAAAATTCTGAAAAGATAAAAAGCCCAAAAAATACAATTTAACATAAAATCATTATTAAAAAATCAAAGATGAATAAAATTTTTAAAAATGTTTATTCGAAAAATTTAACATAAATAAAATATTTTATTATTAAAATGATCAATATTTAAAATTAAAATATGATTTTGACATCCACGACAGCGAAAAGCATGTGGCTAACAAGAAAAGTACATGGACCAAGAAATGGGACGGGAGTGGTGGTAAGTAGAAGGATGACAGATTATGATCCTTAGAACATTTGCAACCTTCCTCTAAAGCTCTGCTTGGATGTGAATTATGATGCGAGTAAAATTAGCACAGAAACTAGTAAGGAATAGTTTAAAGTAGAAGGGAAGAAGAGAAAAAATTGTTAGTACATAGTATATTTGGAATGCAGACTTTCATGAGATGTCCAAACAAAGTCTAGATACATTGTTTTCAAAATCGGACCGGACAACCTGATTCAACTAATTTGTCTAGGCTCTGGCTGATTTTTCAGTCCAGTCAATATATGAAAATCAGTAATGTTTGAAAGTAGTGCAAACTAGTCCGAAACCAATAAAAATCGCCCCAAAAAACTGGTTAAACCATTTTTGATCCCAGCAAGAAAAACTAAATTTGGGTTTTTTTGAATAAAATATAAAATAAATTTTAGTTTGTTTCAAAATTTCTTACATTTATAACTATTCAATATTAATTAGAGTTTATAATTTTTTATTTTCTTTGTTTTTATTAATTTTTGTCTATTTATTTTTCTAATCCAATTTTGAAATTTAATTATAGTATCTCAAAATTAAAATTGTTCATATTAATTGATGTGTTTTTATTTTTCAAGACTATTTTTTGAATTTATACTTTAATTTATTTTGAAATTTTGAATTTAACAATTTTTAATATTCGTTGAATTATTACATTTTAACATACTTTGAAAATCCATCATTTTGTATATCATTAAATTGAATTACATTTATCTTATAAAATTAGTTTAATAGTAATATAGATATATATGTATATATATAATATTACATAATTTAAAATAACTATTTTTTTTAACCAGGTTAGTTCTTTGATTCAATTATTGGTCCAATTTTAAAAAATCACGCTTCTTCCAATTCAAAACTACGTAAAACATGATTCTTGGAAAAGATAAAAACAATTCTTTTCCACTCACCTTTGAAAGGAATGTCTCCAGCTTCAATTAGCTTAGGCAAACACAGGTAAGTCCAAAACGAACAAGGACTAACGGTGTCGAAAGAGAACAACGGAACCCCAATCTGTCGAGCCATATCAGCGGCAAAAGTGAACATCCCATCAGCTACCATGCAAGTCAGCGGGTTAGCTGAATCCGGGCCATAAACACCATAAGTCAGCATCTCCACCAAAATCGGCACGGCGACAGCTTCCATGGATTCCAGCAGGCGCGGGATTTGGTCCCCCGTCCGGGGATTTTCTTTGGGCAGGCCATCAGCGACCGTTTCGAAACTAAAGCTGGGATATTTCCTGAAGTAAAGCTCGATGTTGGTGCAGCTGACGAGGCGTTCTTGGATGTGTTGGGTGTTGAGGAAGGTGACTTTGACATGGTTGAGGCAGAAGAGTTCAGCCAACTTGAGCATAGCGTTGACGGGGCCCTGGAAGGGCATAGGGAACACGAGCACATGAGGAAGAGACATTGGTGGTGGTTGATTTTGATTACGGATACCGTATTTGCTTTCTGTTTGGACAATAGTTATGCCACTTCTTTATCTCGGGTGCACAGAGCGAGTCACCGTGGTATGCTTTTATGAGGATCCTCTTTTCAGTGGGGGCTTCTTTCGGTCATGTGTAATTACTGTTTAGTCCTCTGTTGGATTCGGTACAATCGGGCGCTACTGTTAAGAATAGGGTTCGTTTGGTAATTCCGTAAGTGAATTGCGTGCATGTAATTTTGCAAGATTCCCTGAAATTATTGTTGATATGAGTTCTAAAGAAAATGTTTGCATTATTTGTTTACTTGAGATCAGGGATTGTTCTCTCGTGCTGGTAAGACGTGAGGATGCTTAATTGGCTAGTGACTCCTCTTACTAGCACCTTGGCACTTATGTATGTAACTAAAAAATATTTATAAATAATTTATTTGAATGAAATGTATTATATGTCATTTGTACTATTTAATTATATCAATAGAAATATATTAAAAATAAAATATAAAACATAAAATTAAATTATTTATTTATTTTTTAATGAAAAAGAAGGTGTAAAACTTTTATATATATATATATATATTAGAGAATAGAATATAGTTGTCATAATTTAAATTTCAAAGAGTATATTTTAAAAATTTATTAAATGATCGAATTCAATTATCATTTGTAACATATATTCTTTTAAAAATGAAGATGCATGTTTTTACCAATAAACTCTCTATTTTAATTTAATTTTTATTGGAAAATAGAGAAGTCATTATAATTAAATTTGTGAAACAGAGATTTTAGAAAATCTATTAAAAAATGTGAAAAGGAATCGCATGCATTCTAACTAGAATGAATACATACATGCATATATATATAAGGAAAATTGTTTTATCGTAATATCTATATTATACTATTAAGAGTTTAAGGCTCATTTGATGGGTTTTTTATTTTTTTATTTTAATTAATTTTCTAATTTAACAAATTAACCCACATATAAATCTTTTATTAATTTAATCAATCTTATAGTTCCAAACAGCGAGAAGACGTCGTCTCACCGTTTTAAATGGTAAGATATAATTTTAAAAAATCGAAATGTTTGCATATAAAATATGTGAGAAAATGCACTGACCATCTCGCTGTTACGTCAACACTTTTTTTTTATTTCATGGACCAAACACGGTCTTCTTCTACGTAGATGAAAGAGGCAAAAACTGCAGATGAGCACACGAAGCAGCCCTCTTTGTTTTTCATTATCATGTTCCTCATTTTTTTCTTCTCTTGCTCTTTCTTCTCCAGTGTATTTTCCAGTGAATTTTCTAGTGTTTTTTCAGTCAAATTTTCAATGAATTTTCTGGTTTTTCAACCAATTAAATTAGATCGGAAATCAACATTGTTCTTCCAGTGAATTTTTGGGTTTTTTTCGGTGTTTTTTCAGCTAATTTTTGGCGAATTTTCAGCCCATTTTTGGTGCATTTTTGAAGTAATTGTGTGATTTCATCATAGCTCATTTGGAAAGTTTTTTGCTCTAAAGAAAGTTTGAATTTTTCTATGTTATTGTATTTTCCAATGTAATTTAAATCTATAATTTAAGTGATCTTAATATTTAAGCTATTTTATTATTAATACTAATCTATTGTTTTGAATGTACATGTTTATTTCAGATTAAATGGGCATTGAGTATCAATTACTTTCTAATCTATCAATTTTAAATGGAAGAGATGAATTACAGATCCAAACCACCATATAACTATCAAAATGTTAATTAGAATAAGCTTAGAACTGGAAGTGACATAAAGAGCGGTAAACTATTTTGCTAACTTGGACAAGGATACATTACCTGTTTAAGTGATGGGGGATGATTTGGAGAGGACATTAAATTAACTTCGACTAGATGGAGTTCTTTCTACTTGCATTAGGTTGTCTAGGTTTTGTTTTTCAATTTCTGTAGTTATGTTATCATATTCCTTTTTTGGACTAAGGAATACTTTTTAGATTGTTATCTTTTGTCTATTTTTTGGCTTATGTCTAAACATTCATAATTAAGTATGATATTATAATACTCATTATGTGAAATACTGCTTGTCTTAAAAAAATTCTTCAATCAATGGTATTGTTGCAAAATTACTCGTGTGCCTTAAAGATATGGCATTCGAGGGTGATACGCAAATTGTGCTATATGGGAGGGTTTTATTATGCAAAACTCGAACAACATAAGTTACAACATTTTGCCTCATTATTTGCAAAACATACGTCGCAATACCAATTTTATTGAGTTGGAAACAATGGTGTATGATTTGATTGAAATAGATCGAAATCATTATGTCATCTATTTGAAAACAAAGTTTGTGTTAAGAGATGCATTGGGGGACATGATGTGGTTCTACTACTGATTGAGAAGAACATAAATTTGCAGTTCTTGTTTAATCCGATCAATTACGTCACATATTTAGGTCTGTACATCAAAATAGAATTAAGAGACTATAACAATCAGTACATTGTGCCACGTGTGGAGGGGGAAACAGGTCAAACCTCCCACCAATCATTCTTTGAAACTTGACAGATCAGTAGTGTGCTCTTGGTTACTGAAGTGGTAATTCATGTGGGCATTCGAAAGGGTGACATGTTGTCTAACCTTAACACACAGACATCATATTTTGGATCGAAATATGGAGGTACGTCTCGTGTTTCATCACAGCCTGCAGCAAATATTCACACAGAAGTAGAGGCTTACATGGTGATGATGGCGAGATGCTTTGTGATGCTCATGAACATGTATACCGATCAACATTTAACATCAATGATAGGGATTATAGAGATAAGGAAGATGACGAGGATGAAGAAGAAGATGATGCAGTCTATGCAGTTGATATCAGTTCGGTACAGTAGGTATTAACAGCATCAATTGTGCCTTTGTGTTCATTAACCTTTCCAGTACCTAGATATGTGATAGAACTATCGATGGTGCCATTGTATCCTTTTGTACCCTTCTTCTCAAAGTTAGGGTCAAAAATAACGGCTGACAATATTGAAAATCTTAATGGTAGATGGAGCACGTACTATGATGAGCATAAAGAAGAGCTTCATTTGGACATGGTGTTTAAGGACAAAGGTCATGTCTAAGCAGCTATGAAGGATTACTCCATGACACATGGAAAGCGAGAGTACCTTGTGGTCAAGAGCATGCCTCATACGTGGAAGGTTAAATGTAGATATAGTACAGTTGATGAACTTTGTGACTAGCACCTTAAGCCTTCTTTAAGGGAGAAAATGGGGTTGTGGAAGATAACTAGATACGACAGAGCCCACACTTGTCTCTTGGGAGACCTAAGCATGGATCACACAAGTTTGAATAAAAATATGGTAGCTGCAATTCTCGTAGGGTTGATTCGTCAAAACTCTACTATTGAGATAAAAAATATTGTACAACTTGCCCAAGATCGGTATGAATATGAGATTAATTATACAAAGGTATGGTATAGTTTGAAACAAGCTATTGAGAATGTGTAAGTTGTTTGCGTACATGACTGCACTATAGAAATAGGACTTGGGCACTGGTGTCGAGTGGAGACAAATTGACACTAAAATGCTAAATAGGATGATGCTATGTTATTTATTTTGGGCTTTCAAACCTTGCATCAATAAATACCAGCATTGTACGCCTGTAATTAATGTGGATGGCATGCACATATACACGAAGTATCATCACAAGTTACTTATTGAAGTTACTATTAATGTCAATCAGCAAGTGTTACTTCTTACTTATATCTTGGTAGATAAAGAAAATACACAATCATGGGGCTGTTTTTTGCAGATGCTGGAGTAACATATTATATATGGTAGAGCAGATAGTTGCTTGTATTCGATAGACATCCTGGTCTTCTTTCTATTGTTGAGGACATTGATACTTTTAAGGTCCCAAGAAGACAACACTGATTTTGTCTTTAACATTTGTGTGCAAATATTCAAAAGCTTTCAAGTCTCGACACCTGCATGATCAGTGCTAGAGAGCAGGTGTAAGAACTAGAAGAAAAAGTTTTTTTCATACCCTAGACCATATAAAGCTGGTTAATTTGGAGGCCTCCTACTATTTACAAGAAATTGGTAAAGAGAAGTGGGCTTTGGCTTTTGATGGAGGTTGGAGACATGGTCTACTAACATATCAACTAACATATCAAAGCATTAATAGGGTAATGAAGGGAATACAGTGGTTGCTGATATGTTTAGTTGTGCAGATAACATTTGATCGGGCCGTCATTAAATTCAGGGAGAGATTAATGGTTGGTGAAGCTAAGATGGCAAGGGGGATGAGTGGCCCACTTGGCCTGCAAAGACATATGTAAGGACAAAGCACAAATCTGTCTGGCATTTAGTGCAGTTGTATGATTGAAATGCATAATTGGGACAAGTGATCACAGCACAAGATAAGGGAAGGGGTGGAGGGAATGCACTCATTGTGGAGCTATGCAGTATGGATTGCACATGCAAGAAGTGGTTGTTGCACAAAGTTCCATGCTCACACGCAATAGCGATTAGTATAAAATATTGTATTAATCTTAAGAGGCTAGTGATGCCATACTTTTTCATTGGCAACTATATACATACATATGAATAAAGATTTAATTTTATTTAGGCCGATGATTATTGGGATGATCTACCATTCGAGTTGATCCACAATCCTCATAGACGTATGATTAGGCATGCTGGGAGGGACTCGTCGCGCTGAATATCGAATGAAATGGACTGGTCGCAATATCGGGTTCGACAACAATCATGGCAGGGGACCTAACGTCGATTGCAGGATTTAAACATACTTTCATCTTTCAGACACCCTGTTAGCATGGAGGAAGCAAGGAGGGAGAAGAATGAAAGAAGTGTCGAGGCTAATAAAATAATCAAGAGAAATTTTATGCCCAGTGAATCGCATAAAAGGAATCGTGAAAGAAAGTAGGATCATTTAGCAGAGATTCCTTAGTAGGGAACATATTCTAAATACCTTACAATATCCTTACATCTTTGAATGGCCTAAGCCGACTAGGGACCCTCCCAGGAATCCACTTGAGGTGAAATTCTGTAAGTTTCATATGATTTTGGCCACACCACTAAGACTTGTGGAAATCTGGGAAGGCTGATAAAGGTGTTGATTAGGAAAGGATAGTCTAGGGAGTTCATGCGAGAGACAAATTAGTGACCTAGTAACAAAGCTGAGAAAGATACTCGACCCTTATGTGACAATTTAAGGGGGGATCTTCAAATTGCAGGAGGAAGTAGTTTGTTAAAGCATAAAGCATGAGAGGTACAGAGAGAAGTGGGCAAGGTTAGTTGAGAACCCTTCGATGGGGACAACGATCAAATTGAAAGAGGTTACAAGGGGTTGTAATCCCCCATTAAGATGGACTAGTGATTACTTCCACAATTGCTAACTATGAAATAACTAGGTGCCTTATCAACAGTAGAAGTTTGGTTGACATCATGTCGGATAAGGCATTTAGGCAGATGGGACTGTGGGAGAAAGATTTACAAGGAGATGCTTTGACTTTGTATGGGTTTGTCGAAGAGGCGGTTTCCTTAAGAGGAAGAATATCTTTACCAATAACATAGGAGGAAGAGGGTTCTACTCAGACCAGGATAATTTAATTTTATATAGTAGACATCCTCAACTCTCATAACATTATTTCTAGGCAGCTAACCCTGGTGACTTGCCAATCGATCGCTTCTGCATGGCACATAGCTATAAAATGTTTGACATCTAAAGAAAGAGTTGGTCTGGTTAGGGGAGATCAAGATCTGCTGTAGTGATGTTGTGTAGACTCCATCAAGGAGTAGAAGTTGTGAGAGATCAAAAGTTTGGAAGGAAAGAAAAGAGAAAATGAAAAGTCTGGATGCCTTGAGCCCTTAGAGGAATTTTGGATTGCAGAATTAAGGCCTGGAGATCTAAACAATATTATGAGGATAGGGTCTCAATTTCCCAAAAAGAATAGCGAAGATCTCGTTTGCTTCTGGTGGAAATATACTCATGTTTTCACTTTCACTATAGAGGATCTCTTAGGGGTTAGTCCCAAGGTTGCTGAGCATCAACTCAACCTGGATCTACGAAAGAGGCTCATAAAGTAGAAATTGAGGTTCTTTAGTCCATAGAAAGTGGAGATGATGAAGATCGAGGTAAATAAATTATTAAAAGCTAGACAGATCAAGGAGATTCAGTTCCCCAAGTAGCTGGCTAATGTAGTAATAATACCAAAGACAGGGGAAAAATGGCATATGTGCATAAATTTCAAAGATTTAAACAAAGCATGCCTCAAGAATTGTTATCCCCCATTGAAATTTGATTAGTTAATGGATGTAACAGTTGGTATGAAGGCCATGTCCATGATGGATGCTTTCTAAGGATATCATCAAATTCCTCTCATCGTTAGGGATAGGAAGAAGGTATGTTTCATCACACCATTTGGCACTTTTGCATACAGCGTTATGCCTTTTAGCCTTAAGAATAAAGGGGCCACATATTAAAAAATGGTGGATCGGATGTTCAAGGCACAACTTAGGAGAAATATGGACATGTACATAGATGACACGGTGGTGAAGTCTCTTAAAGTTGAAGATTATGTGTCAGATTTGTGTAAGATATTTAGGAATTTGGAAAGATACAATTTGAAGTTGAACCTCATGAAATTCACTTATTGGATTAGAAGTGGAAAATTCCTAGGATATATGCTAACACAGAAGGGTATTGAAGCAAATCCTGAGAAGAAAAAAACCATTATGGAAATACCCACACCCTCTAACATACACCATGCCCAAAAATTGATGGGAAGAATTGCAGCTTTATCTTAATTCATATCATGAGTATCTAGATAAAAGTTTGCCTTTCTTCAAATTTCACAAAAAGCAACTTAGTAAAGTTTGGATGATGAATGTCAATGGGCATTCAAGCAGTTGAAGGAGTGTTTGTCCAAATTGCCCTTGATGAGTAAACCAAGCCAAGCAGAAACTCTATTTTCATATATGGTGGTGCGAGAAGCAGCTATAAGTGACACCTTAGTGTGAGAGTTAGAAAAGCTATAGTACCCTATATATAATGTCAGCAAAGAATTATAGGGGGAAAATGGGAGATATACTAAAATGGAAAATTTTGTACTATCTTTAGTTGTGATAACCAGGTAGTTACATTGTTATTTCTTAGCGCATCCCATAGTGGTCTTAACCAATTGTCCTATTAAAAAGATTTTGAATGGTGGCTATACCTCAAATAAGATCCTTAATTTGGCCTTGGAGTTGGTAGAACTTAAGATCAATTACTAGCCACACACCGCTATCAAAGCATAAGCATTAGTGGACTTCATGGTAGAGATGGTCGTGGAAACAAAAGTGGAGCGTTGGAAGGTATTTGTTGATGGTTGCTACTCAAAGTTCAGGAGGAGTAGGAGTGGTGTTGATTGGCCCTAAAGGTGATACCTTGGAATATGGTTTTCAAATTGATGACAACATAACTAACAATGAGTTCAAGTATGAAGCCTTTTTATGAGGATTAAAAATAGCCTGCCAACTTAAACCATTCAAGGTTGTAGCACATACCGATTCACAACTTGTTTATCAGCAATTTCATAAAGGGTATGTGGCTAAGGATGATCACAAAAAGAGATACTTGGAAGTAGTTCAAAAAGAGGCTAAAAAGTTTAAGGAATTTGAGTTATGACAGATAAGTAAGAACAACAATATTTGAGCAGATGAGTTTGCAAAGGTGGCTGGGTCGTTAAGCCTTTCTACACCTTCGTTGGTCGATGTCAAAGTAATCCCCAAGTTCACCCCTAAAGATCAAATACTGACTCTAGAGAGTGACTAAAGAACCCTTATAATAGATGTTTTGAGGGGATATACTAATGATAGAAACTGGCGAATCCAAGCCTTGTGTTTAATATTAGTGGGAGACATCCTTTATCATAGAGGATTCTCCCAACCAATAGAAAGATGTCTAGGGCCAAGAGAGGTAGACCAGGTGGTGAGGGAAGCGCATGAAAGAGATTGTGGAAACCACGGTGGAGGTCGATCGTTGGCTGGAAAAATTTTAAGAGTTGGATATTATTGGCCTACTTTGAAGGATGATATGAAAAAGTATGCTCAAAAATGTAAGGTTTGCTAGAGACATGCCAATTAATCCCATTTGTTAGCAAAAGCGAAGCAAGTGGTTCCCATCCCAACATGGCCCTTTTTTAAATGGGAAATTGACCTAGTTAGGCCTTTATTGCCAGCTACAAGATAAAGAAAATTCTTGGTAGTCACCATGGTTTACTTTAGTAAATCGATAAAAGCTAAGTCGTTAGCAAAAAATAATTGAAGCAGTTATTATCAAGTTCATATGGTATAACATTGTGTGTTGATTTGGGTTACCTAAAGAATTAATTTTGGATAATGGGAGACAATTCTAAGGAAAGTAGATCACAAGATTGTGTCAAGAGCAAGGCATAAAGCAGCTCTTCACTCGGTGGCCCATCCCCAAAGTAACGGTTAGGTAGAAGTTACTAATCACACCATTGTCAAGGGACTTTAGATGAAGTTGGATTCACACAAAGGAAAAAGGGTAGAAAAGTTCTTAGAAGTACTCTGGCCTACAGAACTACCCTGCACTTGATTACAGGGGAAAATCCCTTCTATTTGGTGTATGGGGTTGATGTTGTCCTTCCCCTAGAAGTAAGAGAGGAGTTACCAAGGGTTCACTTTTACACTGAGGACAACAATACAAAAAGTATGAAAGAGTATTTAGACCTAGTGAAAAAAGAATGAGAAAGAGCTCGACTGAGAATGATAAGGTATTAGTAGAGAGTAAGGGTTGCGTTTAACAAAAGAGTAGTTCCCCGAAGCTTTGAGGAAGGAAATCAAGTGCTAAAAAGAACGAATGTACTAAAGAACATGGGGAAATTGGACTCTAAGTGGGATGGTCATTACATTATTGTAGAAAAATTACTAGGAGGAGCATATTAGCTTAAGGATTTGGAGGGTTGCTTATTATCTAGGCCATTTAATCTTCAGTTGTTGAAAAGGTTTTATGTATAAATGCATATAGCGTAAATAAATCAAAAGAACAATGAAGTTTCTTTTCATAACTTGGTAATGTGTTCAGTGCAATAAATTCGTAATTAAAAAAAAGAGATAACAAGATGCTTATACAATGGGAGAAATAGGAGAGGGAGTCTTGTTGCAGTGATCCTTTGGAGTAGGATCTTGCTAATCGCCACAAGTTTGTTTTAACATACCCTCTAAGTCTCTTGTCTCTTCCACAACTATTATGTGATTGGTGGAAGCAGACTCGAGTATAGCTAGTTTGGGATTTTGGGGCTTGTATATAGAAGTTGGGTTGGGGTCAAAATCTTATCTGATTTGAGCCTCTTACAACCTTCAACTAAACCTATGAAGTCAAAGTCTACTCCTTCCTTCACAAAGCATAGCCTTTCGACCTTATTCGTACAATACCTGAATCCTCCCATAAAAGCAAGAGCTACTCTATCCACCAGAAGAGCCTTGAATTCAAGAGATTGGTAATATTTATGTAACCACTCTTTAGCTTTCTCAGCTAAGAGATGTTCAAACTCTTAGGATTGGTGATACTTGGCAAACTATTCCTTGATAAAGGCTTTTCCTTCAACAAATGAAGGAAAGTTATGGATGGCCTATGTTCAAGTCTCCTCTAATGTGTTCAGTAGTGAGCATTGAAGATCTTATAGCTCACCCTTCATAGATTCCAGCTCTCTCATAAGGGCCCATAGGTGATCCATGATGATGTCATTTTCCTCCTCCAAAGCATGGACACGTGATTTTTCCTATCATTTATCATGAAGAATGGCTACCTGATGGCTCTCAGTTATCTATACTCTTACCAAGGTGTCGTTCACTAGAATCAAAGTCTATAAAGGAAGTGGTTAGTGTAAAGTCACTTGGTAGGAAGGGCAAGGTAATGAAGTAGACTTACATTGACCATAGGCTTTAAAAGCCTATTGTGCACATCATCTTTGGCTATCCTGGCAGCTACGTTATGATCCCAAAAAGTGAAAAAGCTATGAAGAAATTCACAAGCCAATGTAGGGCTTTGGCTAATTGAGCTCCCTACTATTAAGAATGAGTTTGAAATTGGTACATGAAGAGTGGAAAATGCTAGAGAATATTTGATGTGTTTAGAGGTAGAGGCTAAAGATGGAGCAGTGTGTTTTGGGGACACATGTGGGCTACCTAGATGGCCTCTGAGGATGAGTGCAATCCTATTCAGGGAGTAGGGCAGCCCTTTCAGGTTGAGTCTCACTCTAACTAAAGAGGGCTAGAGTAAGGGTGTCAAAGGTACAAGTACATTAGATCTAAGCTACAGGGGATGACTCAAGATCACTAGAAGCTTTTCTCTTTCTCTTAGTCACCAAAATAGCCAATCAATCTCTAATGAGGTGTCACATTATCAATTCGTCTGTATAAAAATAGAGTGACGTGAGATGCATTAATTTGGTGGGAAAGGTAAAATAAGGAACGGAAAGAAAAAATACCTATGTCTTATGGCAATTCTTCCTTTTTGGATGTTAAGCCATAACAATGAAGAATCCCCTTTTTAGAAAGTAAGATGTTTTAAATCTAGACATTGTCCAAAGTGGAACGGGTTTGATTGGTGTGAGATGGAATGAGTTCCTTATGTACCTTCAAGTCGATAAGTAACTCGTCCACCCAGGATGTGGGAAGTTATAGTAGCCATTGGGGCATCGAATAAAAAGGAATTCTTCCTTCTAGTGCTTATTAGATGAAGAAAAAGCTTAGATAAAGTGGAACATTAGTTTCATGGTAAAATAGAAGATCTTCGAGTCAAGGGAACGGATAGAAAATAAATAGTAGAATAGATCAGCTATGGGTTAAATGCCCAATTTGGTACATAGAATAAAGAAGCTACAAAGGATTCAAAACAAGTTAGGGGAAATTTGAGATAAGTTCATTTTAAAATAGTTAAAGGCAAAGATGAGGAATGGGTGTAGACGGAAGGACAATCCTTACTGAAGTTGTTGAGTAAATACAGTTATAAAACTAGTGAGAGGATGATGAGGGGATTATGCTCATGGTAGTCATTAGCTTATGATCCTCAAGGATGGCATATGTTTCCTGTATTTCAGAAAGGCTTAGTTTTAACTTGTTTTTGGATGAAAGATAAAAGGGATTCTTAATATCTCTACCTAAAGAGGATGCCATTTGCCTGCAAGGAGTGATAGATGAAGATTCTAGTGAAGAAGGAAGGACACGCCTCATTGGAGACGTAAATGTATAAAGTTAAATTAATAGGAGAAAGGTGGTAAAATGAGGTAGCAACCTTCTTGTGGAGGGGAATTAAGCTAGGAAGAAACACGTGGCAGCATTTGAAACAGTCTTAGAATTTGAAAAGTAAAGTAGTTGAAAGGATGGTAATGGAGGGGACTTGAACTGTGATTGGTTGAGTGCTCAAAATTCTTATGACATGTTACCCAATTGGCTAAAAGGCTAAGAGGGCATAGGCCTACAACATTTGAGAGACTCAACCTTGTGACTAGTCAAGTGATCAAAATTCTTGTGACATGTTACTCAGTTGGGTAAAAGGCTAAAGGGCATTAGCCTATAGCATTTAAGGGACTCAGCACATGACTGGTTGAGTACTTAAAATTGTTGGGACATGTTTCCCAGTCGACTAAAAGGTCGAGAGGGCATACACTTACAATGCTTAAGGGACTTGGCTTGTGATTAGCCAAGTACTCAAAATTATTGAGACATGTTATTCCCAACATTTAAGAGACTCAACCCACGACTAGGTAGGTACTTAAATTTGTTGGGACATGTTAACCAGTTGACTAAAAAGGCTAGGTGGACAAAGGCTTACAACATTTAAAGAACTCAACTTGTGACTAGTTGAGTCTCAAAATTGTGTTTAAGGGATTTGACTTGTGACTGGTCGAGTGCTCAAAATTGTTGTGATATGTTACTCTGTTAGCCAAAAGGTCAAGAGGTTACAAGTCTACAAGGCTTAAGGGGCTTGACCGATGATTAGTTGAGTGCTCAAAATTATTGTGACATGTTACTCAGTCGATTATAGGTTCGAGGGGCACAAGTTGAATACTTTAGGAATTCAGCGTGCAACTAGTTAAGTACTTGAAAAGGTCGTGTAATGTTATTCAGTCAGCCCCAAGATCGAAGGAGCACAAGCAAACAAAATTTGAAATACTTTGGCTGATGTTGACTGAGTACCAAAAATGGTTATAGGAAACCACTTGGTCGGCCCAAAGAGCATAGGTTTATAAAATTTGGCATACTTGGCTATAGCTAGTCAAGTGCCAAAAAGTTGTTGCTGGAAACTCTTTAGTCGGTCTTAAGACTAAGAGCTTTGAACTCTAAGAAGTTCGACTCATAAGCAGCCAAGAGGCCAGATGCATGAGGAGAAAGTATGTAGATTAGACAAGGAGGTATGTTCGTGGGACCATGGAGACTGGGTGGTTAGTCGATCCATTGTTCTACAAGCAATTCTGAGTTTCAAGATTAACTGTCTAGAGTTTCAGTTAACTTTTTGTTATTATTACTCAGACGAGGTGTGTGGGAGTAAAGGCCAGATACTTGTATTTATTCCAAAATGAGTGAGTTAAAGGTGAGAGAGAGAGAGAGAGAAACAAAACATAAATAAATTGGCATAGTAAAGCAAGAGGCAACGGTAGCATTAGTTGAGGAATCTCAATCATCGTCCTCTTCCTAGGATGGGTCTTTGATTAACCAGTACTTATAGGGGCATCTATTCTAAATAGCCTGCCAAGATACCTCTGTTAAATTAAGGTGCTAAGGGATTGCATCCTTAGCTAGCAAGGCTACAAGGCACTCTAAAAGCCCCAACGGAAGGTAACTAGGGCATCACCAGCTCGTTTAACTTGATATGCTTCTGAATGAAAGTAATCATGGAGTCGTGCCTAGAAAAGGACTTAAAAGCTTGACACCCTCGGCCCGTCCCCCACATATTTTGGATGAAGGGTTCCCTAGTCTAATGGCGGCAACTATTGCCTTCACTAAGTGCTCCTACTCTAGGTAGTACTATTGTTCCTCCATCATGGCTCCAAGGCGACAACATTCATCCACTTGCTTGTAAGCCCTTTGCAACTCCTCTTCCATCATCTCAAAACAACTATTGTCTAAGGCAGCCTCCTTTAGCTTGATATTTTTCACTATTAGCTTGATGCAGACAACAGACGTTAAATATGGTCCATAACAACTTTCAACTCTTCAGTGTTCTCAACCTAGGACTTAGTGAGCTTGGAGTAGATAGATTCAGATAGGGAACTACCAAAGGTAGACATGATAATGGGAGATGAAGAAGAACTTAGGAATCGTAATCAGAAGATGGCAAAAATGAGCAAGGAGATGGAAGATGGCGAAAATGAATAAGGAGGTGGGGTTAATTTTTGCTATTTATAAAGAATTACGAGGCGCGTAGAGAAGGAACATGCTGTAAAAGAAGAAACTAATATTTCCTAGAATCTCATGACATTAAATTGGCCTTATCTGATAACCAAGGATGACCTTGGTCTTAGAGGGAAGGGGGGAAATATGGTATGATACCTATTGATCACAATCAGCAGGCCGAGTCAGATAGAGAAAGAAACAACTGAGTTTAGTCAGTCCTCTTAGGTTGGCAAGCGATGGTTGACATTTCGACACTTAGGTCAGGCTATTTCGGTTAGGAAGGTAATTGGCCAGGAAAACAATGATCTCAACTAGGATAGCACTAATCTCAGTTAGGAGGGTGGCCTAAGTTAACCTTTTGAGATTAAGTATGTCGATAATCCATGATATGAATACGACCATCAGATCAGTTATGTGTAATAATGTGCTAATATCATCATGTCGTTGTGGGAAGATGAACAGTTTGGGTCATTAGTATAAATGGGAAAACAATCTTGTATGGTAGGACTTTGATACACAATTTATCTAAATTCTAAATTCTTATACCATGGACATAGGCTAATTCTAGCTAATCCATGTAAATTATATTGTCCTCTTTTGCTTATTATTCGTAGGTGCATATCAAATTTAGGTAGCTAAAGCTCCCTTAATTTGATTAGAAACATTATGCTTCACTTACTTGTCAAAAGACATAACTTTAAGATATATATCCTTCACTTACTTATCCTTCACATTCCACATTGTTCTATGCATAAAACAAGTAATGATTGCAGTGGATAACTAGCATTCACTTTAAGCTATGTTTCTTGCATATTCTAGTTTGGTTGGACTACAAGCCCACAAATGTGTTAAATGATAAAAGGAAATTACAGTGCCCTCCCTTGGAATTTGGAAGAAATACATTACTCTCTCTCCAAGTATAAGGAATTATGGAGACTTCACCTTAGCTGACAAAGTTGATTAACTCCCAGCGAAATCACATGAAATGGACATTCGGCTCATAGACCAATAGATGCTCTTAAGGTTTGGGCATTTCACAGATCAGCCTATCAGGTGTGAAAAATTACAGGCACCTTTTTTGTAAAATATAAATCTTTATTTTTTCATTTTTAGAAATTTTATAATTGAAATTTTAAATTTATTTTTATGATTTAGAAAATAAAATTTTATGCTCTAATAAAATAAATCTTAAAATTTTCTCTATTTTAATTATGAATAGAAATTATTTTATTTTGTGAAAATAAAAGTTAGAGGTATGCCTCTTTTATAAAATGTTTAAAATATATAAAAATTTTAGAAGTATAGAATATTTAATAAAATATAAATAATAGATATAGAAATATTTATTTTTTGAATTTGTTGTCTAAAGATATTAGAAAATTTATTTCCTACCTTATAAATTTTTAATTTTATAAAAGATTGAAGATAAAGAATTATATTTTCTAAAAAATATAAAATTCAATTTTTATAATATTTCTCAACAATATTATCAAAATAATATAGAAAATATTTATATGAAATTATAGTGAGACAATTATGGCACCCTCCCCTGAGATTTAGGCTTTTCACACAATATTCCCTCAAAAAATTTTAGTTAACTAGTTAAAAAGTCCGCCAAAGGTAAAATGAGATTTTTACATAATTTGTATACTATCATCAACATTTTTTTACCACACACTTGCCAAATCGATAAACTATTAGTTGGAGAAGTAGTTAAAGGGAAATCTTTGTAATTTTTCATACTTAATGAAAGGGTGCTATATTTCCCCCCAAACTCTAGGGGAGGGCGGTAAAATTTCTCTTAAATGATAACAAACCAGAATTGTTTGCTAGTTATTCCATCAAGTATATACTATTAGTAATTTATTCAAAAAAATCAAAATCTACATAAGGTTGAAACTATTTAGAACAAGAATTTATTATCAATTACCAACCTACAACATGACGGATTTCTTTTAGCGAGGCTAAAGGAACAGCCAATTGCTACATAGTCAAGAGAAATTAGGGAATTGTCCCCACCGATTTCCAAAAACCACATTGATGAGGAGGATATTCTTCTAGCTTCATGAATAATCCCTCCCCCCCCCATCCCCCGCTCTCTCCCTCTCTCTCTCCATGCCGATCAAGTTGCCACTTGAATTTTGACATAATTTATAACTATTTTTTACTATCTAATATATTGATTCTACTACTTATTTTAATTAGGATTATTATTTCGGTATTGAATACATATATAAAATTAACATGTTTCAGAGTGTAGGTTATGTTAGAACTTGTCATTTAAGAATCCAATTTTTTAAAGTTGGGATTATTGTAATAAGACATCTGCACTATTATAATAATGCTTAATGGCACTTATATGATACACACGTGGCAATCCAAATCAATAAAATTATTGCCATATGAAAGAGATATTTTGTAATATTATTTTCCTAACATTAGTTTGTAAAAATATGGAAAGGAGTTGACCAAACATTTGAAGAAAATTATCATCTTTCAATGGAGGAAAATTGGACCAAATCCAGCTAAAAATCACCCAACATACGTCTAATCATAACATGCAAGATTGTGACATCAAGTTTCCTAAATTCAATAACATGGAGATATGGAAAATTGCATATTGAAAGAAAAGTCAACTCACTGTCGCAATAGGATTACGACAACTACAGAGTTGACTGAATCAAGGAGATCTCAGCGTATCAAGAAGGTCGCAAAACTCATGGAAAGCTATTGAAAGAAGTTTACTTATATTGATGATGCGAGAAGTGATCATTTTGAACTTTGAGAGTCATTGTGCTAAATTTGCCTATGTCTTGGAGAGTGTCCACTGACTAGCTTGGTAAGTTGAGTGTAATATCTATATATTTTTGCAAATGTTGTGTTCATTAAGTGGTGTGGCTCAAATTTAGAAATATAAAGGTTAACTAATTTTGAGATGCACACACAAGTAGAACATAAAATAACGGCAACATAGTTTACGTGGTTCAGCAAAAATTAGCCTACGTCCACTGTAAGAAAAGTATGTTGATTGTATGTGTATGAATGGATGATCTTTTAGTACAAATTTTTCTCCTTTCTATATTATTGCTAAAAAGCTATTCAACTTCCTTTCCATGCATGATGGCATGTCAATAATGTCATATTGCTACCAATAATATAATTGGTTGTTTCTTCTATCGTGGACTGACGATTCAACTTCTATCTCCAGTTACCTACCTTCTAAGGGATGACTAACTTAAGTCACTTGAAATCTGGGGGATGACTGACCTAAGTTGCCTATCCTATGACTAAATAAGATGCTAGATCAAGAACACCATTTGGTATGAGGTCTCGAGGATGAGAATGTCCTTCTCGAATGACTAGGCATGGGGATGAGATGATTAAATCACAATCTTCTTGGCTTACATCACTACTTTGCTACTGCAGGCTTGTATGGCTACCTTCAAGAACCTTATTTTTTGGTATGAGGTCTTGAGGATGAGAATGTCCTTCATGAATGACTAGGCATGGGGATGAGTTAATTGAGTTACAATTTTCTTATCCTATTTCACAACTTTGTTGTTGCAGGCTTGTTTAGTTGCCTAAGTGTTGGCTTGGATGGCATACCACTCCTCTTCCCCAAGACCAAGGACATCCCTTAGTGTTAGATAAGATCAATTTAATGCTGCGAGAATCTAAGACATCTTAGTTTCTCCTTTTGCAGTGTGCTATTTCTCGATGCACCTTTTCTCCTATAAATACCAAGATTTAGATTCATTTCCCACACTGCTCTTGTACAGTTGCTCCACCATCTTTCTACATCATTTTCAATCTTGATCTCATCCCACCAAATCTCTTTGGAAAGATGTCCACCTCTGCAAGTACTTCCTTGGGTCCATATACTCAAAACTTACCAATTCATGAGCTGGACATAATAAGGAACTGAAAGCTATCATGAACCATATAGAGCACTTAGAGATTCAAAATATTAAGCTAATGATAGAGAACATTAAATCGAAGAAGGAGGCTTCAAAAAATCATTTGGAAATGCTAGAAAAGGAGCTCCAGAAAGCCTATAAACAAGTCGACGAATGCTGTCGGCTACGGTTAATGATGGGGCAACACTAATAATGTTTGGAGCAGGAGTGCTAAGCTTTGCTGAAGCCCTTGAGGGGCTATAGTGATAGCAACATCTGTTGCCGTTGGACTAGGGAGCCATCCATTTAAAGGCGACTAGAAATGGACGAGCGCTATTAAGCTTTGGAGTCTTTCTTCTAATCGTGCCTCCATGATTATTTTCATTTCGAGGCACATCCATTTGAATGGGCTAGTGATGCCTAAATCGCCTTTTGTTAGGGCTTTTTTAAGTGCCTTGAAGCTCTGCTAGCCATGGGTGCTATTCCATCACACATTGATTTGGTAGAGGTATCATGGAAGGCAACTTGGAACAAATGCCCTCCAGACCACTGGGCGGTGAGAGATCCATTTTGGGAGGAGGAGGATGACTAAAGCAAACTGTGTGTCATCTTAAAACATTTTCAAAGCACTTGGCTAATCAAGGGTTGGGTCCCCCAAACTTTGTAAACTTGATCTCTCTTGGCCTTATGGTCAACTGGGTGTTATCTTGCAACATTTTTAGAGCACTTGACTAGTCAAGCCCTTCAAACTTAGTAATCTTATGCTCCCTTTACGTTGGGGCTAACTGGGTGTCATCTTACAACATTTTTAGAGCACTTAGTTAATTGAGGCCGAGTTCTTCAAATTTTGTAAACTTGTGCTCTCTCGGCCTTTAGGCCAACTAAGTGTCGTTTTGCAACATTTTTACAGCACTCCGATAGTTGGGGGTCAAGTCCTTCACACTTTGTAAGCTTTTGCTCTTTAGCCTCATGGCTGACTACGTGTTGTTTGGTAACCTTTCAGAGCACTCAACTATTTGGGGGCCGAGTCACTACAATTTCCATCTTCTCCACTACCTTCAAATTTTTCCATATGTTTTCCACATCCTAAGACACATTAGATGTTGACACTTGTCCCCTAGTACTCTACACTTCTCAATAAGATGGCCACCACTACATTTTTTCTCTTCATTTCCTTAAATTTGCTTTGTATTCTCTACCCTTCCTACGAGGTGTACTCTTCTTCTCCCCATTGGAATCTACAATAATTCCTTCGTTTTCTAGGTAAATGGCCCCTTCCTCTAGTAAAGATACTAAACATACATTTTTATCTCTCCACCAAAAGTAAATTAAAACTTAGCTCACTGGAGATTTGAGAAAAATACTCCATCCCCCAAGACTACAAACTAATCACCACCAGAGAGAATGACTCTCCCCATAGCCCTCCTGACAGCTTCATCCCTATTTTTACCCAACAGCTATGCTTGGGATTATCTTTCCTTTCTACCCCTTCATCTCCTTTGTCTTCAACTACTTCAAAACAAATTTATCTCAGTTTTCTTCCGACTCTTTCAATATCCTTTGTAGGTTGACCTATTTTACTATTCCTTCTTTATTCTCTCCCACGACCCAGCGGTCTTCTATTTTACCATGAAACTTGGGTTTTACTTTATCCAAGCTGTTCATTCATCCGAAAAACAGTGGAAGGAAGAATTTTTCTTTATCCGATGCCCTAATGGTCAGTGTAGTTTCCCTACTGCCTGGGTGGATGAGTTGCCGATTAACTTAAAAGTTCACAAGGAATTGATCCCTTCTAGCATTGAACTGTCACCTTAACGATGTCTAGATTTAAAGCATCATTCTTTCTAAGAAGAGAGTTCTTAGCTATTACATATTATTTTCCAAAGGGGAAAAGATACCCCTAGGTATAGGCATTTTACCTTTCTGTGTTTCACCTTTATCTTTTTCACATAATTAACATATCTCATGTTTTGTGTTATTCTATAGACAAATTAATAATGTCTCACCTAATTAAAGATGGTATAGCTACCCTTGAGAAAAGAAAAACATCAGGCGCATCTAAGTCATCCCTAGCCACTTAAGTTCCACATACTTTGACAGTTGATAACTCCACCCTAGCTCCCTTAGGCCAAAGTGGGACTCAGCTTGGTGGTGCAGGCACCCTTTCTACCCAATTAGGGTGACTCTTATCCTTAGAGGTCCTTGAAGCCAATTAGCTTGCATTGATAGAGTGTTTAGCTACACTCCTATCCTTACTTTAAGAACATACTTCCCATTCTAGAGTGCCCCCAACCCCCCATGTTCCCATACCCAAATCTTGTTTGATGGCCAAAAGCTTAGTTAACCAAAGTCCTTTCTTGGCTTGTGAATTCCTTCGCGGTTTTGTCAGTTCTCAGGATAATGAACTAGCTTCTGAAATGCTTTAGGATGATGTTCACAATAAGCTCTCTAGCCACATGATCAAAGTAAGTTGGCACCTTGAACTCCTTTCACCTTCCTAATTTCTCATTTTAACAAGTCTTTTTTGTAAACTATAATCTGGGTGAACAACGTCCTGGCCAGGGTGAAGACTGTAGATGGCCTTTAAGATGCCATCCTCCATGATAAGCGGTAAGCAAAGGAACATGTTCATGCCTTGGTAGGATAGAATGACATCATCACGAGCCATCTTTGGGCCTTGACTTGGGAATTAGAGTCTATGAAGAGGCAACTAAAGGAGCTCTAAGGCTCCCTTCCTAACATGCTAAAAGAGACACGGAGGTAGGCTCTCCATAATTTCATTTTCTCTACGCAAGGGAGAGCATTCATTGAGAAGCAACCAACCAAGTATCATTAGTCTATAGATTTCAATTCTGTTTTAGTTGATAAGGTTGAAGAGCAATTGACCAAATATCGCCAATCTCCTAAGTTCAAGGCCCTTCTAGCTGATAGGGCTACCCTTGCCTTCATTGGAGAGTTTAAGTATTATTAGGATGAGGGAGAGACTGGTCTTTGAGAAAGAAAGGCTCAACTTTGACTTTGTAGACTTGGTCAAAGATTCTAAACAACTTTAGTCTAATAAGATATTTAACTTTGCTCTCCCTCCTCTCGCTACTAAGCCCTAAGACTAAGCTAGTAGTGACTAAGGCCATCTATACCAATCATCCTATCATTGTGTAAGAGGCTGGGGACCTGGAAAGTATACTGGAACAAACCTATAGAGGCTAACAAGACCCCATCTTAAAGGATCACCTTAGTAGGACCCCTTCTTCCATCTTTTCCATTCCATAGGTTTTCCCTCGTTTTTTTTTTTTTTTTTGTATACAGACTCCTTTTTATACTACTTTGTTTTGTGAAGAATTGAAAAGATTCATTCATGTTCATCTATTTAATTTACATACTTCATACATAAAATTTCTTTAACAGTTGAACATTAAACGGTATAGGAAGTATGCACCCCTCTAAATCCTTGAAACAATATGCCCCTCTAGGTAAGTTTTCAACAATGACATATAGACCATCCCAAGAGGAGTCTAACTTTCCCACACCTTTTGAAGAATCCATCCTTCTAGGCACCTGGTCCCCTACCTCAAAACTTCTCAAGATCACTTTTCTATTAAAAGTTGTGCCGATCCTCTATTGGTATTTCAAAATTCTTAGGGGGGCTACCTCTCTGTATTCCTTACTTTGATCCAGTTGCTCTTGCATTCTTCATTATCGGAATTAGAGTAGAAATGTACTCTTCAACATTTTTTTACTACTTCAAAGGGGAGGAAAGCATCAGCATCATACTAAATTGAATGGGCTTTCCCCTATCACTAAGTGTGAAGTGGTTCTATAGGCCCATAATACCTCAGGGAGTTTTTCTACTTAACATCCTTTATATTTGTCCAACTTGATTTTGAGTCCCTTGACTATAGTTTAATTGGTGAGCTCTACTTGCTCATTAGTCTAAGGATGTGCCACTGATGTGAAAAGTTACTTTATTCAGCATTCCTAACACTAGCTTGTGATCTATTTCCCTTGAGACCAATCCCTAGGTAACCCGTATTAGCATATAATGTTTTTACAAATAAACATAATTATAGCTACTTTAGTGATCATTGCTAGCAGTTTAGTCTCCACCCATTTGCCGAAGTAATCTATGGCTACTAGGAAAAAATTTTCTCTGTCTTGAAGCTAGTGGGAGAGGCTTAACCAGGTAGATTCCTTACCTTGTAAAGTTCTATGTTGGGATCGAAATGGCTTGTCTAGCCTCTGCCAGTAGATAGGAGGGGTTATTGTGTTTTGACAAACCGCGCACCTCTTAGCGTACTTCATCGCATCATCCTTTAAAGTGGATCAATAATACCTAGCCCTTAAGACCTTCCTAACCAATGATTGACCTCCACTATTGTTCCCTCATGCTTCCTTCATGCACCGCTCTCATTACATGTTCCACTTCATTTAGCCCCAAGGATCTTTGTATTGGTTGAGAGAATCCTCTATGGTAGAGAATGTCTCCTATCAACATGAACTAAGAGGCCTGAATCCGTAATCTCTTATTATCAGTCTACCCCTTTAAAGCTTTGATTATGGGACTTCACTAGATATTCTCTTTTAGTGATAAAACCTGTTTCTCTGAGGTAAATCTAGGGACCACTTTTACCATAACTGAAGAAGCTATCGAAAGAGCCAATGATCCTTCTATCTTGGTCAACTCATCTGCCTAAATATTGTCACTCCTACTTATTTACAGAAATTCAAATTCCTTGAATGTTGCTGCTTCCTTTTGTATTGCTTCCAAATATTTTTTCATTTGCTCATCTCTAGCCATATATCCCCTTTGGAATTGCTAACACATAAGCTATGAATTTATGTAGGCTATAATTCTGAGTCAATTAAGTTGGTAGACTACTCGTAATCCCCACAGAGGGCTTCATACTCTACTTCATTGTTGGTTACGTTGTCATCTATCCTGAATTTAAAGTTAAGGGTATCTCCTTCAGGGTTGATTAAAACAAGTCCTACCCTACCTGGCCCTTAGGTACCAGACCCGTCCACAAACAACTTTCATGGTTTTATCTTTACGTCCATAACCATTTTTTCCATGAAATCTACTAATGCTTATGCCTTAATAGTTGTCTATGGTTGGTAATCCCTGTCAAATTTGCCAACTCTAGAACCTACTTAAGGACAGTATTTAAAGCACCCCCACCACTTATACTCTTCTTATTAGGATAATTAGATAGGAAAATCATGGGATGTGCCTAGAAATATGGATGTAATTACTTAGCTTCCATGACTAGAGATAATATCAATTTCTCCATCTCATAATATCTTACTTCTGGTCCTTATAACACTTTGCTAACAAAATATATAGGCTACTTTTCTAATTCTCTAACAAGGGCAACACTAATAGTAGCCTCTAACATAGCTAGATACAAGAATAAATTCTCCTTTAGATTTGGTTTACTTAGCAAGGGCAATCTCGACAAGCATTCCTTCAACTGATTAAAAGCCTATTAACATGTTTTATTCCAGCTGAACTAGTTACAAGATTTTAAAGAAGGGCAAGCTTTTATCTGACACCTAAGATATGAATTGAGCCAGGGCAGCGATTCTTCCTATCAATTTTTAGACCTAGCAAATGCTAGTGGGTAAGGGTGTATCCACAATAGCCTTGATCTTTCTAGGATTGGCCTCTAAACACTTCTGAGATAGCATATATCCCAGAAATTTTCTCCTTCTAATGCCAAAAGAGCATTTTGATGGATTCAATTTCATGTAGTACTTCTCCAATGTCTGGAATGTCTTGTGTAAGTCTTCCACATGGTTTCCTAACCTTTGTGACTTCACCAACATATCATCGACATACACCTCCATGTTCTTTCCTACCTAAACTTTGAATATCTAATCTGACATCCTCAGATAAGTAGCTCCTGCATTCTTAAGGCCGAAAGGCACGTTGTTGTATGAAAACTACCCAACAATGTGGTGAAGCATACCTTCTTCTTATCCTCGATTGCAAAAGGAATTTGATAATACCACTGGAAAGTATCCATCATAAATAATGCTTCCACTTCAACAATTGCATTTACTAACAGATCACCGTGTGGTAAGGGATTGCAATCTTTAGGCTAGACCTTATTTAAGTCCCTAAAATGCACACATTTTCACCACTTTCCTTTTGTCTTTGGAATTATCACTATATTAGCCACACACTCCAGGGTTAGATTTCCCTTATCTGTCCCGCCTTTAACAATTTGTTAACCTCAGTTCTCATTTTTTCTACCTTTTGTGTGTTGATGGACCTTAACTTCTATTTCGAGGGCCTTCTTCCTAAGTCAATATTAAGTTAGTGCTCAGTGACTTCAAGGCGAACTCCTACTAAATCTTCTATTAAGAAAGCAAAAACTTGAGCATGCTCCCTTAGGAAATGAATAAGGTTCCCTTTACACTCCCCTGGCAACTAAGACTTTATCCGTATTGTACTAGTGTGATCTCCTAGTCTTAGCTCGATAGTTAAGAGCTCCTCTAAAGGCTTAATGCTTCCTCTAGCCCTTTCACTCTCATTTTATTTCTTTCCTAGACTTTTAGCATCTTGGGGGTGGAACTTCTTAATGAAATCCACATAATAACACCTGGACATGCTTTTATCACCTCGGACCACTCCAACTCTTCCTCTAGGAGAAAGGAACTTTATTGCTATGTGAACTAGAGAGGCAACAGCTTGGAAAGCTACCAAAGCTAGTCGCTTATATGTAGCATTGTATGAATTGAGGGTGTCTGCCACATAAAATTAGATGATCCTAGTCTGAGTGGCACCTTTTCCCCCCTAAATTATTGGTAGAGAGATTTTTTCTTTAGGTGAAATTACCTCTCTTAAGAATCTATACAACACCAATGCGCCCCTTTCTAAATACTTCTCCCCTAGTCCCATTTACCTAAATGCGTCTCCAAAAAAGACGTTTACAAAACTTCTCTCATTAATAAGACATCCAGCAACCTCGTGATTGGCAATTGTAGAAGTAATCACCAATGCATCTTGATCAAATATCACAACCTTTTGCAAATCTTCTTCCCTTATTGTGATCACCGCCCCCACCGAGGATGCCTCTGCCACTTTAATCCACTTCCCTTCATTTCTTTACCCTGTGGATAAATTGTTTCCTCATTCAATTTAAGGACCCTCCTTTAAATCCTCCCATTATCATGTTGATGTATCCCTTCCTTAGTTGATCATATGGGAGTAAAGGTTGATCATTCCCTTCTACTTTTGGAATGCAACCTACCTGTAATCTTGCAAGAATTCCTTCAATTAACCCTTCCAAATTAATACCTCCACATGCCCCCTCAAATTACCACAAGCTTCGATAATGTAGCTAAACTCATTATGAAATTTATAAAATTCGGACCCTAGTAGGTTTCTAAGAAGCTCTCTAGATGACTTAGGCCATCTAAAAACATTAGTATGCCACAAAGTATTTAAAATTTTCTCCTCACTAACCGTTAAAGGCCTCTCGGTCAGTCGCCTTTGTCCTTGCTTTCTTTTGCGGCCCCTTACTTATACCTCAGTAACCAATTGGTTCGGCCTAGCTCTCTTATTAGTCTCCATGCTCCTTTCACTCCTCTCCTTCCTACCCTCATCCTTGTTAATATATTTTTCTACTCGAACAAACATTTCATCAAAGTCCTTGGAAAGCTTCTTAGCTAATGATTCGAAGAATTCTCCATCTCTCAATCCTTGGAAGAAGGCATTACTACTACCCCTTAGGTTGCCACAAGTGTGTTTAGCTTTTCTTTCGTGAACTGCTTAATGTACTCCCTCAAACGTTCCTCTGAACCCTACTTAAGGCTAAAAAGAGACGAAGGAGTTGTTTCATATCTCTTACTACTAGCGAATTGATGCAAAAATAGGGAGAAGAAATCCTCAAAACAACAAATCACTCTCGACGATAAATGAGCAAACCATCAGTGTGCGGCACCTCCCAAGGTCATAAGGAACACTAAACACTTCACTCCATTAGAATATTGATGAAGTAAAGCTTGATGCCTAAACTTAGCTAGCTGCTTGATGAATTCAAAACCCCATTATATTCTACCATTAACATATTGCGAAAGTTCTGTGACAACAAGTCATTCAAGACTTTTTTTGAGAAAGGGATGCTCACCACCAGTCTTCTACCCTTCCTCCTCGGGAAGGTTGCCTCCTTGTATTTCCTATCTAACTCCTTTCTCTCGGAGTTACCCTTTATACACTCCACATCGTCAAAGCCATTTCTCTGCTCCTCTGGAGGCATGACCTCAGGCCTCTCCCTCACTTGAGCTTTTAACAAAGGATGTTTCCTCTAAGCATTTTGCATAACCTTATTTACTATTGACTAATATTACTCCCATGTCAAACCAAAAATTGGTGATGCTGGCTTATGCCCTCCACCTTCTGCACTTAGTGGTCTAAATTCATTACCTTCCATGCTTGTCGACCTAAGTTCTTCATTTTCCCTAACTTTTTAATTTTCTCAATGTGCATAGATTCCCAAACATTGTACAAGAGTGGTTCAAGTCAAATTTACAAATATAAGGGTTAACTAATTTTGATATGCACACACAAGCAAAACACAAAATAAGGGCAGCATAGTTTATGTGGTTCAACTAAAATTAGCCTACGTTTATAGTATGAAAAGTAAGTTGGTTATATGTGTGTAAATGAATGATCTTTTAGTACAGAATTTTTCTCCTTTTATAGTACTGTTGAAAAACTGTTCAACTTCCTTTCCATGTATGATGGCATGTTGATAATGTCATGCTGCTACGAATAATATCATTGGACATTTCTTCTATCGTCGGTTGACAATACAACTTCCATCTAAAGTCACCTACTCTCTAAAGGATGACCGACTTAAATCACCTGAAATTTAAGGGATGACCAACCTAAGTTACCTATCCTATGACTGAATAAGACCCTATATCGAGAACACCATCCATTTGTATGTGGTCTCAAGGATGAGAATGTCTTTTACGAATGACTAGGCTTGGGATGAGATGACACTACTTTGCTGCTGCAAGCTTCTTTAGCTGCCTTCAAGAACACCATCTATTGGTGTAGGGTCTCAAGGACGAGAATGTCCTTCGTGAATGACTAGGCATGGGGATGAGATGATTGAGTCACAACCTTCTTTTCCTGCTTCAATACTTTGTTGTTGCTGGCTTGTTTGGCTACTTAAGTGTTGGCTTGGCATACCATTGAGTAAGGCTTTTGTAATTAAATCCCAGAATCGTGTTCTTCATTGGTGCTGCTTACTTTGACAAAAGGCGTGGGGATATTGGGTGCTAGGTGTTTATTCTACTAAGTAGAAAGTATAAAATACCACCCAGTCATGAACCTGAATGTGTGAAGAAGTAGAACTATTTGAGTAAAGTTCAAATTGGGTTGTGTAGTCAAATGAACTTATTTAATTCTACTGGACTCATTTCTATTAGGCAAAGCCTCGTAGACGTTGGTGTGTTTACATCGAACTGGGCAAACAATTTTTTGTATTCATCTCCTACAAATTACATCATTAATTGAGTGTTAATATTTTTGTAAAGTAGAATGAACACAAATATAGGTCTGCATCTTAGAATTGCTGAAATTATTCTGCTGTATATTTGGTTGTTGGGTACTTGTTTCAACACTAAACTAACACAATCACACACACTCACATATATATGGAGAGAAAGATAGATAGAGTCACGCAAACAATTGAGGAACCTGGATGATTCATTCATTGACTGGTCAACATGGCTCCTATGATAATCCTAAATCAATTACTATGTACAAAATTTAATAAATCATCATTATCAGGACGTTCTATGTTGGACAATCAAACAAGTATTAACTATACTAATATATAAGCTTTATACCGGGTCTTTAATTATGTGAGCTTATAAGAAAACTAATTCGCAATGATGAACTTAAAGAGATCAGTAATAGCTAATTCGCCAAATGCCACAAATTTCATTTTTCCACTGACCAATTGCCAATGACTATTACAGAATATCATAATTCTTACTATGTTTCCTATTTGTTACATTTCATTTTGCCACTGACCAGTTGCCAATGGCCAGTCATTTAGAGAATATTTTTAATGTCTTACATACTATTTGTTTTGACAAAACCCCCAATAATAAACTCTTGTGATACTTCAAGTAGAAAAACTAAATTGTCTCTCTTTTGTTCATTCAGTTTATTAATTTTTTCGTCCTTTCTTATATGTTCTCTTTTTAATAATTTCTAGTTAATTTTTGTTTAACTACTTTTTATTTAATTTTATTTTACTTTTTCATTTTAGATACACTTTTAATAGATTTTAAAACTTAATAACTTATATTTTATTATCATTAATAAATTTTATAGTTTTATTATATTTAAAATAAATGATTTTTGTGCTGATGAATTATAAAATAAAAGACTAATGAACGTAATTCAAAATAATTATATAATAAAAGCATAACTGTATATATATAAATACATAATAAATTATATTTCAAATTTCAAATACACATGCATTGAGTTTACATAGACAATTACTAAACTAATATTAGTTTATTAATTACTTCCATGGCAATAAATAGAAGAATTTTTAAAAAAACTCGGGGGTAAGGAAAAGGGTTAGGTTTAAGGAATCAGAACTTCATAAATTATAAATGGTCGCATTATCTAATTTTAAAATTAGATATGTAGATAAACTTTCAAATTAAAAAAATTATCAAAATACGTATTTCTAATCATGAAGCCTTGGAATAGTGTAAATTGCACCATTCATTCTTTTCAACACCTAATTAACATTTATACAGTCCTAGTCATTTGGCAACTCCAGATTGTTTTATTTTGGTGTAATCTTTGTATCTTTTAGTTAAAATGAAAACTAATTGTTCATTAACCAGAAGTTTTCCTTCCAATTTCTCATAATGAAATCCCCTAAAAATAGCTCTTAATTGGGTCATTTTTTGTTTTGTGAAGTAGCTACAATAACAACAACAACAACAAATCTTGAGTTTTGTGTATATCATAAATTCCTTTTGTAGTTGATTATAATTTTTAGTGTATTCTTTTATATTTCTTCTGAATACAAGCTTTGATTTAGAATTCTAGTGTTAACATATTAAATCGTTAATATAATAATGTACCCTTTTATGTATTCTATAAAAAAATATTTATTTTTCTAAAATATAAAGCCAAACATACAAAATTGGGACCTAGCTATTTTGTTGCAATATTATTGAAAAAGGCTAGCTATTAGGGTTTGAAGAATATTATTCATTTAATTAAAACCGCACAATTTCAGGTAGTTAACGAATGAATTTCAAACATATTTGTAGGACAAAATTCTTGGTGAACAACAAACCTGGTACAAAATTGAATAATTTTTATTAAATTTAATTTTGTGGATTCTACTCTCTAACTTTAATCCTTTCATTTTTCCTTCAAGAAAGCTTGACTAAAAACTTAAACAATCTTCAAGAAAAGGGCTTGTGTTTGATCTTCTTTGAGGGTTGTTAGATCCATAAGCAATGCTAATCTTCGGGTTTAGCGCCATGATCTTGGATCAAACATTAGATTTAGAGACTTTGACGAAGAATGTCTTGAATTTGGTAACGAACTCCTTGAAATTGGTAAAAAAATAGGACGAACTTCGTTAAATTTGGTGAAAAACACGACGAACTTCTTTGAATTTGATGAAGAACTTCTTGAATTTGGCGAAGACCTTCTTGAATTTGATGAAGAGTGTGATGAACTTCTCAAATTTGATAAAGAACACTTTCAATGTTCTTGTAAATTTCAAAGAGAATTTTGGCAAGCTTCAAGTCTTCAGCTGCTTCACTTTCTGACTTCTATTCTACTTCTGTCCACTATTTATAATTGGAGGAGAAATCGAGTGGCTGCATCATCTGGCTAAAGTGGCTAGTCCTATTGGCCATCACAATTTGTATCCCATCCAACAACCTTAATAGATAGTTTTAATCTTATAGAGTCCTTGTCTTGTCTACATCTAACAAGATTATGCCATTTATCACCGTTTGATTGGTTAATTAAAATATTAATTTTATTCATTTATCTATTTATTTTAGAAATTATATTTATTGAAATTCCTAAATAAATAAATAAATTGATTTAATTAATATTTCAATGCCATATTTTTCATGTGGCATTTTTTTTGATTGGATACTAAATTTTAATATGTCTACAAATACCCTCTCCAAACTTGTTCATAATAATTTTATCTTGAATGAATAAATCTTGTTTTTTATTTTTCCAAAACATTGTGGAAATAGCCTAACATATTTGTCGGCTCTTCAAATTTATTGGCCCATTATCCAAATGAGAAGCCTCACAAGCCTTGTTGGAGAACTTCTTATATGGTCCTCTGATTTTCAAGATTGGCCTGGACGATTTTTGTCTAATTATCCATGTTTCTACAACTCCGTCATTCCTCCTTACCCAAGTCCTTGAACTTGTTTTTGAATATGAAATTAAGTCTACCCCATGAACGTATCAAATTCAGGATGTATTCAAACACTCCACTTATGAAGTGCTTGAAACCAATCATTACTCCATGTAATTCCTTTTTAATCCTCCTTGCCAACAATCAGTGTTCAGATATAGCATTAATGGAAACAAAGTTTGATTTACACACAACTCAAACTCTTCATCCAACAACCTTTAAAATATTAGCATTACCCAAATAAATATCCAAACAAGTATATTTATCCATATCCTCAAGTAACGCAAATACTGATCATGGATATCTCTATCAAGAAGACTATCTACTCAACTTCTGATCTTCACGTGTTACTTTCTATATAAATTGATCTCATCCCTACAACATTTACCTATTGCAGTAGCAATACCAAACATCATCGTTCGGTTGGTAAGAGGTACATCCTCTTTGCAAAAGAATCATTTTTATGTGTTCCCTCATCCCTCTTCATTCTTATCCTTTATTTCTATTTTTTTTTTAGAATGATTCTAGGGACTGGAAACATGTTTGTGGCTTCTGCTTGATCAATCCTTGTCTCTACTAGTCCATGAATCACTACAGCATATGGGTATCATCACCGCACAAGCTCTCGCCTTTGCATGCTGAAGTGAGCACCACCATTTTGCTACTCACCCTTGCAACAATCCATCAGGCTTGTCGATTAGTGAGGAGTAACAAATGGCTAGCCAAAAAAAATGAGTGGCCTAGGTGTCAAAATGAGGATTAGCGTGGCTGTGCAACCAATCATTCAACCTAAGCGGAGGTGGTGTTGGAATAGACATGGCAAGGCCAGTAGAAATGTGGAATAGAGACAATAGCAATGGCGACAACTTCCAGCAGTGGTAGCGAACCCAAACGCAATGGCCGAGGTACAGCGGCAATTGGAGATTTCGGGTGATCGAGCTTTATGGCAAGCTTTTTTCCTCAAACGAGAAGGAGCTCTAGCATTTAGACCTTCACTTAATGGCAGTTGTGGCGGCTTTAGATGGTGCTTTGACAAAAGATCAAAAGACAGAGCTGGCCACAGGCGCGTCTGACTTCTTGGTAGCGATTGCAGACTTCGGTTCCAAGGAGAGAGAGAGACAGTGACAGCCTTAAGAAGAAAGGAAACATGAAATGGACATCAAAACTTTGAAGGCTTGAATCTTATAGTCATCTCACCATCATCACGCCATTAGGTCAATTTTACTGTCGACTTTAGGCTGTAGGGTCATCGAAACAAAGGCTAAATGGGGGGATGCTCTTCCATCCACCGGTAAGTTCCACTTTATCAAGAACTATTAGGAGTGGGCTAAAGATGTACTTGGCCGATGTAGACGTGAGCTGAAGGCAGCTCAGATTTTTAACGTGGTTTATGCCTCACTTTTCGTTTATGATCATAACTCAAACATCTTATAAGCGATTTATGAGGTATGGTGTCCTTCTACCAATATACTCTTTATCTCTTATGGTGAGGTATCAATGTCCCTTTATGACTTGTAGAACTTGGCGAGTCTTCCAATTTGTGCGAGATTTTATGACGAGGTTGTTTCGAGTGCAAAGCAACTTACGGGTGCAAACGAGAAAGAAAAGAGATATGTTCCTTAATCTTGCCAATATTTGTTCCATGCTTATTGCTTGCATCAAGGAGAGCCAAATGACACTTAAGCTCCTTTAGTTTCTATTGAAGAATGGATCAGCTTTTAGTGTAAAAGGGAAGCAAAGTGCTTAGCACCCCTAGCCCAAAAGGAGTGAAAGACGGCCCGTCCTAGGTCCACGTGCAACCTTTCTAGTGAGATTGGCACTCATGGGCCTTGGTCATATGCTGATGAGGAACCTTTTACATATCTCAATGTCAGCGAAAATTTCAAAATAAAGACCTACTTGGCAGCATTTCTTACTTGCTAGATTTGTGTCTTTGCTCTTCCCATCGATGATGTTAGCTTTGTTTGTCTAAGTAATTTTATGATGGTAAGTAATATGGAAACCAAGAGAGAGGTTAACTTGGCTACTCCTATTCTTACCAGTATTTGTCGAGGTTTGGGTAGAATTGCACATTCTCGGAGGCCTTCGCGAGTGTATTCCCCTTTTTCGCTTTGTTATGTCTATACATGGTCTACTCATTTTAAACTCATTATTTGGTCCATAAAGTAGCTAGTAGCCCAAAGATGATCGCGTATTCTGGTAAAGGTGGGGGTAGGTATTATGACCCACGCGAGGTTCATCAAATAATTCATAGAGGCAAACTCTTCAGTTAGATCGAGACTTTGATTACAAAGTACAGAGATATCTTCTATGTTGATGAGGATAGTCGCGACTGTTTTGAAGATGATTATTTTGCTACCATTCATTCAAGTTATCTTTCATTGAGGCAGGGTAATCAATTTGTTGTTGAGCTTCACAGTCTGCATTAGTTTAGTCGCCAATTCAAATTCTATCAACAGATTCCTAACATTCTTACACGTGACGTTCGTGAGACTCCTCTAGAGGAAGGCCTGTACTTTTGGAGGGTGTCTACCTTGTCCAATTCGTGAGCCAAGTCATGCTTTCCCCGTGTTCTTGCATTTGTGAGGAAGTTTAATTCCAAGCCCTATAAGGAGTGATGGGCTAAAGTTCACAACAACTACTTTGAAAAACATTCCATGAAGTTGTGTATTACTCCATCTCAAGGTGGTATCCCTGATGTAAAAAGCTTGTCCCCTAATATTAGAGATCTGCCTTGTGAACCTATAGCCCCAGCTACCCCTACAGAAAAGAAACCATGTTTGTAAATCTTAGATGATAGTACTAGTAGCAATAGGGATCGTCACTCGAATAGGGTTAGGAGAGGCCCTTCTCCCTTAAGTCTGAAAGAAGGTAAACTTTCTAGCTACCCAGAGTCGATTAGAGATCTTGCCCAAGAGATGGTTTGTTACTTTTATCTTTGTTGCATTCTTTCTCTTGCTTTTCAATTTACAGACACATTTTTCCTTTTCTTCTAGGTGGAGAGGCAGGCTTTCAGAACTGGTGGTGAGGGTTATAGCAGTGTCACAAACTTTTTGTAAAGCCAAATCCATTTGTAACCACAATGCCCAAGGAAATTCGTGCTTTGAAAGAGAGAAGAAAGCACCTTTTCCTACAGTGGCTTTCGTATTTAGAGTAGAGAAATTCCTCCGAAGTCACGAGGAGGAGTTCCTTTGTTAGCTATAGGTGAGCCTCCATGAGAGGTTAGCTAGCGCCTCGTTTGATCTCATTTCCTCTCTAAAATATGAAGTTATGCTTGTCCTTGAATCTATAAAACATTTAACCACGTTGACGTGTTTCTTATAAAAGAGTTTTTGAAGTCACTTTTTGCTAGGGCTGCAGTTTTTGATAAGGCTAGATCCACATTAACTGATATGCATACTAAAAGGATCCTTTCTAAACAATTAAAGATTGCCAAGTGTCATCTTCAAGAGGTCTTAATAGAGAAGCCGAAGGAGCTAGGCAAGTTGAGATTTTCGAAGCCAAATTCAAGAACATTGAAGAGCAACTTTAACTTTTAACTAACCGATGGCAGGAGTTGTCTGCATCCCTTTCACGGTAAAAGGAATCTCTTAGAGAGGCAGTATTGGAAGTTGGTAAGCTCCATGGAGAAATTGTTGCTATCCAATCTACCGAGCCTACAGATGAGTTTAGGCTCGTGTGTTGAGAAGCATGAATTTAATTTGGGTTTAACGGTTTTAAATTTATGTCAAGGAACTTTGATTTGGTTTTGGTTTAATAGTTTATGCTAATGTCAGGGAGGAGTTGATTTTCATCATTTTTCCCTTTTTTTTGGATCCTTGATTCAGTAGGACTTCTTGAATTTTTTTTTTTCATCATTTTTTTCACTTTTCTTTTCTTCATTTTTTTTACTTCTTGTTTTTTAAGCATAATATTTTTTTTAAAAATCTCCCATTGATTGAGCCAACTTTTAGGCCATCTTGGTCAACCAACTTGTAAGCATCGTTTGTATAAACTCCTATAACGATATATGGTCCATTCCATTTAGAGGTGAATTTGTTTCTTGTGTGGTGAGTGATGATGATAGACCTCCTTAGTACCTACACCAAGTCCCTGACTTGAAAAGACCGAGTACGCACTCTATTATTAAACGCCTTGGATAAGAGAGTTTGATAACACTCAATCTTTTGATGTACATCTAACCTTTTTTTGTCAAGTGCTTCTAGTTCTTCAAGGCGCAAGCAAGTGTTGTCTTTCTCAATTAGTCCCTCTTGTATGGCAATTCATAAGGATGAAATTTGCTATTCGAGTGGGGTGACGACCTTAGCACCATACACCAATGCATAAGGAGTTGCCTATATAGGAGTCCTATGAATGGTTCGATAGGCCCATAAAGCTTCACCAATCCTTTCTTGCCAACCCCTTTTTGATTTTAATACCACTTTCTTCAACAAATTGCATAAAGTCTTGTTGAAAGCTTCTACAAGACCGCTTGCTGAGGCATGGTACATTGTAGACTTCCTTTGCTTGAAACCAAATTTCTGACATAGCATGTCAATTTTGCTATTGACAAACAGTTTTTCATTATCATTGATAATATACTAAGGGACTCTACAACTATAAATGATATTAACACAGATAAAGTCGGCAATATTTTTCTTCTTTACTTCCCTGAGAAGAATTGCCTTTTCCTATTTTGAGAAGGAGTCTGTTGCAATAAAAATGTAGAGATGGCCGACAGATGATTTTGATATGGGTCTGACAACATCTATGCCCCAAGCGTCGAAGGGTCGTGAGGCAACCGTAGAGTGCAAGGGCTCAGGCGATTGGTAAATGAAGTTGGTGTGGTACTAGCATGGTTGACACTTTTAGGTGAATTAGATGCAGTCTTTTACCATTATTAGCTGGTAATACCCCCTTCTTTTGTTGCAGAAGTAAAGTTTTGGTCTTGACTGGTAGGCACTACAAATCCCAATGTGCTTCCTCCATGGCTTGTATGGCTTCATCATCACCCAAACAGTGTAGGAATATCCCATTAAAGGAACGTTTATACAATATGCCCTTAAAATAGATGCAACAAGCTGCTTGTTGTCGAATATCTGCTTCTCGGTGTGGATCTTCCAGTAACTTGTCATATATTAGGGAGTCCACAAATGGTTGGTGTCAATCTTCCTTTTCAACTTTGAAGACTTCTACAGAATAATTTTCTTCTTCGCCTTCTTCATCTTCAATCATCGACGGCACTACCCTGGTTTTACATGTGGACACAATGTACTCTACTTTAGGTAAGGATAAGGAAAAGGCAAGCTTGGTCAATGCATCTGCCTACTTGTTTTCTCTTCTTGGCATATGTTTTATCGTGACATCTCCAAGCCACTTCATGAGCATATTAGCATAGTTATAGTATAAGAGTAGTTTAGGCTTTTTAACTTCATATTTCCCTAGTAGCTAGTTAACCACTAACTTACAATCCCCATAAACTTCGCAGTGCAGTTCCTTGATTTTCACGATAATTTCGAGTCCAATGATCAAGGCTTGATATTCAACCACATTGTTGGAGCATTTTTCCGTAGGGATGAATGAGTGAGGTAGACCTTATCCTTCAAATGTTTTGAGCATCACCTGGCACCGACTCCTTCTTTATGGAAGCTCCATCAAAATACATATTCCATGGAAGAGTAATTTCAACTATCAAGGCCATCAACACCGAAGGTGTTGTTAGGTAAGACTTGATGCTTTCAAAGGCCTTTCTACAAGGCTCATCCCATTCAAATGGAATGCCCTTCTTCATAAAGTGGTTGAACGGTTGACAACACGCTATAAGTTGGAGATGAATCTTCTGATATATGCTAATTTTCCTTGTAGGCTCTTAAGTTCATAAATGTTTTGAAGCTCCACCATCTTTAAGATGACATCAATCTTTACTTGCTCAATTTTGATGCCTTGGTATCGGATAATGAAGCCCAAAAATTTACTCGAGACAACCCCAAATGCACATTTCAATGGGTTCATCCTCAGTAGGTATCTCCTTAAGTGCTCAAAAACCTTTCTTAAGTCATGCAAATGATCTTTTCTTTTCTTTGACTTTACCATAAGGTCATCAACGTAGCATTCAATGTTTTTGTGGAGCATGTCGTCAAAGATCTTCTACATGGCTCTTTCATACAGGGCCCCAGCATTTTTAAGGGTAAATGGCATCACCTTATAGCAGTATATGCCTTTAGATATGCAGAAGGTTCTCAATTCCTCATCTTCGAGTGCCATGTGTATTTGATTATACCTAAATAATCCATTCATGAAAAAGAGTGCTTCATGTCTTGTGGTGGCATCAATCATGAGCTCTGTGATGGGTAAAGGGAAATCATTTTTATAGCATGCTTCGTTGAGATCCCTAAAGTTAACACAAACTCAAATGCATTTCCTTTCAATAAGCGGACAAACTACTTGATTAGATGATCTCCATATGTCCCAGCATCGTTGCACATCTCTATAAAGTGAGCTATATGGTATTTGGGGTTTTTCTTTCCATTGAATTGCTAGAATTTGGGGGGTTGATAACCAATCAGCATCTTTAGGTTGTTAATTATTGATGACTAAGGTTTGGCATATGTCAGAGTTGACTTGATGCTTCCATCGAATTTACTTTTGATGGTGTCTTCAATGAAGTCTTTTAGTTGATCAATAAGGATCAAGCCATTAAAGGAAATTTAGAGTTCTCTAACTGTGGACTTCTTTCGGTAATTGGCCAGCTGTTTCGTAGATGCTTTAGCTTCATGAGGCACTTCAGATGCCTTTTTAGCTTCTCGACTGGTTTCAACATCATCTACCTTATCCATTAGCCTAGAGATACGTGAGTCTTACTCTTAGATGTGTTTGGCAAGTCCTTCGATGACCTTAGTTAATGCAATGATTTGGTCCTCAAGACTTGAAGTGCTAGTTGTCATGACTGGTGCCATGTTGGAGGCAGACAAAACATTGGAGCGAGGGCTTGAAGGTGCAGAGTCATCCTTGTGGCTTTCACTTGCAATGAACGAATTATCAATAGCCTTAAGGAGAGGAGTTGGCTCAGAGTACGTTAGCTTTCTTGCCACACTTCCAGTGATAGCACCAGCAATTCTTGCATCAGTCTCAGCAGCAGTTGAGGTAGTGGCCTTGGTAGACTTTCTCTTGCTACTAGCCATAATAACTTATTTGAAACTTAAAGTTTGCTTGAAATTTAACGAAGGAAGAGATGAGAGATAGTGATATCACACTGAGTGTGCCAGAAATCTGTAAGACAAAATTCTTGATGAATAAGAAAACTTTACACAAGATCAAATAATTTAGATCAAATTGAATTTTATGGGTTTTACTCTGTAATTTTAATCCTATGATTTTTCTTTTAAGAGCGCTTGGCTTGAAACTTGAACAATTTTTAAGGAAAGGACTTGTGCTTGATCTTCCTTGAGGGTTGTTAGGTTTTCAGCAACGCTGATCTTCGGTTTCGCACCACGATCTTGGATCAAACACTAGAATTAAGGACTTTGATGGAGAACACCTTGATATAGTGACGAACTCCTTGAATTTGGTAAAGAACACGACGAACGTCTTCCAATTTGGTGAAAAACATGACAAACATTTTTGAATTTGATGAAGAACTTCTTAAATTTGGCAAAGATCTTCTTGAATTTGATGAAGAACGTGATAAACTTCTTGAATTTGAAGAAGAACACTTTGAATGTTCTTGGGAATTTTAGAGAGAATTTTGGAGAGTTTCAAGTCTTCAGCTGCTTTACTTCCTTTCTTCTGTTCTACTTCTGTTTACTATTTATAGTTGGATGAGAAATTAAATGACTGCATTATCTTGCTGACGTGGTGCAGTCCTATTGGCTATCAAAATTTGAACCCCATCCAGTAACCTTAATACATAGTTTTAATCTTGTAGAGTTCTTGTTTTGTCTACTTCTAACAAGATTACACCATTTGTTACCATTTGATTGGTCAATTAAAATATTAATTTTTATTCATTTATCTATTTATTTTAGAAATTATTTTATTTAAATTCTTAAATAAATAAATAAATTGATTTAATTAATATTTTAATACCATATCTTCTATGTGGCATTTCTTGATTGGGCACAAAATTTTAATGTGCCTACAATATTATCTACTTAATTATTAGAAAAATAACTTTTACAGGTTGTATCATCTATCTGTCAGTATGTGTGTGTATGTCTATATATATATATATATATATATATATGCCACTCCAAAAAATTCATTTTTAACAAACATACATACTAAGTAAATTATTTCAAATACCCAAAAAAATACATCCCGAAGTATTTTTGAAAACTAATTAATTTCGTGCTTTGAATGTGCTTTATTTCTTCGTCACACAATGTTTGCCAAAACAACAATAATTCTTAAAACAATGACGTTAACATATTTGGACTATGCACAAAAAGCAACCTTGAAATTCAAAACACATACGTCTCATGTGACTATTCTTAATTTATTTAGTTTGGATCAAGATTTTTATAAGGTGGACTGTCTTGAATTTTGAATGGCTTGAATAACATGTATAGTGCTGTCAGCTGTGGCTTTGCTAAATTCAAATAATATGACTCAACTTGCAGAATGACAATGATATTCTTGTTTTCTAGTTTTCACAATTTCTTTTGGATGCAAGATTCGATATTGGGATGTCGATTACGGAACGTGTAAAGTTGAGATTTGAGAATCTTACGTGACAAGACGTAGATATATCTTGTTTTGCTGTAAGTGTTCAAAATCAAGACGTATTTATTAATAAATTAGCACGATACGATATTTCCCATTTTTGGTTTTGGTTATAAATTAATTTTGAAATTATAGGAAATAAAATAAAATAATTATGTTATATCTTTATGATATAATAAATGTTGGGAAGTCTAAGAAATATTAAAATGAAAACAGAAATAAATTTATTGGTAGACAGAATGCGATAGCTCCCCACGTACTAAAATTTGTTACAGTTTGCTTTGTTATAAATTCTCACAACAATATGGCACAAGGTCAGTTAAAATTCAATTTACCACATCACTTTGCTTCAAACACATTGTTTGTCTAACAACCTCTCTTAAACCAGAAATTTCATATTTCATTGATTTTATCTTTTTCTTCGTCATGAAAAATGAATTAACTTGGAGCGACTTTATAAACATAGTTATCTTTCGTCAAGTCTCAAAAATAGTCATCTCATAATGTTGATATACATACTAAGACAAAGAAGACTAAATTCTTTTCCAAGGCAATTGCAGATTGTTATCCTAAAAAACTATTATAGGTCTATTTTGTTGACGGTATCATTCATTGAGCATTATCATCGGCTAAAATTGCTTCATAGCACATCTTATAAATACGTATCCCACTTTGGTCAATGAAAGAACATGCTTGTTTCTTGAATGACCAAGAACAATAGCCATGAAACAATATTAACTCATACCACAAGGTATTTTTAGTTTTTCAATATCACTTGTCCGCTACAAGAAACTTTTATTTGGTACAACTTTTTGGAATGACTTTTAAGATGACTTTGACATGATTTTGAAATAACAAAAAGAGTACACAATTTCAAAATCGTCCCAAAATCACATGAAGCATAGATTGCCCTAAATTTGTCCCAAATTTGACAAGATAAAATACATAATTTCAAATTCATCCCAAATCTATCCCTAATTGGGACGACTTATCAAATCCTGTCTCAACTTATATGATGACCTTAAGAAGCCATCCCAAATTTCAAAATAGGTTTTTGAAATCATCTCTACTTGGGCATATTTTAACCAAACCCTTTGCGTGGACTTGGCACATCTTAGGAGGCTTACTTATCTTATAATTTAGGAGGACAACTTCTGGGATTGTTTCTCAAAGTTGCCCCAAAAATAGAGATAACTTCTTAATACTGTCCCAATTTTTTATACAACTTTTTAAAATTCATCACAAAAATACAAATGGTATTAAGAACCCATGCCCATTATAGGAATGGCTTTGGGACGATCTACATGGTCATCCCAATCCACAATTTACTTATTTTTCCTTTCTCTAACATTATTATTCTATTTGATCGTCCATTTTACATTCATCCGTCGTAAAATTCTTGAGAGGATAAAAAGATTTGAGGTTTGTTGTTTAGTTTAGTATTTTTATTGTTTGAGAAATAATTATTTAAGTTTTAAGTGTGTTTATTATTGTAATTGGATTTGGTTTGAGTAAACATTTTGGAAGAAAAATTGCCAAATCAAACTTTGATTTGTAGGTTTTACATTTCTCTCACCCACATGATAATGAATTGTATATATTTTGAATGAAATCTTGTGGACTTAAAGAAATATATGGAATAGCTTCATATTTTTTGTTAGAAATATTGCCAAAGAATACTATAAATTGTAGGTTTTATTTTTCACCCTCCCATATGTGATGAACCTTAATTTGTACATTTTGAGTAAAATATTGCGGAATTAATGATACGTATGGAATAAGCTTGTATTTTTGTTAGTATGCATTTTTTACATATGGGAGGAAGAATTTATTTGTGTTGATAACACATTTGACATTTAAATGTATTTTTTTACTTCATTATTTATAGCAACAATGTTAAAATAATTGAGTTAGGATGTACAAGAAGAACATGCTCGGTCGAGGAGCACTTGTGCCCACTACAACAATGATTTACTTACATTTAGAAGTGTAATTAAAAATAACTTAATGTGGTCTATACCTTTTGCAACACTTGTGAGTATAATAACTTGCAATATATATTGTTACACCGCTACCATCTCTCTCAACCTTTATTCTCCTTGCAAATGATGTTAACATAGGCTTGAATCTTTCCATCTTAAAATTCTTAAAAATATTGCCCTCATCCTTACTTTTATTAATTAAAAAAATAAATTTTATCTACTTGCTTCTAGTCTTTCTAATACTATATTTTCATCATCTCAAATCATGCAATCATATCCTTCCAAAATTTTGTTAGTGTGGTTAAGATTAAACCATTCGTATACAAGTAGATGATGTAGTAACTCTATCTTAGTTGCTTTTGATATACATGGCATATTCATATGAACATTAGTAAGACTTATCAATAAAATAGTACATACTAATTCAAGTAGATCATGCTCAAGGAGCTTGTTTTAGTCTATATAAAGCTTTTCACCATTACAAACTTTATCTTCTCCTTACTTTGTATAACTTAGTCGTCGTGTACTGCATACTTATTTAACAACACTAATTATAGAAATGCTAATGTTATGTTTGGAAGTCAGTTTTTAACTCTAAAATATCTTTTTAAATTTCACATTACCAAACATATCATTTAACAAAATTTTTTATCTAAATTCAAATTTAAAATTTTTCTCCATTATATACATAACTAACTAATTATTTATCAATTATTATACCTATCCATAATCAAATCAATACCTATATATATAATAATTATACTCATATTTATTCTTATTTACACCCTAAAAACTTAATAATTTTCTCTATATACTATCCCATTATTAAATCATGATTATATACTTTATACTTATATTTAAATAAATCATACTATTTATTCCTTCAAAGCCTTCATTCCAAATATACTACTTATCCTAGCAAAACTCTTATCAAACATTATATCCAACAAAAACCTCTCTCCCAAACATAGCTTAACATCCAAGTGATACATCCTCAAAAAATTTTGAGCATTAAGAGATCATCCACTAAGTATCCAACCTCAAAATTGGATTCATCTATTCAATAGCCTATACCAAGCTTTTTGTAACCTTTTTTCGCACTTAAATCCAGCTTAATATATTTCACTCCTTTGTATAGCCTGTACATTATTTTGTATACACATTTCACACCAATTGCCTTCTTTCCTTTTAGCGGTGCTATTAACTTTCACATACTTTTCTTAGTAGCATAAATCTCTTCACTCATTACTTTGATTTCATAATCATCAGTCATTGCCTCTTCACACATCATTTGAGTGCATATTGAAAAAAAAAAAGCATAATGCAAAACATCTTTTTTAATGATTATCTTTATATCATTGTTATTATTGACCTTATGATCTTGTAAACAAGTGGAAGGATGATAATCTTGTTGCATCTAATTGGAGGAGATGCAAGATGATATTCAATGGCAAAGAGGCCTACTGGCAATGTTGGGCAAGTACTTCACCAAGTGGAAAGAGGTGATGAAATTCATAATAGATTCGATGTTTTCTAACCATTATAGAATGGGTCCACCCAAAGGAACTCATTGGATGAAAGTGGGTTTACAAAAAAAAGACTAGTTTAAATGTTTAGGTAGAAACCGACAAAGCCAGACTTATGGCAAAAGGCTATAGCCAAAAGAAGGAAATTGGCTATGAGAAGTCCTTTTCCCTGTAGCTATGATCAAATTCATTAAAATACTTCTAGTAATAGCCTCTCACTTGGACTATAAGATTTGGTATATGGATGTCATAACTGCTTTCTTTAATGATTTTCTTTAGGAGACATATATGGGGTGCAACTAAACTACAAGGTTTTAAAGTTCAAGGCAATTCTTATAAAGTATAAAAGCTTAAGAGACCTATTTATAGCCTTAAGCAAGTATCCAGGAGTTGGAATCTTAGCTTAGTGCAAGCAAAACATTTGGCTTTAGCAAGAATAAAGATGAACCCTATGTCTACAAGAATATTAATGGGAGTGCCATAACTTTCCTAATATTGTATGTGGATGACATACTATTGATTGGGAATGTTGTTAGGATGCTTAACTTGGTCAAATCATGTTATCCAACACATTTTCCACGAAAGACTTAGGAGAAACGACCTACATCTTTGGCATTTGCATCTATAGAGTTAGGGTGAAAAGATTGATAGTTTTCTCTCAAGCTTGTACATAGCTAAGAGCTTGAAGAGGTTCAAAATGAAAGCATCTAAGAGAAGAGCGCTACTATTTAGGTATGGCTTTTATCTCTTAATGTCTATGTGCCTCGAAGACAAACGATGAGAGGTGGAACATGAAAGTTGTTCTATATGCTTCGACCATTGGAAGCCTAATATATGCATGTTATGTATGAGGCTAGATATCCTTATGCTATAAGTGTTGTGAGTAGGTTTTAGGTAAATCTTAGCAAATAGCATTGGAATCATATCAAGTATATCTTTAAATATTTGAAAAGGAATAAGGATGGTACTTATGTATAGAGATGAAAAATTAAGAATAGGTGGATATATTAATTTAGATTTTTAGTTAGATCTTAATAATAGAAAGTCAATCTTTGGTATATCTTTACCTTCAATGGAAGAGTAATAAGTTGAGAGAGCTCCAAATAGAGTATCACTATAAATTTCACCTCCAAGGGTAAGTACATCATAGCATGTGTTGCTGCGAATGAGGCTTTCTAGATTAGAAAGTTTGTTATAAAGCTTTAGGTGACTTTAATCTGGATTGACAGTTGCCACTTTATTGTGACAATAATGGCATGATTGCACAAGGAAACTCATAAAATTTTAAATACACTGAGTGGCGTTATAACATTATTCAAGAAATCATTTGATAGGGTGACATTGCCATGCAAAAAAATAATTTTAGCAAATGATGTTGCTAAAGCACTAAACAAGCTGAAGACATAAGTGTAGTTGTGTTGCCATTTTCCAAAGATAGGCATCAGATATCATGGCGACTAGTACTTAGGATTATTGGTATTAGAGTGCAAGTACGAGATTGTTTGAGATATGCCTTCTAACACCAATAGTATATAAAGGATATTAGTTGTAAATTTAATATTTTGATTAATTAATAAAATATTGATATATTCTTTGAATTAATATTCTAGTAGTTTATCATGCATGTAAATCGTATGTCGGGTGAAAATATGCATGCACCCACGTGATCATGCTAAGAAGTCTTATTCATGATGATATATGCATATGGATACAAAATTTCTTAGTCCACAATCACTAAGACCCATTCATGAGTCGCATATTCTCTAAATGGGCATTGGAGTGTCAAAATAATTTGTACACTATTTGTTTGTATGGTAAACATCATATCATGCAATATAAGATACTGAAAACTCATGTGTGTATCCATTATTAGAGAATGAATATTTGAATATTAACTTGAAGAACGAAGGATATATACATATATATATATATGGGGTTCACTCTCAACTATTAAAGTCTTGCTTCGTGATTATGTTAAGTACATGTGTGCCTCAGGCCTAAGTTAACAAGGTTGTCTTATGTATATGATACTTAATGTGTCATTTAGGTATTAAGAACTAATATCTATGATATGAGATATTTAACTTATCATTTGGGTATTAAGAATTAATGTCTATTTGATACAAAATAGGATTATGTGCTTAATGTATTGTTGTCCTAAAGCATATATAGGCATGAGTATAATCAATAAGGGATTTTTTCTTTTTGCATAAAAGTAAGGCGTTTATCCTATACACTTAATAATCTATAAGAACAACACATTGGTCAAGGTAGTGGGAATCAAAAAAGAGTTTCCAATCGAAGTTATTAGTCTCAAACATAATATTAATCTACCCAAGTGATCAAGCCAACAAGTTTAACTAAATCCATATTTCTCGCTCGATCTAGACAAAACAAGATAAAATGTATATGTTCCATAGTATTCTTAATTTGGAGAGTTCATATGATCTCTTCACTTTCTCTTAATTGGGTTACAATATAGGTTATGGGGCAAGTATTCCCCATATCCTTCGAGCTATGTTTATTTGTAATTGAAGATGAATTTAGAGAGTTATACACAAAATGAAGAAATAAGCATAAATTGGTAAATTGGCTTGGAGTTTGAATGAGATTTGAGAAATTTCATAGTGAAATTAATTTGGTTGCAATTGGTTAGGACCAAATGGATTTTCTATTATGTTTATTAATAATGAGATTATTAATTTGAAAAATAACCTACTAATTTAATTAATGAGAATTAATTAAATCAAAGGGAAAGACGGAAATGAGATTATTTAGTTCCAATTCTTTGATTACTAACTACAAACATAATACGGTTTTCTTTTAATTAATAGGATTTATTAAATAAAAGGATATAATTCTAATAGGCTTTAATTATTAATTGAATTAACAATTAAAGATGGAATGGATTTGAATTTATTAAAGGCCCGTATAAGAAGCTCATAAGTCTATTCTATGTGTGCCCTAGATGATACACTAAGAAATAAGAATCCTATCTTGTGTAGGTAGGATTATATATCTTGGAAGTAAAAGATTTAGCAGAGTTCCAAATCATAAATTTAAAAAAAAAAAAACAGAACAAAAGATTTAGAAGAGTTTCAAATTGCAAAAAAGAAAAAGAAAAACAACACATAACATCATAAAATTATTGGAATTTTTCTATATGCCCCTTCCAAGCAAGAGAGAAGAGGTCTTCTAGTCCTTATTTTAGTCTTCTCTCTTGTTCAAAAAGCCTTCATGCTCAAATGTGTCTACTTGAGATCCTAAGGAAGGAGTTTATGGAGTTTTTAGATGCACTTATTCTTGTTTCATCTGTATAAACAAACAAGAGATCACGGTTCAAGTCCCATGCCTTGTGGGTCACATGTATGCCTTGCCTGGAATAAGATTTCAAAAGGTAACTTTCATTTGATTTCCTAGATACATTCGATTATGCTTATTATATAATGACAACAGTTTAGATTTAGATTTATTTATTCCAATGCACTTGGATGATTATTTTATGTCTTCAAAACAAAAAAAATGTTCACTCCAAACTTAGTAAAACCCAACAAGTTATCCAGAGAAAAAAGAAAGACAACTTGACAACTTGTGTGAGTACATAAGAGAATGAATCCTTGTGTATGATAGACAAGTAAAGGAGGATGACAAAGGGACTATCATAGATATAGATGGAACTATTTTAGAGTTCAAGAGAAAATGTGTTTATAGATAGAAACTTGGAAAAACATTTGGTGCTCAATATGTCCATCTAAATCCTTCCTATTTTTACTTGTGCTACTTATGTACAATTGACATAATAATTATTTTATAACCTTGTCCATACCTTAATTATATCTTAATAATTCTATGTCAACTCAATTGCTTTCATAAATTCTTCTTTCTGCCTTAAATTCGTATTATGGTGTGGTCGATTGTTTTTTTCTAATTTGGAGATTTTTTAGAGGTAGATTAAAATATTTTGTGACAAAGTTAATTATTGCCACAATAGGTGAACTTTTCGTGGCAATAGCTTGATCAAAATTATTGATGCAAAACTAATATTGCCACTAATAGCCTCTCCATTTAATAATTAAAGACAATATTAAATATCATTACTATTTACATGTTTTTAGTGGCAATAATTTAGTCACAATTAGTGACAAAAACTAATATTATCACAAATAACCACTAATTTAAGCAATTCATGATGATTATATAAATTTTTACAAAAACTCGCTTTTAGTGTTAATATTTTGGTCACCACAAATATTTTCATCACTGCAATTCATTTTATTTTGTAATGGAGAGAGAGAGAGTCAACAAGTAGGGTTGCATTAGAATAAAAATACATATACATTTATATTAGAAGTTGAATGAATAAGTAGATACAACTTTTGACAAATGCAATTGTAATTGGTACTATTATTATAATGTATGTTCATTTGAACTTAATAATACCCTCAAAATCATCGAATAAGTCACAAAGTGGTTAGCGTAACAGGGGACAAAAAGGCAATTTAATGTGTGAAACACTGAAGCATTTAATCAACTAAAACAAAAAAAAGTGGAGAGAGAGAGAGAGAGTACATGCATGTAGCCTTATTCTTGGGTGATTCTAGTCTAGTTAAGAAAGCACTGCTACCACCACACATGATGGTGGGGCCCACCCATGTCTTTGGGAAGCTATGCTCCTAGACTACACAAGAATCACTCCCTATTTACGTGCCAAGTAAAATTTACCACTATAACCTTAAAATGTTTATGGGTATGGTATCTTTAATTTGAGATTTATTTTTATCATTTTAAAAATAATTATCTATTAAACATTTCATGAGAATATAACATGTTTGCTACAATTTATCTAAATTGGATGGATTTGATACCATATATTTGTAGAAATTTGCATCTCAATGGGAAACTAAGTCAGTGTTTAAAAATTATGAAAAATCACCATCATAATTTTTATTATTTTTCACATCTAGTTTTGGGAGTTAATAAAATAGATTATTACAGGTGCGTCTTTGTTTCTAGTATAATATCAATAAACAAGCATTTAGTCTAAGAATTAATATAAAGAAAGAATGTTGGCATGGCAATCACATGGTAGCTGACATGGTGGATAACGTGGCGACTAATGTGGTACTGACATGAACCTAGCGTAGAGATGTATTAACAGTGAGGTGGTACCAATAATTTTTGAAAGAATCATTATGATATCTTCTATCATGTGGAAAGATTTTTTTTTTTTTTTTGTGGCCAATATTTTGTGATTTTGGTTAAAATTTGTTATGTATCCATGAAAATCAAAAGTGTTGACTTAGTTTGGCTGATAAGAAGGAACGATTTGTCATTATCTTGTTAATTGATAACAAAATCTGCTCAAGTAGGAAAATATCTCACCTAAGATGGAAAAAGGACTGATGTTAGAATACCCGATGCAAAGATTAGGTGGGAAATAGCATCAATTTGAATTTAGAGCAAATGTTTTAGTGATCTTGTCTCCAACCAGATAAGATTCGTAGACCGTTGAAGATTATAAAGGCTGGAGACGTCAAAGTATATCTTAGACCATTTGGACTTCAATAATAAAGTGTAAACTTGATTGTACTCTTGGTAATTTGACATAAAGGGATCCATTACCAAGGCTAGTGCCCCGTAGATGTAGGATGTTACCTTGAAACGGTATTAACAATTGTGGTCTTCAAGTTCTTCATTTTCTATGTTTCTTATTTAGTGTTCCAACATAACTATTTTCAACAATGCATGTTGTTACATCACTAAATCAGAACTATCAAGTGGCAACAGATCCACATTACCCTTTTGTGGCTTAGTTTTCAAGCAAGTGAGATCATATGATTTAGGGTTAGGTTATGAGTACAAAAATGGGAGCCTCATTTACTCATTCACCACTTCTTAATAGGTCAAATTATTCATACTAGAAGGTTCAAATAAAGGCATTTATCAAATTTATTGATTAGAATGCCTTGTGTTCCACCATTAATGGATGGAGTTTACCCACCCAAACCATTGATGCAAAAATCATACCCTAAGATGTGAAAGACTAGACCAATGATAATGAAAGAGTTGCCTCAGGAAGTTCAAAAGTCATAAATGCATACTTCAAAGGAATAGATAAGGAGCATTTTAGACTAATAACGACCTATGAAGTAGTTAGGTTTCGTAGGCATTTGGCATGTAAAAATTAAAACATTAGAACACTGAAATCAAACACCAAACCCTATCCATTTTTATTACGTAACATACTAGAACACATAAACAATAAAGTATGAAATAATACCTCTTGAAACTCAATTTCAAATGAGCATTCTTTGAATCGTGGCCCACAAAATTTGACCTGTAGTACGTCCACACAACTGAAACAATGACAAACGCCTTCTTTAGAATACCTTTTGGGTAAGAAGGCTTTTTATGATAAGAAGTGAAGGAGATCATGGCTAGAAATTTTTTCTCTTCTTGCTTGATGGGAATTACAATTTTTTGGAGGTAATTGTGTATTGACAACTCTTCTAAACATGTATATATAGTTTAAGATAGCTAGGGCACATTAGTGATGGGTTCCATGGGCTTCTTACATAGACCTTTAATAATTCTTAGCCTATGGTCCCCTAATTATTAATCCACTTTAATAATTGCAACCCTCATAGTCCTTTAACTATAAATCTTCATTAGTAATTAAGGTCCATTGATGTCTTGCCCTTTAATTTAATTCATTTCCATCAATTAAACTAAAGGCCTATTGTGCTTCAAATTAATAATTTCATTACTAGCAAACACCATGATAATTTATTTAGTTCAATCCAATTGCTAAAAAATAAATTGTTTATCAAGACTTCCCAAGCCTTATTCATATTCCACCAATTTAACACTTATTATATATTCTAACATTTTGTATGTGACTCTTTAGGTTCATCCTTAATTGGTAACGAGTGTAAGTTTGAAAGATATAGGTAGCACTTAACCTATGACCAATATTGTAGCCTAATTAAGATGAAACGAATGGATCTCATGAACCCTTCCAATCATAAATACCAAGTGGTATTGGCCTTTTACCTTATTTTGTACCAACCAACGATAGTTGTGGATTTAGTCAAATTCACAAACTTGTTCATATGACCAATTGATGTTAACTTATGAGACCAATGTTTCTATTAGAAATTCTTTTTCAATCTCACACTATCTTGACCAAAGATTTTCATCTCATAGAATATCAACTGCATAAGATAAATGCCTTGCTTACTTTCAAAAAGATAAATTCCTTGTTGAATGCACACATGCCTTCCTATGCACACAGGCAATTGTATATTAGGCTTATGACCCTACCTCATACTGAGATAGATATTGACTTTTAAGACCTTAATGACGCATTAACCAGCATATACTCAAGACTATCATATTTGCTCAATTTTAAGATCCACGTGCACAAAACATAATCACAAAATAAAATATTGATAAATAAGAGTGAAGTCCATGTGTCAGCTTCATTTTGTAAGTCATTGTCTAAATGTTCATTCTCTAATGATGCACCTATACACACGTATTTTCAATATCTCATACAAAATAGCAAGCGTACAAATAAAAGGTGGACAAATCATACCAATTTTCTAATACCATTTAGAGTATCTGTAACTTATGGACTGGCTTTAGTAATTACATACTAAGATAGTCTTGTGTCTTTGTTCATAACTCCTTCTGTATAAGGCTTCCTAACTTAATTACATAGGAACATGTAATACTTTACACCATTCACAATTTATATGCCATCTAATAATTAAATAATTCAAAAAAAAATTTGGAAAAAGGCCACATGGCCGGTTATTGCACTTGCTGTTTCATTTTTATTATCAAATCACCAAAATAAATAATAATTCGCAAACACCATCTTACACTTATTATATAATAAGAATATCAAATGTTAAATTTAGTGTAATTTTGTATATTTATTCAACTAAAAAATTATGATATAAGTTATTTGCATATAAAATATTTTATAATTTATTAACAAATCACATATGCAGAGAGTGTGCAATTTTAATTACTAGTATTATATAAAAGGGTTAAAGTAAATTATTTCTTGGAATTATTCTCTTTACACTTTTTTCTTTTTATTTGTTATTCATTCACACATTTTCCTTAAATTTGAATTCAATCTCATTTTCAAAAATGGCAAGTTACCAACCCCTATAATTTTGGCTATGTTTGTTTTCATATTTTAACTACAAAAGCGTATACTAAAATCATTGTACTTTTTAAATTTTATCTTTGTATCTTTATTACTTTTACATAATTTTTGAAAAAAACACACTTAAACATACACCAAAATATGACAACAAATAAAACTGGCTAATTCTATTAGATCTAGGAGATTTTGTAATTTGCATAATTTATAAAGTTTCCATTGATATTTTGTACTCCATTTGGATTTTTCACCTTCATTCTCTTCCCCTCTTTAAATTTTTAAAGTTTTTCGATTTAAAATATTATTATAAAAATTTTGTATATGTGAAATAATAAAGAAATGAAAATTGTAGATAAAAATTTTGTATTAATTTTGATAATTTATAGAAACAATTCTCTATATTCAATATTCTAATTTTTCTTTCAAGAACAAAATTTAAATATTTGAAAAGTTCAACAAAAAATTGAGACACTTTGATGTGATCTCTTCTGAAATTTGGTTGACCTTCAATGATTATAATTTGTGAATTTCACACATTAGTTACAAATCATAAGGAACAAATTTTCTCAGTCACTAAATAGGGGTTGCTGCGGTTGCCTTGCCCAAATGTTATTAATATTGCCCTCAATAATTTGAAAGATGCAATATAGTTGTTAAATAACAATATTATACTTTTGGCCAAACAAATCATGTCTAGAAATAATTTATTTGACTATTTATTTGTAAAAATATATTTAATTCAATTTTTATAATATGTACAAAAAATACTTTGACTATTTTATATATATGTAAATTAATAAAACACATCTCAGTCATATGAATATTATAAAGGTATTCATATTATAAAGAATACTGTAATAGTTTTTTTTATTGTTATCTATTTGAATTTTTCATATTTTACAATTTTTATTCTGAAAAAAAATAGCTCTTTTGTGACAAAAATTATTGTTCACAATTAATTCTTTCTATACGGTTCTTTCTTTTGAATTTTAGTAGAGAGATCAAACCATGTACTAATTCAGTAGTTTAATTTTCAAACTAATCAAATATAAAATTATACATTAATTGCTTAGCATTTCACATAAATAATTGTTAGTTTATAATTTATTTTAATTAAATAATATATATTTATATATGCATAATACATATAATTATACATACTTTTTAATTAATTCAAAGGACACCTGCTCCATTTCTCCCTTAATGACCAACGGCCTTACGCCCCATTGTCGTAGATGTGAGGATCACGTTTGTGCATTCCTTGAGGATGTGAACATAGTAGTATGTAAAATAGCTTCGATGAAAAACATTTGACTTTGTAATATTATAGGACAAAAGTTTTTTGACAAGCTAAAATTCAATCCGCATTTTAATGTTATTATAGTTATCATGGTAAAACTTAAATCATATTGTTGACATAATCATTGGGAACAATGGCTTGAAAGTGCACTAAGTGAACTGGACACATCAGATTCAATCCTTGGCTTCACTGGCATTTGCCCAGTTGCCCTATTTACAGAATACACCAAAGTCAAAAACATGCTGCGTCTACAACTCTTCCTTTGTAACGAAGAGTTCCAAATTTTCCTCATCAATAGCTACCACCTTTGTGCCTCCTTTCGCAGCACTAATTCTACCCGAATTAACCAAAATCTTGTTCCTTAACCCTCAGTTTTTGGCAACACCAGCATTATCAACCACACCACATTCTTCGTCCTCCCTCTTCAAGTCAGCAGGAGGCATGAAACTGGCCATTGAGAGGCCTTTAATGTTGAAGTCCACTTCCGCCACAGTCCACACCTCTTCCATTCTTGTTCTGCTGAGGTTTTCCGGGCTTTCCCTGTACCTCAACAACGACACAGCTGTCCTGCCTGCATGAGCAATGTTGACACCATCAATTGCTCTGTAGTCTTGGATGAATGTCTCCATGGTTGTCTCCCAGAAAACATCATCTCCGGGCGTCTTTATTCTCAGCAAGTGAGAGTCTTCTAGTTGGATTAATAGGCCTGTTCTTTGGCTAAAACAGCCCCAAACTCTGTGCCGGATTAGTTCTACATTGCTGCTGCTTCTTTCCCTCAGGGTAGAAGGCTCCGCTTCAAGCTTTAACACGAAGCAATCTTCGTTGTCGATTGTCTTCTCACCTATGCAAATGGAATCGGAGAATAAGTTTGCTGCCGACCTTGGATCAAGTCCCTGCTGACATGATTGATCTCAAAGAATCAGTAAAAATTGTAACAGTTAGGGTGCCAGGAAGACAAAAGTATGACACACAGATGCCCAAAATCGTCTTACTTCCCTAATTGAATGTGTTCTATTAAATCGAATAAAATCATTTTTTCAACTTACAGTTGATGGTCAGCTATCAAACTACAAATATTTAGGGTTCCATGTCCATATTAAACTATAATACAGCTGAACTGAGGCAAATTAGTGTAACATTGACAAGACTTTGTACTCTTAGCAAGAAGAAACTCATGCTGATTTGTAACAGCACTGGTAACATTTGAAATTTGAAAATGATTAAGGACTGCTCATGTTCATGTTTGAGCAAATGCCAGCTGGAGTACAGGTAATTGTGATTTAGCCAGAGCTAGTGGCCCAAAATTTCACCCGTTTGAGATGGATTTTAGTGAATGATAAGTTCAAACTGTAATTTTGTTGGCTTAATGAAACAAAAATAGAATTTAGGAGGAAAATTTGCAATGCGATGGGACTTCTGATTAGGTAAACAAAAAAGACTAGGGGTTGAGCTGGGGGCCATATGGACCACCAAGAAGGGAGTAAATTAAGAATATGGCAATCAGTCCGAAATTTGGGGCCTCTTCTACGTTTTTTGTCAAATGTGGGAAGCTACCAATTTTGACAAACTTATGAGTTGGTTATTGAATTCTTAGACTATATACAATTGAATTTTGAGTCTGTCCCCTCCTTTCCTATAGTTGAAATATTGCTAAAACAACTCTTTTGTTTCCTACTTCTGTTAAATTTCAAATAATTGTTCATGATCAGAAAAAGCACAAACCAAGAAACAATAGGCACAAAAATTATGTGCGTTTATCCAAGTTAGGACACATCCACTAAGGGGAAGAGAGAATTTCAAAGAGAGAAAAAATTGAATACAAATGGTTATTTAAGTTACGAGATTATTGTCTATCGATGCCCTAGCATCTTGCAGGATAACTGCCACTGGGAAACCTTAATTAAACCAACTACACTAACAGGCGTAAAATATCAAAATCTCTGTGTAAACAAAAATGTTTAACTTATCAAGCCTTTAACCCTCTGCCGCGCTCCAGATTAGAAGAAGTCCCTTGATTTTGAACATTAATTCTAGGACATGCCATAAGAAAAGACATTCTAACAGAATCAGAAAGTAAAAGACTGAAGCACGCTACCTGCAAAGATCGTCGAAGAGGCCTTGGTGGGCCTCTTGATGCACGAGAATGATGCCAGGGAGTTTGTCTCCAAGCTACCTCACCATCGCTTCCCGCACTGATTTTGCAGCCCGAAACCATCAGCTCCAAACTCCATAGATCAGGCCTCTTCTGCCACAACACGAACCCGCCTAATTCTCGCAGTTCATGTTTCACAGTTTCCGTCTTCGAAACCTGAGTACTCTTGGGCTGTCCAGGCACAAATTCTGAGGCAGCCATCTTCACCTTCCCCATTGCGTACATACTGTCAATAGAGCTCAAAGCATGTTCTCCTCCTGCAGCTGCTATGTACTGCTGCACTATGTATTTAGCCATTGAACACTCCTGCGTATAGTCATGTACAAGTTGTCTAAGAAACAACAATTCTAGATGTAATTTTTAAAAGAGAGCGATAGAGGGAAAGAAGAAGAAGGAGAAGAAATCCCCTTTTCGTATCTGAAAGTCAATGTTAGGCATATCATGTAGATATGTCAATGTTCGATCACTAAGAATGAATCACTACCCCGTACAAGAGATTCACCTAGATTTACTACCATATATAATAAGAGATACCCTTAACATTGTAATGAATTACTACCATATACAAAAGATAAATCAGCCACAACTTAGTTATGGGAAATCAATGCGCTGTTTGGAAACGATTTGATCATATATTAAAAAATTTACATCTCAAATTTTAAAAAGAAAAACATACAGCCACAGAAAAAAGAGAAGGGAGGCTGGTGCTTTGTCCGGCCCAAGGTCGGCTCCGAGAAAACGAAGTGTAAGGAAAGCTGAAGATGAAATGGTGACTTACAATTGGATGGGCTCTGATGTCATGATCATTAACAGCACGCTCACATCGGATGGGAAGAGGTATCAGGGGGGCTCCAATTACTCCAAGCAACAGCTGAATCTCCAAGCCACCTCCGCCGGAAGAAACCCTTTCGACGTGCGGCTCCGTGACCCAGGACCTGAGGTTCTGCCATGGCTTCTGCTTGCTGGAGGCAAACATTTCTTCAGGGACGGGGACCTCCAGGACCGTCTCTAGCGCGTCCTCTCGATCGAGGTTGGGGCACAGCGTCCTCATGGCACAATATAATTATATGCAGACGGACGATTTGGGAAATTTCTTGAACTTGAAGAGGAAAAGGTTGAGTAGAAGGAGCAGATGAAGAAGAAAAGGTTGATGGAGATCGGTTTTGAAGTGCTGAGGTTGTCTTTAAATTGAAAGGTGTCCGTGGCGAGCAATGCGGGAAGGGCAAGAGAGTGTGAACCGCGAGGAGACTGACCGCACGCTCAATCTTTTATGAACCCTACGGCTATGGGCTAATTTCTTTTCTGCTTAATGGGGCAAATACATATGACAATAATTAAATAAGCGAAACTGATGTAAGGAAATAAGCATATATATATGTGTGTGTGTGTGTATATTTTATACACACTAACAAAATTGACACACTTTTTGCGTACATAATTTAAGAATTAAAAGTTAATTCTCTAACAGTAATATTCGTTTTTATAATTACATATAAACTTTTTAGGTAAAGGAGAAAGAAAAAAGATGGTTATCAAAGAGACCAAAAATTTAAAAAAATAAATTAGAGAAAAATGATAGAAGCCCGGCGTATTTTAAGAAGTTTACACGCTATAGGAATCAAACCTTTAATATTTTAAAAATTTTGTACAAAGAAAAAAGAAAGAAATAATTATTGAAAAGGTAAAAGATTAGAAGGAATTAAAAGGGGAAAAGGTAATATCATATTAGAATAAAGATATTTTGTGAAGTTAATATTGAGTCATTTTTAAGTAATTAATATAGGGTCACATGCTTTCTATATATTATAGATATATACAGATATATAATTACGAGAAATAACCTAAATTTGAGAAAGTTAAATTTGAGAATATGATGGAAACTTTTTATGTGTAGAACGTTAAATTTGAGAATATGATGGAAACTTTCTTGATATTGCAGGATCTAATTAATTTATATGTTTGTTTTAGAAACAACCTACCATATACTATCATATGGGCAAAAAAAAAATATATATATATATATATTATCATATGGAATAAGAATGAGCCACGTGAGACAAAGAATCCATTAGGATCCCAGTGATTTCTGATCCATTCAACCTTCCTGCTGTGGTACGACTCAACGGGACACATGCCGCATGTTGTCTTGTCTTTCTTTTATAATATATTATTAAATAAAGTTAACGTAATTTTTGTTTTTTATTTTGTATTTTACTTTTACAAATTATGCCTATTATTTAAATTTTAAAACAAGTTTAAATTTTCTTTAACCATTTGATAACTTAACAATTCTATAAATACATAAAACTAAATTATAACAAAATATAAAATATTATAAAAGTAAATTAAAATCATATTTTATTTTAGTTTTTATTTGTTATTAGTTGTAGTTAATTAATATCCACACATATCAATGGGAGTCAAACATAAAATGTTTACTGAATAAATAATTTTGGTACATCAACCTTACCATTGAAAAGCATTTTTAGATTTTTATATATTAATTGAGACAATACCCTTTAATGTATGATAAAATTTTGATATAAAATATAAACCAATTGAACAACAAAAAATTAAAACTAGTTCTTAATTTTAAATAATACGTGTAATTAGTAAAAATGAAAAATAAAATTGAAAAGCACAGAAATTTCATGAATTATAATTATCAATATATTAAATAAAAAAATAAAAAAGAAGTATCTTTAATAAAAGGGAAGGAAATTGGGGCCAAATTGAGCGCATGGCTAAATTGAATTAGGAAATGTTATAAGCTTACCCAAATAGATTGCTAAAATAAGATAGCTTGAGCAAACAGATTTCGAACTAATAAAACAATTTTAAAGGACAAATATCAAAATTTAAAAGAAATTTTCCTTTTGGTTGATATGGTAAAAATCAATCTAATTAGAGTATAAGTATTCATACTTGTTAATCGATTCTCAAATCTCAAGATCACCAAAAGAAAAGAAAAGAAAAAAGGACACCCTTACTATAAGACGAGTTTCATTAATGCTAGGCATCGGCCACAAAGCCTTACGCTTGCCATTTAATCTTTGAATTAATTTTCTAATACAAATCCTTGCACGAAAGTGATTGGATTAAATTTGATTGCTCTGAACGTGGGTGCAGTGTTTAACTTCATTTCGTGCTAGAATATATCCGCATGTCCTCTTCTAAATAAAGAATGAAGTGAGATGCTACAAAAGAAATATGGGCTATGTTTGTTTTGCAATTTCATTTTATAAAATCAGGTATTAAACTATTATACTTTTTAAATTTTTATTCATTTCTCTTATATTTATATAATTTTCAAAGCAAAAATATTTAAAAGCACACTATCCAAATTTATAGTCAAACATAGTTATATTATATTTTTTTTTCCATCTCACACTTAAAAGGCGTTAAGGTTGCTGTCCATTTTTTGTACGAACGGAAAGCAGAAATTATGTCCGGACTGGTTAGGTCATCTATTCGGTGACCTAAGGCATGCCACAAGCGATGGGATAAAATAAGCAACAACCCATCGCCTGGGGCAACGAAAGAAGCAAAAATGTGTTGCCTCTCCCAGTGCTTAAGCCACAAAAATAGCCCATTTTGAACGCCTATAAATAAAGGTAAGATGATTGTCCAAATCAAACCTTTTGAGAGGAACAAAGCCTCCAAAGAACGAGAATCTTCTAAACCAGGTCTTAGAAAGAGGCAATGTGAGTGGTGAGCCTCTAAATGTATCTTAGGGAGAGTTTGTGTTAGTGGTAATGTAGAATTGTCTGAGCAGGTGAGTATTCTTATTGTATTGTACTAGTATTCTTATTGTATTTGTACTATCTTTATTGTGTAATGGAGGATCTATCACTGTATCTCTTTGAAACTTAATGTAGATGATAAAGCGCAAACACTTTTACCATACAATTTGTCAACTGAAAGTGTTAATGGTCACGGTGACAAACTCTACAGTCAATGGAGTACTAACCTAAGACATGGTAAAGACAGTCCTCCTTAACAAAAAGACTACAAGAAAAGACTTAAGGCTATATGTGAGCTTGAGTCACAAGTGCTAGTTAGAGAAACAAGAGTTTGGGAGGAGAAGTTCTTGTTCAGAACCAAGTCACTGAAAGTATTAATCGAGAGGAAGTCAATCTATTGGAAAGAGATAGAATGATTCCACTTAGTGACGAATCCTGAAGAAAGGACTGGCCAACAAGAAGCAAGGTTAGTATAGAAGCAACATGTATCGATGATGACAATATCATTGTGCGTGACGAGTAATCTATCAAATAAACAGGATAAAGATTGTTGCTTGTTTGTTGCTTAGGCAAACTATAGGCAATGAGCTCCCATAGCGATCTAGGACCTGGGTCTCTTCCTTTACCCTTTTCTCTACCCTTACTTTCTCTTGTAGGGTGGCCTCATAATTAGAGCGAAGACTGCTACTTGTCTCCATACTACCCATCGTGTCGATTGCTATGATGAGAGTCTGTGAAAACAACCTAAAAATATGAGGTCAATAACATGGGTCAAGAAAGGAACAAAAAAATCAAGGATACTTACCATAGCAAGATGGCTAGCAAAGTTTTTATATTCCTTGTTGTCATTCATGTTTGAGGCTAACTTATGGTTGCGAGAAGTAATTAACCTATAGATGAATTCGTGTGCCAAGTGTGAATCTTGACCAAACAAGGTTCCTATCATAAAAATGGAATTGGGCCCTTGGATTTTAGGCCTTGAAGGTGTCCAAGAACTAGGGAAGTATTAGTAAATAAACACCTTAGGTCCCTTGGAGAACATTGACTACTTTGATTGCCTCGATTCTGAAGCCTTTGATGAGCGAGATAACCTTGCCTTGATGGTGGAAGATAAGGCCCTAAGATGCTTAGCATTATGCACCACTAGTAATGATGATCTCTTGATCATTTGGAATACCAAATTGCCCTTAAATCTCTTATGAAGGCATCTTTACGTTGTTAACCATGATAGAGGAAAAGGGAGGTCGAGTGTTCTGATTGGAGAAGGATGCCATTTACCCAGTCGAAGTGAAAATTCTTTGAAGTTTTTGGTAAGGTTGAAGAGGGAGCTATGAGCAAGAAAGTTTGAAAGGAGCAAAAAAACAAGGTATGAATGAATGAAATAAGTTCTTGTGAAATAGCTAAGAACTAATTGTTGCATAAGAATGGAAGTGTAGTGCAAATTGCTTGGTTGGATTAAGCTTGCATCATCGCCCTAGGTTGAGAGTGATTGTGTGAGGGCATGATACCGATTGTAGAGTTGTAGAGGGCTATTGGAGAAAGAAATCATGATTTAGGGCTAATAGCTAATCTAATATATAGAAGCTATCGACCATTTGATTTATCAAACCCGTAAGTAGTTCAATTGGTTCACACATTGAATTGCAGATTTTTTTTATTTTGATAAAATAGAGTGTTTTCGATTTTTGCCATTTTCTAAACCAGTTCGTGGTCCAGGCGACAGACCGATCCAGGTTGGTTTTCGATAAGAAGGTAAACACAAATTGTGCAACCAAAAATATCTCTCTGTCACAGCAAAATAGTATAGATAGATATAAATTAAAAGTATAAAGAATATTTAAAATAAAAAATAAAGAAAGGTGGAAAGAATCTTAAAAAAAGAGAAAATGAAAGAAAATTGATAAAAATAAGAAGTTAAAAGAAAACAAAAAGTAAAAACGATAAAAAAAGATTAAAAAATTTATAAAGGATAATTGTATAATTTTATAATGTGCTATTAAAAAGTCTTACTTCCATTACAATATAAGTATAGATATATAGTATAAAAGATAAATAATGGCATGTTAGTTACTATATTTGAGTGCTTCGGTCATTTTAATTAAAAGTAATGGTATAACTTCGTAACTAAACTAACCACAAACTCATAATAATTAGTTTGTAACTATGTATATTCATATGTATATTCACATGTATATTGTATCATTTCTATGTGAATATACACAAATACAATGATACAATAAATAAATAAAAATAATTACTATTGAATTTTAATAAAAGGAAAATTATAATTCTACTAAAATGAAACAACAATATGTGGCTTTTTCTTGCAATTTTTTGTGTTAGCAGAGGAGTTACGAAAAATTAGAAACCTGTAAATAATAGCTTTTTTTTAAGAAAGTTCACAAGTTCACCCTCATAATTTCTTGATTTTATAATAAAAGAATTGAATTATTTTTGAGACAACATTTTTGAAAATCAGGAAAGGAATTTCAGCCTTCATAGCACAGCATTGATAGGTAAGTCATAGTTATGATTTTAGCATCCAAGTTTTAGCTATCAATTTAGCAATTGGCTTTCAACACGTAGAGAGAACAACATGACCAAAAAGCGGCCCTCAATCCATGGGAATATTGCACAGCCGGAAAACTATCAAGGTTTACATGAAACAACTGACACAATGGGAGCAGCAGAATGGACCAAACACAGACCACACCACCAATCGATTTTGCAAATGATAAGATGCAGACAACAGAAAATACAAATCTTCGGGAGCTCTAACACTAAATATACAAAAGCTAACCCAGAAGTCGTCGAGAAATTATGCCAGTGTGCTACAAATGACGTGGGATAGATAGGAACCTAGACAGTTGGCCTTTGATAGCACTTCTGAAGATCTCACGAAGGCACATTGAAGTGAAAAAGCCAGGAGACAACAAATGCAAATACCATACAAGCTAACAAAAAATTGAGAAACCGATGGCCCCGCCAGAAGCTTGGCGACTCTGATGGGGGTGCAGACGCCATGGCTGCAGAAGCAGCATCACTTGTCTCATTCCACTGTTCTGTCAACTCAGCCTCATTTACCCCAGCCACATTTTGAGCGACGGATCCACATATCTCACAGGTTCTGAAAATTGAACATTTCAGCAAACTTAATGCACCACGCGGAGAGCAAAGTGTTTGAGCAGATAAAGCATATAGAACACCAAAAAAACAAGCACAAAATTATAATACAAATATCTTTTTCTTGAGACCAGGTGAAAAATTTCACCGCTCCTCTTGTACTAAAAACGGTATCTTGTGAATCAAGGCAGGTTAGAGGTGTTTGCAAGTGTCTTGTTCATGGACATCTCGGAAATACTCCAGTCAAACCAATTTATAGGCTGCATTTATGCAGATAATTTGTGGTGAATTTAATTGTCAAGGTAATAGTTCATGTTTGACCTTCCAGATCATTGTATTAACAAGCTGAATCCTTCTGAAGAAATTCAATTGAGATTCTATTTACCTAAAGTTGGTGGAAATAAAATTACATATAAAAGAGACTGTACAGAGCAAAAACGACGGCTTTGTTTGTTTTGCAATTATAATGTGTGCTTTAGGTGTTTTTGCCTCGAGAATTGCATAAAGTAAGAAAGCAAAAGAGATAAAAAAAGAAGTATAATAATTGAGTGTGTTTTGAAGGGTGAATAATTTAAAAACAAACAAAGCCGACATATCTAAAGACAAGCAGGGATATCAAAACATACAGGGAAATTTCAACAGGAAATCAAGTGAAGCATCTGTGCAAAAAAGAGAAGGTAGACTAGAAGTAAATCCACCTAGAAGTCTATCCATGCAAAGATCATTAATCTAGAGAAGTTGAGAGCACACTTAAAATTATATTAGGTGAATGAATCAATGCCTAAATCTTGAGTTATTAAAGACTCAAGTAAAGGAAAAGATCAAGAATGGAATCAGTTCAAAAGTTATGCATTCAATGACAAACAAAGACAAGCAAAATTTCAAGAGTAGACAAACCACATCCAAAAAAGATGCCCAACATGAAGACCAACCACAAGAAAAGATTTTTTTTGATCCTAGTTTTTTCGGTTAAGTAATGAGAGGTCAAAAACAAGACACGAATGGTAACAACGCACAGTTTGCTACTGAACACATGAAAATAAATGAAACATTGCATTCCAATACAATTTTATTACTGAAATTATTAATCAAGTATCCATATTTATCTATATATTCGTTCAAAGTCTGAGTTGCTACCGATCATAATTAAAATAAAAAAGGAAGTGGCATCATTAAATGACTTCAGTCACGCACACTTCGGAAGGCATTAGTTTAATATAAATGGGGTGTGAGACATGATATAATGAAGCATAGCAGGATAAGGATGCAACCTTGACACAAGAAAAATAGAACCGACCATGGTCAATAGGCCATATAAATTGTAAAGATTTTCTTCAGACAGTTTGTCAACTGCTGAAATACTAATGCTGTTTGTGAAAATTCTTTGTATTGCTGCTGTAGCACTATTACTTGAATGTAATCACAGAGTAGAACAACCTCAAGACCCTCCTTTTTTAAAGATCAAAAGTTATATATATTGTTGGTTGTTGGAACCTGAAGAATCCATGAATCAGATAACTGAAAATCAATACCATAACTGTCTTAGAACAGAAAAAAAAAATTATGGAAAGAAGTTGAATGGGGAAGGAGAGACTAGGAGTTACACCAAGAAACCATATCAGGCAATCAACAAGGAGAACAGGAAATGATTAAAGCATTCAGAAACACTGAAGGTAATATATACTGAATGATAAAGAGCACAAATCTCTTCATATACTTCACAAGTAAAAAAGTTTCGAAAAAGAGCTCTAAAAAAGATTGGAAGAATTAAATCGTGTTTTATAACTGAAAAGAAGTTCCAATTTATAGTAATGGGACAAGTACAATGATACCAAAAGAATAAAATATTCTAACATAAATCTAACACTCAAAACTAAGAAACAAAATATTCTAATCCTATTAACATGTAAACAAAATATATAGGACATCAAACTAAGTATTTCTAATATTTTGATAATATTCACCAACACTCCCCTCAAGTTGACATGAGGCAATGTTATGATGTTCAATTTGAAACCAGCCACTAATGTAGCAATATCTGGTAGATGGCAATAGAAAATTAACGGCAACCAAAGTAGAAAACAACAGCAGATGGCCCGTGCCAGTGTAATAGTCAAAGAGATATAATATAATCTAATAGACAGTCAGAAGTACAAACAATCGATAGTAGATAGTAGCAGAATAATTAAAGTAAGCAACACTAAAAAAATAATGGCAATATGATGAATATCCAAAAGTCACAAAATTCTGTGATAGAAAGAAGCACGCTTAGAGCAACAGATAGTAGTAGTAGTATTAATAGTAGATATTAGTAGAATGGTAGATAGATAGTAGTAGCAAATAGCTAGTATAGTAACTCTTTTTATATTTATATTTATTTTTTTGAAAGGGGAGAGGGCTGTCACCGCATGCGGCAGCGTGATACTAGGGTGGCAACTAAAGCAGGGTTTCAAGAATGAACCCACACTGATATCATGTCAATAAGATTGAAAAAATTGGATCATACTTTATTATTGAAAAGAAATCCCAATTTACAGTATGAGATAAATACAATGATACAAAAAAATAAAAAATCCTAACATAAATTTAACACTCAAAACTAGAAAACAAAATATTCTAGTCTTATTAACATGGAAAACAAAATATATCGAATATCAAGCTAAATACTTCTAAATATTTTGATAATATTCACTAACAAAAGCCATACTCACCATCTCTTGTATATAGCATAGTAACTCAAAAAAATTTCTTGCATGCATCTTAGAAGTCAGAAACATCCATAATATGTACAAAAAATTGCCAAGGAAACAGAAACTAACGGACCTTTATGCCTAAAACTATCAATACCTATAAGATGTGGTTGACATACCCTAACTTCAAATAATTCATGTGTGAGATGAAGTTCAAAAAATTTTGGACTTTAAATACTTGTAGTCATTATTAAACTAGGAAAATTTCAGAAACTCAATGATCAAATTAGAATATTATTATCTTAAAATTACAAATAATTCACATTGTGCTATGGAATATATCCATTAAGCAGCCGAATATAAAATTAATTCCTCAAATGTGGCTTTCATTCTCTATGATTTTAGTGGCCAAAGTCAAACCATGCTTTCTAAATGAAATGCTTTTGTTCACTCTGCATTATAGAGCATTCCTGTCACAGTCAAATATCTTAGCACAGTACTGAACTTCATTACATCTTCTATTCCTATAATGAAATAGTCTATTCATGAGGAAAATAAGCAATGGCAAACTAATATAATACTAATTTCAGATGATCTATCAATTGCCAGCCCACCAAAAACAAAATCAAAGTATTTGGTTCCAGATGCATATCAAATATTTTATGCAAAATTTAAAATACTAAAAAAGGGATATGTCAAATCTGGGTTTGTGGTGATTACAAAACACTTCAATGCAACTTTCTTCAGGAACAATTTATTTCAGATTATGCTTCCTCAATGCTTTAGTGCCACTTGAAATCAGGTAGTCTTCAAGGTGAACACATTAATCATCTTTAAGTTCTTGAATGTGCTTAAATGGATAGACAAAGTTCGGATAGTGCTCTTATTGAAATATATGCTAAGTAAGGTATCTGGTGACTATATTCAAGGGAGAGCAGGAGAAGACCAGGACAACAGACATATGAACTCTTATAGAAAACACACTAACATGTATACTAAAATTTTTCACAAGATCAAAGTTTCATATTTATAGATGCTAAATGATGGCCTTCGAAGAAAGTGAGGTATGAATAGTAAATATTGTCCCCTAATACAAGACAGACATCAGCAAAATGTATATCTTAGTAAGAATTGAAAGGACAGAGACACTATTATGCTGAATAATGATGTGAACCAGTGTTGAAGATAATTAAAAGCCATGTTGCTATGGAAAATTTTTTGAAACAAATTGAAGTACAACTTAAAGACATCCAACTGTTCCTTTTAAACAGAAACTACATAGTTGACCAGAACAGTAAGATAATTATGCAGATGACACGATTAAATTTTCTCTATTACCAGTTTGGTACGCTACACGGAATTCATCAAGCAAAAATTTTGCACCTAGTCTGAACAGTCTAATGATTCACATGTTATTAGTCTAAGTATCACATCATTTCATTTAATGAATGAAAAGAGCAAATACAAAAAGGGACCACAATGTAGGCAGGTAAAATGCTTTAAGTTGTGTATGTAGTTCGTTTACAATAATATCAGAACAGACAAGTTCATCTAGAAGAAAGAGGATGCTGGAAACCTCATATTCAGACACCTTGAGAGTCATGCCAGATACTTCAGATTCTACTACTAGCATCGTACAAACAAGTTAGTCAATCATATCTTACTTCCACTTGCAAGTGGGACTTACTTTTATGACATAGATTGGGCAGGCAGAGGCGAAAAAAATCCATATTATAAGATGAGATCAAACAGCCCAGACAGAAATTTGAACTGATAAACAAGTGGACCGAGAGAGAACACCTGTCTATTTAAAATAAAGGATTAATGATAAAAATAATTGATAGTACCAGCTTTAACCACTTAACCTATGCAGGATATATCTTCTTCAAATTCAATTATAGTCGTTGGGAAATTATGAACTGCCATGCGTATCTCTGACTAGCTAGGGAATTTTAGAAGACAACAGATAATCCATCAAAGTCTAAACACAATTCCAATACGTATGATTACCTCTCTCCACTACACCAAGAGAAGGTAAAATTCCAACATGTTGTGCACACAAAGTAAAGATTAAAAACCAGTCGGCTGCCAAACCATTCCTATTGCTTTTATCTTTTTCTTTATGTAAGAGATTCTTTCCAATTGATATTGCCAGCTTTTCTTCTTTCCTTCACCAGAATCTTCTTTCCTCTTATGCCACCTCAGAATAGTCCTTTGTCCCTATCTAAAGTTAAAGCTGCCAACTATCCAAAGAAAAAGTCTTATGTCGCACTGAACCCAGCCTCCTTCGCCAAATTACCGTTTTCTTTTTCCGTTTTTTAACATCTTTCGCTTAGAAACTCGACCTTTAACATCTGTGAACCCAAATTACACAGAAACATAAAATCAAAAACATTCTATAACACAGAACTTGACCAAATTCCGAATTCACAGATTGTGGACAACACAGACGCCAGAAAATATATATATAAAAGCACGAACTGTTCATCTCATTCTTCATGAAAAGCAATCAAATCTAGATGTATAAACGGTCTAAAGTCCAAACTGGGTGCCAAAATTCACATATAGATGATATTACTAAATGATTAAAAAAAGCTTCAAATTTTCCCGTGTTACTTACATGTTTCCCTTGATCTTGAACCAAGCCTCAGCGCATTGTTTATGGGCAGCAGCCAAATCGTCTTTACAAGAACAGCCCAGTTCAATGGCGGCCCCAGAATCTTGATTGGTGGCGTCTATGCTCAGATGGCAAATCCTACAATCCCTCTCAGTTTTGGCCAAATGCGCCTTTATTTCAGGTAACCCAACTTCCAGATCCACAATTTCCACTGAGCACTCGGAGACACTTGATTCCCTCCTCTCTAGCTTGTCTTCAATGTCACCGTTATTTTCCGCCACTCGCAAAATTTCATTTGCATCCGCCAAGTGCGGTGGTCCGCCACCATCACTCACGGGGATCACTTGGCGGCGGCCGCTACCAGTGGTACCAACCTGGTTACAATTAGCGGACTCTAATTCAATATCGTGGGATTGTTGTAAAGTTGACATTTTCGCATGAGCCTTGTTTAGGAATCTTCATGAAAAGAAAATTGCCACCAGTATCATTAATAACACCCACCAGAGATCGAAGTTGAACTCTTTTCCCTAGGTGGGTATTATTATTGTCTTGAGGAACAGAGGCAGCCCCACAAAAAGATCTGAGGAACAGAAATTCAGCTGGCTAAAAAGATGAAAATAAACAGTAGGTAGTGTAAAACAGAAAAGTCGGTGAACGTAAAAGCAATGGCCCAATACACACTGCAAGGGGATTTTGCAAATTTTTGTGTCCGATTCTTTTATACAATTTCTCAGATGGGATTAATATCTAGCAGCTTTTAGTTTGCACTTCCCTCGGCATGTCAGAATAGTTGTGTCAGATTGGCGTGACTACGAGTAATAGAATTTTGAATTACATACACAGAGAGAAGAGGACACCATGGTTATTTTATCTAACTATTAAATAAGGTTATTTGCATAATTTTACATGGAGTTTTATATTATTATGAATTTTAATTTATTAAAATGATATTGATTTAATTTAAATTAAATGATTTATCTATACTGCATTATCAAGTTAGTAACAACTTTTTTCTGTACAAATTAAAATTACTTAAATACTCTTAGTTTTTGATAGATAATCTTTCTCTTCTTTTTCACTCATATTATTTACGTTTTATTATTAAATTTATTCTACTTTATCAAATTTTTAAATTCTTTTATCTATTTTATACTCTATCATCAATTTAAGACAAGTTACATAATTTTAATTGTATAATATTAAATTATTATAATAATTTATTTAATTTCTTTATTTCTCTATTTTCTTAATATAACTCTATGTTTTCTTATATTTCTATAGTTTTCAATTTGTTCTTTTTATCCTTTTTGTTTTTCAAATTTTCTATATGTTCTTAATTTTAAATTAATATTATTTTTATTATATTTTGCTATAACAAATAAAATAATCTAATTTATATAAAATTTTGCACACACTTTGAGTGTGCCATTATTACTTGCTATACTTGATCACACAAAACGAACATAATCAAACTTTGTGCCCAAAGATTTGGAGCATACTTAAATTGTTTTGCTTTAACGCCAAATAATGGCACACACACAAGCATAATACATGAACATGTTCCTGTCGAAAACAAATTATTAATTATGTAGGGTAGATTAGATTGAGTATTGTAATTTCAAGATAAATTTTACTTAATGGTGTTATAATTCTATTGGGTAATTTTTATATCGATGTTGTAGCGTCCACGCATATAGAACATAAAGTTAAATCAATCACAAAGGCGCATGATATATTTATGCAATTTGAAGCTCCAACTACTCTTACATTTGTGGGGCCTTTACCCAAATCAAAGTAATCTATTACTTTTAAGTAATTACAATCCAAAACAACCACACAAGTCCCTTGTCTTTCTCTTACTTTATTTAAATCAAGTCCCAACTTAATATTAACTAATTACACAAGTAAGCCCTTCACAAGGACTTACACAAATTCCATACATCAATACATGAAAGATAAATGTGTGAATGTGTTGTTTTTCTCACTCTAAGCTCACAATTCTCTGAAAAGAAGGCATCAACAGCCTCACACGACTTCAACCTATTTTATTCTCTAGTTTTGCCCCAAGAAATCTGGGAATACCAGCTGCAAATCACATCTAAATTGTTGATTAAGATTTTGGTGCAGAATCTATCCTAGTTTGCTATGTGGTGTAGGAGTTCCTACAATAGTTATAAATTCCAATAGGTTGACTTTCCATGTAGTCCAAATTTCCTCTTATTTGTTTGCATAATCCATTCTCCATTGCCTTTTATACATTTATTCTGATCAACAATTGCTTAGACGGTTTTGTAGAGATTTTCAATCATTTTTGGACTCTATTATTTTAGACAAAATCTAGTACTTCCACTTTCCATTCAATTTAAGATTCCTCGACTCTAAAATTTATGAAACTCTTAGAGAGCAACATTTGAATTTTTATCAAGAATTTTCAGCAATTTTTTTCTAATTATTTTGTGCCACACAGGTGCTAACAATCTCTCCCTTTGGTATTGTGTAATATAACCCTACACATGATCAATGAATTCTAATGAAATCTATAAAGTTGGGCACAATGTGGAAACAAAAAATTTTATTAAAGAGAAAAAATTGCACTTAACAAAAATTGATATCCGTAATACCTAAGATGTTCCAACATCAACAGAACAAAAGAACTCCAGTTCTAGCATAAGGTTAGAGTACTGGAATCAGCATGGCGGATATCAACCTTTCTATTAAAGTCAAGATATTAGCTTAGTTAACGTTTTCATAATATCATATCATAATCTGCTAGCAAAAGCAAAAGAAATCCATAGAAGTTCAAAAAACTAGAGAAAACTAAATAGTAGCTGAAAACTAATACATAGTAGCAGACCATCAAAGAAAACCAAAATACTCCCGCTAGACACATCTATTGCATAATCCTAGCCCCCCTCACTACACTCTCCTTTACTACACTCCTTTACGAAAAACCATGCCAAAGATCATCCAATTGGGGGAGCTGTCTTGAGCTACACATCAAAAGGTGGATGGTCCAGTAGCAACTAAAGCATCATCCTCTATATCCACATCTGTTAGTTCAAAAGGAAACTGGCTAGCAATGGAATGAAGTGTAGCAATATGTAGCTTAAGATCCCTCCTTTGATACTACAACTAACAGATTTAAATCTTAATCCCTCTGAATAGAGCTTCAAAGTACAAAATGCTTTCCTTAAGGTTAGTCGTAGCATTGGCAATAGAAGTTTTAGCAATCTTTGGAACTCTAGGTCCAGTCAGGTTATTTACCTTACCTTGACGAATCAATCATTCACTATAAGACATAAACTAAATCTTTGGAGTGTCCACATCATCATCAATAGCAATTTTCTAACTAATTAGCCATGAAATCAAGCTAAGGTACGATAAGTGTCCCATGGATGAGTTAGTCTCAACAAAATTAATCATATTTTGAAACTCATAGCACCCAAATTTACTTTGCTCTTTATCCCTAAATAGCATAACAGAGTGGTAGTTTCCTTCGTGACCCAAGTAGTGTTTGAGGTGGGCAACTAGTTTATGATAGCTACTTTAAACAACAAAAACACACTTCAAGCTTAAGATCGAAGACTACATCAATGTGTTAACTGGCCAAGTTTGCAATTAGTATGCACTTGGAGTATGGGTTATTTCATCAAAGTTGGGCTTAAAACCTTCCAAATAAGCACCATATAAATCCTCTACCTAGAATTTCAACACTAAGTTGATCCAACTTGGTGAAACTTTAGCAAAGTTCCCCACACACATACACTTTGTGAAATAAAGGGGAATTTTCATCATCAATTTCTTTTATCAAATTGTAATAAAATTCTTTCACTGGCATTGGATAATACTTTTTCAATGTAGTTAAGGCCTCTAATAGGCCCAAAACCTCAACAGCATCCACAAAACCCAATTCCCTTTATTTGTTCACATCTATAAGTTTTTTAACTGTTAAGTTTCTACCTTGTAAAAAGGCTAACCTTTGTTGATTAGTTCTTGTGAGGTATTGGGGGTTGTGGGCTTTGGTGATAGATAACTTCTTATATTTCTTCTTGGTGGATATCAAATCTTTTACTGAATTTCTCTTGCCCTACCCTTCCTTTTTCTACTAAACTTTGCCTAATGTAAGGGTTCCTGTCTCTTAGTGGGTTTCATTGCTAAAGTTGCATTGGCATCCTGGCCTCTTATAGCTAGAGCAATAGCTTCAATAAGAATAAGAGTTTTAGGGGATACCTCAAGATTTTCTTTAGGGGAATCAGTTTATTCTTCCTCTTGGGTACATCGCAAAGTTTTAGAAACCTCTCTATCTAAAATTCCTCCTTCCTCGACATTTTCATGGGTTTCCTTCTCAATAGTGCGAATTTAGGTAGTCTAGGTCTTAGGTTTAGTTTTCGGTGCCAAAATTTCTTCAAATTTTAACTTCAATGGGACCAAGCTACCTTTTGGAACAGTTGTTGGTAGAGTTAGAATTTGCTGTAAGGATGGTAACGATAGTGTTGGGTTTCTCTTGGTACTCTAACGATTGGGTTGGCCAAGGCTACCTTTCCTTTCCGTTGTTAACCCTTTTTCTTTCAACAAGAACAAGAGCCCATGATTTTGTGAAGAGAGGAAAAGATAATAACAAATAAATAAAGATTTTGAGGGGTGAGAATCTTAGGGACAAGGAGCTTATATTCAAGAATCATAATAATTAAGGTAAGTAGTTGCATAAGATTCAACGAAAATCTCTCTCCATGATTTTTGGTTCTTACTTCTTCCCTTTATAGAATTTGGGCTTTTTGGCTAAGTCAAGCTAAGCAAAGGCCTAACTTACATCTTGTGGCCTTAAAGTTCTTTTGGTCTAAGGCCTTTGTCATAATATATGCATGTTGTAACTGTGTTCCAACATAGTCTAACACAATTCTTTGTTCTCCACCAACTCTCGAATAAAGTGATGCTTTGTCAATGTGTTTGGTCTTATTATGTCGCACCAGATACTTGGAGATATTAATAGCACTTTGGTTATTCCACATAACCATCATCTCATCTTAACGAATTCCATAGTCTTGCAACATTTGTTTTATCCAAAGAAGTTGGGTACAATATGCACTATGTACTCCACTTCAGTAATGGACAATGCAATTGCATTTCAATTTTTTTTTGCACAAACCATAATTTACTGTAAAGTTGATGTAGCGAATTATCCTCTTGGCGGCACTTAAATGACTCTTCTTTAAGGCTGATTGAAATCAAGCACAAACTCCCACGCTGTAACAAATATTCAGCTTGCTTGCAGTGAGATAAAGTAAGCTACCAATAATGCTCCTATACAGATTGGAATTGACTGGAACTTCAACGTCATCCTATGATAGTTTAGTGTTGACAGACATTGGTGTTCCAACACCATGGGAATTTTCCAGCCCAGTTTTTTCACTAATTCTTTAACATATTTACTTTAGGATCTAAAAACGCTATCAGTGCATTGCTTGACCTGTAAGCCCAAAAAATAATTAGGTTTTCCTACCATGCTCATTTTAAATTCCTCATGTATAAAGGTTTCAAATTTTTTCATAAGTTGCCAAGAAGTGAATTTAAAGACTATGTTGTCCATATAGAGCCACTAGGATGTTGGTGTTGGAACGTCACCCAAATAGTATTTTATCCGCTCCTCCTCTCTCATATCCTTCCTTCAAAAGATATTTTGCAAGCCTTTCATACTAGACCCTTGGTACTAGTTTAAGTTTCTAGAGCATGTTCTTCAATCTAAAAACATTATGGGGGCAGTTTGAGTTCTTAAAACCCTTAGGTTGGTCAACATACATCTCTTCGTGGATAATCCCATTGAGGACCACACTTTTTATGTCTATTCGGTATAGTTTGAAATTGAGGCTGCAAGAAATGGCTATAAGTAGCTTAATTGCTTCAATTATTACTATGAAGGTAAATGTCTCATCAAAATCCATGCTTTCAACTTGGGTGCATCCTTAGGTGACCAACCTAATCTAGTTTCGTGTGATGTTCTCATTCTTGTTAGTTTTATTTTTGAAAATCTATTTTGCATGCACGCTTTACCCTTTCCACTAGCTCCCAAACATCATTGCGGACAAATTAGTTAAGTTCCTCCTTTATGGCTATGATCCAATATTATCTTCCAATGCTTCAATAACATTTTTTGGCTCCTTCAAGGATATAAAATATCTAAAGCCTACAAGGTCATGATAATTCACATGTTCTACACCTTTGATCCTTCCTTGGTCATCAAAACTTCCAATTATTATATCAGGTAGATGGTTCTTCTTAATTCATGATGATGGTCGCTACTGGATTAGTCTCATGTCTCATCATCCTTGCTATCTAATACCCTATTTATCATGTTGTTGAACTTTATCATCTGAACCTACATCCTTTTATAAGGAATTTTGCACTTGATAGTTCACGGTCCTTTAAAATGAACATTGACTTCCAAAGACATCAATGTAGCCAACATTATGTTTTCTACCTCTCAACAGTTCATACGACATCTTTTCAAATTTTAGATGGATATGTATAAGATTGATAATGTAGCATGCCATGTCCATAGCCTTTTCTCACTATATTTAGCTCATATTCTTAGCATTGAGCATCACATGTGCCATTTCTTGTAAAGACCTATTTTTCCTTTCTATAACCTCATTTTGTTACGGGATTTTAGGTATCGAAAATTGGTGTACAATCTCATTTTTAGCACAAAATTCATCAAACTTCCAATTCTCAAATTCACGTCCATGGCCACTCTGCATCTCGGTTGTCTTATCTTCACTACCTTCTCTTTTGGTTTGGAGCTGAAGGTGTCACACCCTAATCCCAAAACCATGACACAGCAGTACTGCGAACTAACTTAGTGAATATCAAAACTAAACATATAGCAGAACAATCTAAACCAAGCATTTTTATTCACTTTGCCAAGAAAGAGAGATAGTTTAACATTGAATCATAACTTGTAGCAGAATAATAATGTTCAATCTATTACATTCATGGATAGTCTTAAAGGACATAATGAGATCAAATCCACATCCTAGCCTAGCATCCATGGCATCTACCATCCCCATGTTTGGTTGTGCTCGCTAGCATTCTCTACAAAACACAATGACTAATGAGGTAAGTGATAACTCGCTTAATAAATGGAAACACCTACTTTTAACTTACCAATGGACGTGAGCAATAGCAGTTGAAAGAATTGACTTTGTATAAAATAAATATTTAGAATGATATGTGAACTAAATCATTTTGTTATTCTTATGATTTGCTTATTCCTTTTCTTTCCTTTCTCTTCATAGCCACTCATAGTTATGTATATTTTGCGTGTTTACCACTGATCAAGACCTTAGCTTATGCTTCCCCAACTGAGGAAGGGTATGTCTAAGTTCGATTGTGCCACCATGGTTCTAGGACTTTAACCCTACTTGGGAGATATTCCAATCTACTGTCACTTGACTAGTAGGGTCAGGTATCAACTTAACCCGCTGTAGGTTCCAATCTTTACCCTAATTAGACGGAACACAATCTATTACCCAATTGGTAAGGCAGAACTCGTTTTTCATACTTATTCATATTCTTATGAGTGCTTCTAAGTATTTAATTACAATCATAGCATTATGCAATTCCAAAACATCCGTAGTGAAAGCAGACGTTTTGCAAGAAACTCATATTCGAATTTCAAAAGAGAATATAACTTTTAGAGGAATACACCTTAAACTCATGCTTGCAATTGAAAGGCTGTTGAAATCTCATTTACAGATGGCAGCAGAAAACCAGTTGTACTGAAAAGTGTTAAACAATATGAAATATTTAATAGAAGTAACCACTTTCGCAAAAGAAATAAATTATTTTAAAGAGGCAGTTATAAAAGTTTTTAGGGTCTTCACTAGGGGTGTTAGTCAACTGAGTTACTCGACTCGACTCGGTCGAGCAACTCGCTCAAAGCTCGACTCGACTCGATATAGTTATCAAGCCAAGCTTGAGTATTTTATGGGGATACTCGAGTTCGATCGAGTAGCTCGAGTTCGATTCTTTATTTTATTTTTGCCAAACATAACCTACATTCTGCAGTACACTCAGCTCGAGTTCGAGCTCGGGCTTGACTCGGACTCAGCTCAATAAGCTCGAGCTCCAAGCCTAGTAAGCTCGAGCTCGAGTTGCAAAATTTTGCCTGAGCTCAAGCTCGAGCTCGAGATCGACGACTTGACTCAAGCTCGAGTAGTAATCTACTCGCGCTCGACTCGGTTCGATTCCAGCCCTAGTCTTCACTTACCCAGTATTAGCTTTGTTATTCAATTGACTCACTAGTCAATGGTTCTTGATTTTTTGTTCAACCAAAATAATGTCCAGCTTAATCCAAATTCAACTTTAAAATTATACCCCTATATGCTCTTTATACAATCTATATGTTTGTAGCACTTCGTCTTGGATTACAGTCCACACCAAAATAAAAATAACTTGGACGGCTATATCTAATTATTAACTTATTATATTTTGTGACATCTAAAATGTCCAACCTAATCTCTAAATTTATGGTTCTACAATTTTCTAATTCCATGCTTACATTGAGTACTTCATATCACTTGACAATTATAACTTATTGATTGTGTCTCACCCATTTATAAACCCCTAATTATTTTTTTATAAGCATTAATCTTTATCACCAAATACTTATATTAAAAAGACTTTCTTAATATTCCATTATCCATATAAGGCATGTACACCCTTTTTTGATCATCCATTGAACACATAATGCATGTGTTCTATGTATATTCACCGAAGTTCATGCTTCCCCAAGTTTGCCATATGTCCCTTTTCTTATTAATTATTAAATGCTCAATATCCTTTCTAATAGCTCATTAAATGTTGAATTCATATGTAATTATGAAAATGCATACCGAAAGTTACCCTGTTATTACAACTACAGTAACGTATCTGTATATCTTCCAATCATTCACTAAATCAGCGCATTTGTTATATTATAATATAAAAATAAAGTCGAAGCCTATTAAATATTTATATACATATAAGGACTGTTCAGGTGGGAATGGCCTATGCAATTTTTCTTCCCCAATCGAATTACGGTGTGCACTTTGCACACACGTTCATTTTATTTTCGAAAGGCAAATGCCTACGCACACACATAGGATTTTCATAATTTTTTTTCTATTTTCCTTCTGTATCTCCTACAATTAATTTGAATTCCTATTTGGATAAGTATAATGTCAATACTCCTTGATTTCAAAATTTGTTTCCGAATACATATATATTTCTGTTTATTCAATAATGGGCAATAAATATATACACATACTTGCATACATATATATATATATATATATATGGTAAAAGAATCAATGGGTTATTTAATCTGTTGCTGAATTGCTAAAACTCATATAAATTAATAAATTGCATAATTAAAATTTTACCTAAATGAGGTGCAGGACCCTTGACTTAGAAACTCCTAATTGTATCCACAACCTTAGCGTTTTATGTGTCCGATTTAATTAGGAATGGAGGCACCTATTTATAAATGGAGATTCGTGTACTAGTTGGATGACTTTAGGACTCTAAGGATGGTGATTAGGTTAAATTTGGATACCTATAGATAGTGATTTGATTGCAGTAAGAAAATCATAATTAGTCATTATATTAAGTTGGAATTTGTAGGACTTCTTAGATAAATTAAATTTTAATGTAATTAGATGGGGTATTACAGGAGGCACAATTTCTTGAAAGTGTCAAAGGCTTTTGACTTTTCTTTGAGAAAATAAATCTAAACATAACGTGTGAAGTAATCAACATATTTAAAAACATCTATTTCTTAGCTCCCAGAATTGCAATATCAGTTGGCTCCATCACATTCATATGCAATAGTTCCAGAGCTCTGGAGGTAAGCAGGTGTCACAACATCGAATGAGATTTCCTACACTGCTTTCTTTGCTGGCATGGGCCACACACCCCTTTCTCTTTGTCTATTAGAATAGGTATGAGTCTAATTGCATGAGCTCTAGAAATTCTCATTAGGTCATGGTAATTGATGACCTAGCCTCTTATGCTAGATTTCACTTTCATTTGTGTCTGTTTTAAGGCATGTTGCAGCATCATTCAGGTAATAGTAGTTGATAGATGACTTCCTTCTAGTTAGCACTTTATTGTTGTTTTCATTATACACACAACATTTGTGTCTTTTAAAATGGACACGCAGGTTCTAGTCACACAGTTGATTAATACTTAGAAGGTTGGCTTTCAACCCTTTAGCATGAGTATGTCCTTCAATTTTGACATCCCTTCAACACATAGGAGTCCCTTCCAATTGCACAACCTCCCTACTCGTCTCCAAATGTTACATGGCTTCCTGCAAAACTTGTTTATTTGACCAAGTTTAACTAATCTCCTATCATGTGCCTCAAGCACTTATTGTCAAAATACCAAGTGATGTTAAAGCACGCCTGTATGATTGTATAGGTGGGATAGAAACACAAATCAATTTTTATGACCCACACCATCTTGTGTTGTTTTTTGGATTTTAACCTGAAGTTAGGACCAATGTTTCTCTTATCAATGAAGTTCTTCAGAAAAGTAAAATATTTAGTAAAAATATGGCCAAACTTATGATAATAATCACATTTGGTTTTGGTTTGTCAAGAGCTTTTAGATCTTCTTCTATTTTTCCTCTTTAGTGCTACAACACCAAGTATAGTTACCTGGAGGCTGGCACAACACTTGTAGTGGTTTGGATTGATGTTGGCACAAATTTGATCTCTTTGAGGTCAGGTTGGCTAGTACTTAAATGTTCTACAAAACCAAGTCCAAAGCGGTCCTTTGAGATTTTGCCCATCATTAACAAATCATCAAGTTTTGCCTTTCCTTTGATCAAATTTTCCAAGGTCTTTTTGTTTTTTTTAGATTCTAAGACTGCCTCTTGGTGTTGTTTTGACACTATAGAAATTTTTTCTTTCAACTCCTATTTTTCCTTTTGAAGAGTCTTGAGTTCATTTTTTAAGGATATAATTTTTTTATATATCATTTGGTTTATGGATATCAATTCCTCATGCATGACCTTTGAGTTATAGTCGCTACTACTACTTAATTATGTCTCCAAGATTTTGACATTGCTATGAGCTATTTTGACTGTTATCCCAACACCTTTGAAGGCGACAGGTTACTCATCTATTCATCCTCTTTAGAGACCTAGGAATCATCTTTGCTCTAGGTTCTGACCATTGATTTGCCATGTTTCTTCAATCTGTTCACACACTTGGCTAGGATATGACCGTATCCACTACACTCGTGACATTGGACACCTTTCCTAGAAAAATCATTTTTAAAATCTTTCTTACCACTTTTGTTACCACCATTTCCAGTAGTTCTTTTGGTGGAACTAGCATTCTGGTTGGTTGTGTCTTTCCTCTCTTCCTTCATAAACTTCGTGAGCCTTTTAGCCACCATAACTACTTTATCATTGGTGGTGGAATTCCCCACCTCTGTACTGCTTCTTTTAATATTCAGCACCATCTTCCTCTCTTTTTTGGCTTGAACCATGTTCATCTCAAACATTTGTAATGAGCCTATCAATTCATCTAACCTCATTTTCTCTACGTCATGAAACTTCTCAATGGTTGCCATCTTTGTAGAGAAGTGTTTTGGGAGAGAGTGCAATGTCTTCTAAGCTAGCTTGAATTTGAGTACTTCTTTCCAACCTAGTATGCTTGGTTAGCTTTGTCTTGGAGCTTCCCATTGAATATGGTGATTATCTCATACTCACTCATCCTTAAATTTTCAAACTATGAAGTAAGCATTTGGAGTCGATAAATAAGGACAAAGCTCGTACCTTTATGAATATTTTGCAAAATATCTCATGCTTCTTTCACCATTTTGATTGTGGAGATTAATTTAAACTACTTCTTGTTGACTTTGGTAAAAATGATATTAAATGCCTTTGCAATTCTAAGGGTAGTCTTCTTGTCTTTGGTCATCCAATTATTTACATCCTTGTCAACATCCCTACCATCATTTTTGGTCATTGGTGCTATCCATCATCCATTGGTGACAAAATTCCAAGCCTTCTTGTCAAAGGACTTGATAAAATCCTACATATGAGCCTTCTAGTAAGGGTAGTTAGTTCAATCCTACAGCGGAGGCCATGTGACTAAAGTACCTTCTTTCGCACTTACAATTAAACCTTTAGTTTTAGGATCTCACTTGCTTACAACCAAGTCCAAAAAGGGTAACATGGTTCTAATACCAGTTGTAAGGTAGGTTAGATTGAATTTTGTAATTTCAAGTTAAATTTTACTTAATGATGTTGTGATTCCACTAGATAATTGTTATGCCGATATTGTAACACTACCACATATACTATTCATAAAGTAAAATCAATCACAAACACATGTGACATGTTTAAGCAATTTGGAGCCTCAACTACTTATACATCTATGGGGTTCTTGTCCAGATTAAAATAATCTGCTATTTCAAGTGATTTCAATTCAAAACAACAAAAGACAAGTCCTTTATTTTTCTCTTACTTCATCTAAATCAATTCCCTACTTGATCTAAACTAATTGGTGCATTTCTATACTATCCCTAAGTGAAGTGTCTAGCTAAATTTCCCTTTTGACCCCCCACATCCCCATTAACATAAAGTGAGCCCTTCACAAGGATTTGTACAAACCTCATACATCAAAGACAAATATGTGAATTTGATGTTTTTTCACTCTAAGTTCACAATTCTATCAAGGAAAGACACAACCAACCTTACATAACCTTAGACTATTTGATTGTTCAATTTTGCTTCAAGAAATCTAGGAAGATGAGCTACAATTACCTTCAAATTATAGGTTAAGATTTTGTTGTAAATTTTTCCTAGTCAGCGCCACTGGAGTTCTTGTAGCAATTACCAATTCATGCGGGTTAACTTTCCATGCTGTGCAGATTTGCTCCTATTTTTCAGCGTAATCCAATCTCCCATTACCTTGCATAGATTTGTTCTCATCAACTGTTGCTTAGACGGTTTTGTAGAGATTTTCCAACCATTTTTGGATTCTATCATAGGCAAATTCAAAGTCTTCTACTTTCTATTCAATTCAAGATTCTTTGACTTCACAATTTATAAAAATTCTTGGAGAGCAACATTTGAATTCTTGTCAAGATTTTTGAGCAATATTTTTCTAAATATTTTGTGTTACGTAAGTGCTAGCTCATATACAAGTGCCAACAAATTATAATAATATCTATCGTAAAATTTCATCAATCATGTTATTTGTAAAATTGGATTTATGTTCTTTATCTCTTGACTCACACACCCCAATAAATGATAGGGGATTTAAACTCAAGTTTACATTTGAAAGTTTAAAAAGCCACTATCAACTACATTTATTTAACCAAAGATAAAACAAATAAAGTAATATCTTTTAAGTTAAAATATCTTTTTAAAGAAGTTATAGATTAAGAAAATAAAAAATATATATAGAAATATATTTTAAAATAAAACATACTGAAGAATTTGTCTTCATGAAAATTTAGAATTTTTCATTATACACATTTAGAGGAAAAACAAAAGAAACGAAAGCAAAATAAAATAAAAATAAAAAGGACTTATGCATACAAAACGTGATCATCTTAAAATCATGTTTATATAATAAATCTTAATATATGTGTGTATATATATATATAAATTTTAGTGGAACAAAATGTCTATCGGCAAAAATGTTTTATTTAATTAAAAATACCAATATATGTGGTTAAAAGACTAAACAATTACAACAATAGTGAAATGAACTTTTCATAATAATTGATTAAACAACAAGAATTTATAATTTTTTGAAAAATATAAAACAAGAAAAATTAAATAGTCTTATTTTAACAACTTTTGGTTGGGCAAAATCGATAATTTTGTAAAACACAGACAATGAAAAAATTATGACAAAATAAAATGATTGAACAAATTGTAGATAAAATAGTAATAAAATTAAAATACTTTTGGAATAATTCTTCACAATAAAGTCTAATCATTATTTTTGAAACCTATTGTTAAATGATATGTATGTATGTATGTATATGTATATTCAAGACAAATGATTGAGGTCATCTATTCTAATTTTAGACTTCAACACCGGTCACTAGAATTTCAATAAAAAAAAAATTTAATGATAAAATTTTGTAAATTTAAAAAATATATCTATTTCAAGATTATGTTACCAAGCCAAGTTACACAATGAACGGATTTAATTAGGCAAATTCAATATGCTCTATAAGCTTAGGGATTAACTAACCTACACTTGATTAAGAATAATAAAAATTAATGAATTCAATGAATGATATTTAATTTGGTAATTAAAAATCAATTAATTTGGTCAAAATTTTACATTTTTTTTTCAAAGCTCCCCATCCAAATAAGATATACAACAAATATAGTTAATTTTTCATATATCAAATTATTTTTCATAAACTATGGATAAAATTCACAACTAGAAACTAGTTAGATAGGGAAGACTTTTTGAAATGGATTTTCTTCAAAAGGCTATCCTAAAACGATTTGAAACAACTTTGGGATGGCTTTTTACCCATATCAAAAAAGAAAAGACCGTTCCAAGCCAATTTAGGATGGCTTTCTTAGAGTCGTCTCAAAATTTAGAGACAGATTTGGAATGAATATAGAGTACCATTCTAAAAGGCATCCGACCCACATATCCAAGGTGAATTTTGAGATTACTTTGGAATTGTTTTGATATTGCAATTTGCAACAGATTTGGGAGAGTTGATTTTAAAATGGATTTGTTAGTCACGGTAATGGGACAGTTTGAATTAGGGATTGCTTAGGAACATCCAACTTTAGGGACATCTACTTGGTGAGATGGATTTGAAATGACTACCGTAGAAACGGATTTAGGACGGTGGATTTTAGGAACGGTTTTGGGACGATTTGCAAGGGGGACAATCCTTTGAGATGGTTTGATTTTGAGCTGGTTTTGAGATAGATATTTTAAGATAGATTTGGGATAAATTGTCTGAGACAACTTTGGAAACACATTGATTTGGAACAAATTTGAGACAATGTTGGTATTGCTTTTCCTAGGAATAATTAGGTTATAGTGATGGATTTGTCATGATTTAGGAACAACTTTGAGATGACTTTGGGATGTTTTTCTAATTTGTTTGCATTTTTTCAATTTTTAATAAATTATTTCTTAAATTTTCAAATTTGCACAATGTAAAATAAAATTCATTTGGGTCCAAATAATAAATATTTAATGCTAATAATATGTTTACAATCCATCATACAATTCATTAACTCATATAAAAATACAAGTCATTGTTCAAACATACATATAAAACCTTTTGAAGTGGAAATGTTTGCAGCAAGAGTGTAAAGAAGCTACATCAACCATTAGTGTTCAATTTGTCAACATCATCTTCTTCTTCATTGTCTCTAAGATGTGAAGTGCTGACTGAACCAATGTTGAAGCCACTATTGAAGTTTATCAGTCTCATAAATTCATTCAATATAGCCTTTATGCATCATAACCTAGACTTTATGTCATGCAATCGATCCCTCGTGCCATGTACCTCAAGTTGATTTTGACGTAGCTTCTTACACAAGAAGTTTATTTGGGGTTCACAAATGAGGAAGGAGATGAGTGTGAAAAACTTTTAAGTGATCTAGCCTTGGAGCCCATACTAGGCAACCTTCCCTTTTTAAACCCTCGAATGCAAATAGAATAAGATTGCCACAACTAGAGCTAGATGCACTCCCATTTCTAGATCTAACTGCCTCATATGAGTTGAGGTTGTCTTGAATTTTCTGTGTCACCTCCTACAGCATACAAAATGTAATCAAATAAATAATATTTATTTAATGTATTTCATCTATACCAATGTAAAGCTTCAACTTACAGCTTGAGTTTGTGCATGTGCGCCTACTCATTCTCCAACTACATTTTTCCAAGCCTTTAAGTATAGTTCCAAAGGAGTGGGAAGTATGCCCAAGTCATTTCCTGTTGTTTGTTAAAGTATGCTCAATTATTATACGTATAAGTAATATAAATGAAAGAAAATATGAAAAGATATAAATCATGATTTTACCAATTTATTGTCATAGGTTGCCATCAATATAGATCCACATTGATGGATTGTTGAAGCTTAGGCAAAGTCAACAATGGGGTTGGCTTTGGTTTATTCATGTACCACTTTATAAGTGTCCTATCTCAACTTAGCAAGCATCTCCTCCCATTGCTCTATGGGAATTCTGTAGGCCTTTTTATTAGATGTCATTGCTCAGTGCAAGTGCTTTCTCAATAATTTTTTTTTTTTGGTCTGAAGAGACATTTCCATTATTGTCATGTTAGCTATATCCCAACTAAATTGTTCTTGAAAAACAAAATTGGATAATATAGTAGCTCTTCACACAAACAAAATAAAAGAAGCAGTTTTATTACACAAGGGTGTACACTTAAAGTTTTAAAGTACCACCAAATAATTTTTCAACAAAGAAAAATTAATTTTTTAATCCCTCTATCTTAAGAACTATGCCACAAAGCAACATTATATGGATGCCAAACTATTTTGCAACTATGGAACACAAGAAAAACCAATGCAACTTTAAAAAGACAAGATAGGTGTGTTGTTTGGAAAAACACCTTGAACTTCTAAACTAAAATTCTTAATTTTCCATTAGCAAGTCGGAATAGTGAATCCAGGAGCCACTATAATTGTTTTTTATAATGTAACTTCATCACTTCTCGCAAGGCACTACACATAATTAATAATGCAATTGCATGTAGTTTTGAACTATATGTGCAACATAAACATAAAATCATTTAGCACATTAACTTAATGTTTTGGGAAAACTTTGAACTTACTTAAATGAATGAAGAGCCAAGCGGATAGGACATCTGATTCACTAGTGTGACTATTGTAACACGGTCACATCTAATGAAGCGGGTACTAATGGATGCTCATTGCCCCTGGATGAAGTGGATAGAGTTTGAGGGATATTATTGATTAGGGTGGTCTCAATTGTTGTGGGGGTGATAGTGATGTGTATGGTGCATTGAGTTGTTCATGATGCTTCTCGTCAAATTGTGTTTGGGTAGGCCTACAATCTGTACTCGTATTTTCTTGTTGGACACCCTGCCTTTTAGATGTTTTAGCCCCACTAAATAGTTTTCAAATCATTCTTAAAAAGTACAAATATGGCAAGATATGTTAAGTGTCATACCATAGGAATGTTAAAAAACACAATTATATACATGTATGTTATTAAGCATAAATTCACCACATATAAATGTCAAGAATCAAATTTAGAAGAAAAGTTAATAGTCATTCATTTACAAATAATAGGATGAGGACAAGGGCACGTGAAATTTGATCCACAACACCATGTGAAATTTAATCCAAACCACCTTTTCAAATTTAACCAAACTACCATATGAATTTCACAACCACTATTGTAAATGTAAAGTATATGAAAAATTATCTACAATAGCCAAACAACATGAATTATCTCAAAAATGTTGACAAAAATTTAAGCCAAACCACCATGTTGCATTTACATATTTTTGAATACATTCATGTGATTTTTGTTGAATTAATTCCCATTTCTTGTGGTTGTTGTTATTTGTTCTTTTATAGTTAATTAAGCTATGAATACTTAATTTCGAATTGATATACTATTATGTATTTCCTATGTGAGCTTTAAGGGTTGATATACGCGATGATATTTGGATGGATTAAACTACAAACGCAAAATTGATGGATTAGTTGAAGTATGTATTGCAAACTAACTATTTAATGAAATGATTGGTAGAGCTATTGCTTTAAATTATGAGGTATGGGCTCTGTGCAAATGATAAATTTACTTAAGGGGGAATTGCAACATGAATCATGGATAATATGTCCATTTTAAAACTCTTTATCACATACATTTAACATTAGAATATATTCATTCATTTTGGCAACATATGGTTATATTAGTATATTTTGTCATTTGTTATAGGCAAATGGCTCCCAAAAGATAATGAGAGGGTCCCTCTCATGACACTACCAAATTTCTATACCAAACATGTCAAGATAAAATGAACGAAGTTATTGCAAACCAAAATGTGATACTAAAATGAGGAATGAAGTATGAGACAACATTCGCTATACCACCCAACAATTGATGCATTCAGGTGGAGACACTTTGTAAGGTAACTAGAGCATGCCGTGGTCAAACCAATTGTGTGAGAGTTTTATGTTAATATGCCTGGGAAGGGGTACTTTACTCTTGAGTGCAAGGGGTGAAGGTTAACTTAAGACAAGTACAATCAATAGAGTTATTCGGGCACTTAATAGGCTGCATAGTGTAAGGTTTAAAGAATTGTGGGCAATGAGATAAGTAATACAAGAGACAGGGAGAACACTTTACATGGATGAAGTCATGTGGATGGACATCCAAGTCTAGATGATTTTTTCCTATGCTAGGCTCAACCATGTGGCTAAGAAATGGTGGTATTTCGTAAGTGCATGGATATGTCCTACTAGACACCATTCTACCTTGACTAGGAAGTTCGCAGTATTACCTTACTGCATCCAGAAGTGCATATTTTTCAATGTTCAATATAGGAGATATCATTGTAAATGGCATACTTAGATGTGCCCAACTATCCCATGATACCTTGTAGCACTCTCAACTTATCATTGATTTGTGTCGACAAGTTGGAGTGCAGTTTGAGGTGGGGGAGTAGTTTGTCGAGTCTACATAGGAGATAAATTTCTTGTTGCCTCCAAAGGAGCACAATGTGCTACCATGCAATGCAGCACCTGAGCATATTGTACAAAACCTTCCCCTACCCAACAGGGTTTGAGAAATATAGAGTTGATGATAATCAATTTGATGGACTAAGTGGGGTAGCTATTCGGTCACATGGATACAATGGAGATGGATATGCAGCACTAAGGCACACTCAGAGAGTGTATATAAACCTAGTTAACTAATATGGCACCTTGACAAGGGCATTACTACAATGAACAAGATGATAACAAGCAATATGCCATCCACAGGGACTACGCTCCTCATGATTACAACCACATGATTACCTAATACCATGATGTTGGCCCCATGTCTGTATAGCCACAACGGTCCCAACTTCATCAATTTTGAGACTAGCCACCCCCACACTAAAAGATGATGATGGGCATGGATCGAGGGGATGTAGCCATACAACGATGTCCCACTACCAAATGATGATAAGCATAATGGAATGTGATTAGGCTACGATCAAATCCTTACATATGTCATTTGTACATTTTTGCTAGACTTTTGTATAATGTGTTAGTTATAAAAACATTTCACATATCTTTTCAAAATGTTTATCATTGTCACCAACTTATTATTGGGTGCATTACACCTACACTTAACATACTTGGCGTCTTTTTTCAATATTACTACAAGGAAAAATTTTGTTGTCACTGACATCTCCAACATTTCTATCTTCATCTTCACTTCCATCAAACAAGCTATGGTCTTTAGAACTCTCTTCCCTATTGTAACTAGAATTTACATCGTGATGTGAACCTTGCATGTCCTTATTGAGGTCAACAAATATTTGTATACTATCAAGGTCATGTAACATTGGAACATTGGATAATGTCGTCTATGATGGGTTGATGTAGTCATTTTCTAGCTAGTAAGGCACCTTAGTCCACTATACTTCAACTAAGCTTCGAGCTTTGGTCTTACAAACTACTTTTTAATCATGCCTATATTATTTAGTATTCGGATAGTCAGCATATAACACATGAACTACTTGTTGGGCCTAATTAAATAGCTTGTCCATTCTATATGCTCTTGAGTGGTTAACATCAATGAACGAATATTTGGGATTCTAACCATGGACTAGGTTAAACCCACTTGCACTTGAATAACACAACATGCATATTAGGCAAGTCAAGATAGTCAAATTGTAATTTTTCTTTCATCTCCCCTAAAAACTCATACTCGGGGTTGCAGCACGAAGAACGTACTCATACTCCATAATTCATTGTCATTTTCCTAGACCCATACTCATGTGTTTGGAACCTATACCTTTGACAAAATATTTAGATAATACTATAACTCGATTACTTTGACCCAAGTTGAACACCACATTAGTGGATCACATACATTGCTAAGTGGGTTAAAAACCTATGAAAAATGACACAATTTAATTTAAAAGGCAAGTATAATATTTTACAACTCACGATAATTGACTATTCACTTACACAAGATTTAAACCACAAAAAGAAATGCTGAGCCACAATTTTATTCATAAGGGGGTATTCCTCATCATACTAGCTCAAAAAGATCCTATCTGACATTTTTATGAAATTTAGTTAGTAATTGTATTACACATATTAAGACAACAATCAATGCAATCACTACTACCTACAAGAAAAAACAACATGTAAAAGGATTCAACTTTAAGACAATTGAGGAGAATGTACATCTCTGCTGCATGTCACTTAAAATTGTGATAAAATGAGTGGACTATTTACGTGATGTCCTACAGGGGAGAACTGAAAATGGACCATGGATGGCATGGTTCTGCTGTGGGCCCTAAAGCATTTAACACTAGTCTCGTTCTCCTACTAGGAACATGGGACTTGAAATAGTGCAAGGAAAATATGGATTTCTCCTTCACTATATAAGCTTCACATATCGAAGCCTCCACACTTGCTTAATTTGTAATATTTTTCTTCAAAGTGATAAGGAATCTACAACACGTGTAACAAAATAAATGACGACACATTAGTAATTTATAGCACAAGAATAGAGCGAACAAATCTCTAACTTCTTGAAGGGATACATCCACCTATATTGTATAGACTCTCGATTCTTACCTCATATGGTAGAGCAATAATGAGATACTATCCATTGAGTTAAAGAACATCGATGGAAATATCTTGTCCATATTGTAAAACAGCAATGCTACGTTTTCCCCCAATCTATATTTGACTTAAATTCAAAACAAGCATGCAAATTTGTTGAAAAAACAAATTAACTTCCATCAATGCATTCCACACAAATTATAGCAACATCTTTCTAAACATGATTGGAATAGGCCCCTCGATGAGCATGTGACAATCCTGGAATTTCATCCTATTTAGTCTCAAATCATTCATGTCAACACATCATTCAATGTTTGATCTCACCCATCTAGAAATCTCAAGCTAGCCACTCCCATATCACCTGCTTTTTTATCCCTATTGAGTGTATTTATAGCTTTAGGTTTAGGTCCTTCACTGTTCAAAGACCTAAAAATTTCATGATGGTTGCATATGATACTGAAATCTTTTAGAGCATTTAGGTTATCCTTTGTCTTCCCTTTCACATTTATAATTGTGTTAAAGATGTTGTCAAACACATTTCTTTCAATGTGCATGACACTGAGATTCTGATGGAGCAAATTGGTCTTCTAATCGGATAGGTCCAAAAAAATACTTATCTTTATCCACATGTGGACAATCCCATAACTAGTTGTTTGATCGTACAAATTGCTTGTAACTTAGTCTAGTCCCTAGACACAATGCTAGATTTATTTAGCAGACTATTTCGAAGGCATGACATGCTTCACTATTCATCCCTTGGTAAAATTTTAACAATGGCAATTAAAGTAATTCACCTTTATACCATTTGAGGATAAATTTCTCTTAGGTAATCCATACAAATTAGACATCCCATCACACTTGCCAAGCTCTACCCTAATACCATCGAATATGTAATAAGTCATAAATGGTCCACGAAAATGTCGCTCTTGTATTAAAATAACTTTATCTATATAAATCACATAATAGGACACTAGCATCCCACAACAAAACTAACTCGTTGATTAGAGGTTGTAGATACACATCAATCAATTTTTTCAGTTTAGATGGTCTTGGAATCACTAAGGATAGAAACATGATAGATTCTTCCAGCACATCCTAGGTGGAAAATTGTATGGTGTCACCATAATCGACAAACATGAGTATGTTTTTCATTGGATTCGTGTGAGGCAAACCTATCATTACAAAGGCCAAGCCTAATATTTCTTGTATTAGCAATAAAGTCAAACTATGGCCTATCAAAGTCTTTTCAAGCCTTAACATCAAATAAATGACACATGGATCCCTCTTTCATAGAGTGATTGGCATTCTATATCATGTGTTATGGTGTTTGAGCAAATGCATATAATCTCTAAAACCTTGCAATTAATGGAAGCTATTGTAACTTGGCATATGAGATGTACTTTTTTGCATGATTATTACTTATTCAAGGTCTAAACCTCAACTAGCCACAAAATTTACGTGCCTAGGGACTTTATCATCTTACTAATATAGCATTCAATAGACTCCACAACAATAAATTTTCACCACTAGCAGGACCAAATCCTTTATAAATCATTTTATGCTGTAGTAATTTTAGGACATTCAATGGCATGTGATAATATTTCACCAATTAACCTCGAGATGTCATCATAGTAACTTTGCGACATACCATGTTGTACCTTTGTAGCGAGAAATTTTCACATTCATCTTATAGAGGTTGGTTTGTTGTGTGTTAAAATCTAAATTTCTGTCTGACAATTGTTTAAAATCCATGGGGATGAGTTCATCATTGCATCCCACTATATTATTTGGACTTACTTCATTAGTAAATGTTGCCTTATGGTGTCGAACTACATCTTACACTATTCATTGATCCCATGGAATTCCACGCTCATTCTCATTTCCAACAATGTTATGTCTAGGCCTTTCATCATTTCCTTCCCTGAATCACTACCAAGTACTTAGTCTCACAATAATTAATCTAGTTATAATTGTTCTTTATGCATTCCTTCCTGAACAAGTGCACCTTTACCTCATCAAAATCTAAAAACCTATTGTTCTTGCACTAGAAATAGAACACTTAATCCTATTGCTATCCTTGAAATTATACTACTTAGTGCCTCACTCTACGAAACTATTAACCCCATTCTCGAAATCCTCTGTCAATCCACCATACCCAGGAAGATTTTTTATATACATCCAATATGTAATATGCCACAACATCCTTCACTACAGGAAATACTAATAACTCCCAAAATTATTGCTTATTTTCTCCTCCATGATCATTTATTTATTTATTTATTCTCTCATTTGGAGAAAAATTGGTCAAATTATGCTTTTATGCATGTATAAATGTTAATCATGTGGATTTCAAAAGAGTTTCGTGCATTTTAGTTGGAAGTGATTGAATTTGAATGATATTTACATTTAAACAATTATGTGTTAGTTTTCAAGTTTCGCAACCACGAAGAAGGCATCTGTAATTGTAGAAAGAGGCTTTGCACACTTAAAAATGAATGTGAAAAAATGAAAAAGATTCTACCATAGCTAGAGGCATGGATGTAGAAGAGGAAGTCATGACTGCAAAGGCCAAACTCATGGAAACTCATGGCCGTAGATGAGATAACCCTGAAGAGGGCTTTTTGTCATGCTTAAAGGCATGGTCGCAAGCAAAGGATCTGCAACTGTGAGGAATAGTGTCACGAATGTGGGAATCAAAAAGCAAGAATGTGATGGTTGTGCTTAGGGTCGCTAGAGCTAGAGAGAGAGGCACGACCATGAAAGGAGATGCTGCAATCATGAGACAATGTAAGGTACAATCAGGGGAAGAATTTTAAGAGGTATTTGGTCCATTCATTGTACTTATCTTAAGGGAGATTATAAGGGAGTTTTTAGAGAGCTTCAGACCTCAGAAAACATTAAGATATCAAGGAGAAAGCATAGGAGAAGAAGGAAGGAGAAATCTGCACCAAAGATGGAGAGAATTCATTGCTTCGATGCAAACCACATATCAAAACTAAGCTTTTCCATACATTTTCTTTGATGATTGAGTTTGTAGGCCAATGAATTATTTAGCCTTGGTTTTTGTTGAATGCTTTATGGATAGCTAAATTATATTCTAGTTCCTTGTGATTGCATCATAGATGCATTATATTATGATTGATATTATTTGTGCTTTTTATTAGCAATTGGTAATTTAAATTGCAGTTAAAAAAATTGATTAGAATCAATGGTTGTGCAGGGAATAATTGGAGTAAAACTCGTGCACTAGGCATCCAATTGTAAACATTAATTTTATAAGAATAATAAGAGTAAAACCATAAAACTAGTGTGGATTCATATTATTAATCACAAAACTAAATTCTCAATTTGATTAGGTTATGGGGGCACACTCAATTTTGAATTGAATTATTAGGAGAGTTTAGGAGGATATCTTGACAACTTTTAAATTAACAATCCATAACGAGACAATTAAATTGATATTTAACATAATTCAACATACATGAGGAACCAACACAACTCGAGGAACTAAACTCTTCAATATTAGGACTTTGCTATCCTCTACTAGATGCTTTGATTTTAAGGTGTTCATTAGTTGTTTTCTTTATTACTTTTCTGGTCACACCTTAGGATGGCTTGATTAATAAATACTCAGTTACATCGATAAACACACACCTACATCCTCCCTATGGATACATCATTTGTACTCATCGAGTACTATTCTCACATATCTCTAATTTGGTTGTGGTGATGGCACGCATCAATTTTTTGCAGTGTTGCCAGGGAAACAACGAGTGTCGTCAAATAATTTAAGTGTTTGCTAGATTAGGCTACTATTTTTCTTTTATTTCTTCCACTACTTTTTTCTCTTTTTCTTCTTTATGTTGCTTTTCTAATTTTAGATTATTGCTATAGTAGATTGTTGACATTTTGTAGGATCTTGCACACGTTGAAGCAAGATCTTGAATTTGGAAAAGTTTGACCTAGAATTGAAAGGACACTTCACAAGAGAGGAGCTCTACATAAGAGATAGCAAGATACAGATATGGAAGACAATTTACCAGCACCAAGCCTTAGGAACACCTTCCTCCACCATCCCAAAGAGCCATTTGTGACTGTTTAGCGGGTGATGAACCTAAATATGACTAGAATGGTGAAACCTATAACCTCAGTAACACCTTTCTCAACTATACCAAAGAGCCATTTGTGACAATGTTTAGCCAGTGATGAATCTGGTGAGACCACCGGTGAACACCCGTAATTTCAAGTCAAAACTTACATTAAAGACATGGTGTAGCTAAATTAGTTTCGAGGAGCCCCACACAAAGATGCCAACACCCACTTAGTGAGCTTTCTTAAATTATGCATTAAGGTTATATTTAATACGGTATCTGATGATTCTATTAAATTAATGTTATTTCCTTTTTCTTTTAGATACCATGCATGACAATGGCTTCAAACATTACCCTTAGGTACCATCATTACTTGGCAGGACATGGTAAACAAATTTCTAAAAAAAAAATTTCCACTTGCTAAGACAACCAGTTAAGGCTAGAGATAAGAACATTCTAGCAACTAGAATCTAAGATATTTCTAGAAGTGTGGAAGCAATTTAAGGAGTTACTCAGGAGGCACCCATAGCATAGGTACATGCTATAGATGCAATAGTGAACATTTAATAATTGAATTAGTGGGAATTTGAAAACTGTGTTGGATGAAGTAGTTGGAGGTGTCTTGATAAATAAACTACCAAAAGAGGCTTGCGATCTTATTTAAAAGATGGCCTCAAATGCATATCAATGGCCACTAGAGAGATTCCCTTACAAGAAAAGTTGCTAGAATGCATGATGTTGATACATTAATTGCTTTTTTAGCAAAGTCGAGGTCTTATCTAAGAAGATCAATAATATTTCCGTAAATAAATACTCATACATATTCTATTTCTATGATATAATCCCGTGATATGTGTGCTGATCCACACCCTACATATGAGTGTCATGTAGATGGTTCAATTAGGGTCCAACCTCAAAGAGAGCAAGTAAATTTCATAAACAATCAAAGACGAAAAACCAACAATCCTTACTCAAACATGTATAATCCTGGATAGTAGAATCCCTTAAAATTTTATTGGAGAAATCGGTAAAACTTAAAATAGTTGTTCGAGGATATTGTGAGCAGCCTAATGAAGTCAAAAAATGAAATGATAGATAATTGGGTCAAGACTATCTTGGATTATATAAAGACGACAAACACTTTGTTGCAAACCAACAAACTTCTATTCAAAATTTAGAGCTCCAAATAGGCCAGCTATATCATAGTATATCTAAGAAGAAGTGAAAGGATTACAATGAACCATTCCAATAATGAATACCATGCATTATAAACCTTTACTCTTACTTTATTCCAACTAAGCGATAGATATGGATTTAGTTCAAACACAAATTCGGTCATATGACTAATTAACGCTTTCTCACGAGACAAATGTTTCTATCCAAAATTCCTCTCCAATTACACACTACTTTGGCCAAGTTTTTCCATCTCATAAAATGTCAATTGCATAGGACAAATGCATTACTCACTTGTAAGGAGTCAAATCTCTTATGGAATACACACATGCCTCCATATGCACTTAGGCAATGATATTTTGGACTCATGGCCCTATTCTATATCATGATAAATATTAGTCCTTAATGCTCTAATGATACATTGGCTATTATACACACAAGACAACCATATTGTCTCAGGTCTAATGTCCACGCACATTTAAAATGATCACAAACATAGATATGGATAGCAAAGAGTGGAGTCTATATGTCTGCTTCGTTCTGCGAGTCAATATCTGAATGTTTATTCCCTAATGACACATGTATTCTCAATATCTAATACTAAATAATATGACACTTATCATATAAACACAAGTTGTGCAAGTCGTATTTACTCTCTAATACCCTTTAGAATGTTTGTAACTTGCAAATTGATTTTGGTGATTATGTACTAAAACAACCTTGTGTCCATATTTATAACTCCTTATGAATAAGACCTCTTAACTCAATCATATGGGCACATGCAATACTTTATGTCATACAAGATTTACACATATGAATACACTGCAAGAATATTGATAAAATAATCATTAACATTTTATTAAATTATAATGATAACATTTATAACAAATATCCCTCAATATATCTCTCATCAGTAAATTTGACGTCAAATGGCATATCACTAACAATAAATTTATTATTACATTTTTTTTCAAAATCTATACATTGTGATAGTTTTAGGACAACTAAAAAATAATTCAAAAATTTGGGACAACCTTTCAAAAGCCATCCTTAATATTGGAATGGCCTTCTAAAAGCCATCCCAACAACAAGGATGGCCGGAGAAAGTCATCCTAAGTTGTGACAACTTTCTTGGCTATCCATTAGGACAGTTGGGACAACCACAACAATGCTATCTTGAATAGAAATGGCATTTTTGGAAATATCTTAAATTGGGATGACTTTAACATGATTTTCTTTACCAATGACAATCATTGTATTGTAATGACTTCAAGATAGATTTTTTTATTGTTTCAAAGTCATCTCAAATTTGAAATGGTTTTTCATTCATCTTAGTCTAGCATATTTCTAGTAGTGAATTCTGACCTAGTTTGATTACTAACTTAATTTATGTACTCCAACAAAAAAAAAAAAAAAAAGAAAAGATTGTGTAATAGTGAATACAAATTAGTTAGTCATTGCTGTCAAGTCTTAACCACATTAAAATAAATTAACATAAAAATTCAATATTTCCCTAAGTTGTCATTGACCATGCATTATTTATTATCATGTGTTGTGAATAATAGTTAAAAATGAATTTCATAGTAATTAGTTAAATAACTAATTAACTATGATTATTTTTGAAAAAAATTAAAAATTATGTTCATAATTACTAAACAGAAAACTAACTGAAACAATTAAATTAAACAATAAATTAACTAGTCTACTAAAACAAATCAAAATTACTGAATAAAGTCTTTATTCAAAATAGTTGACCTTCTTCAAATAATATAATATGTACATAACTTTTAAAAAGTATATATAATATGTATATACACACACAAATACAACATTTATGTTTTTGTCAGAATTTAATTTATTTATTTATAACTTCAATGAAATTAAAATAATGGATAAATTTAAATATTATTAAGCATCATTTTAAATTCTCTAATATTTCACAAAATTATGTCACTAATTTTATGTTATATAGCTCGTAACAAAATTTGCATGTATACGCTCACACTTACAAGTATTATATGCAAGAAGAATTTGAATTCAAACAAGTAGACATCAATTTATGCTGAAAAAACTGTTAGCCATGTATTTTTCATCAATACAAACATTAAATAACTCTATGAATATTAATTGTAAAACCAAAGTAGTGAATAAGTTGCAAAATGAATTTAAAATTTAAATTAGTTGTTAAGTAATTTGTATAAACAAAATTTGAGCTATCTTGAATAAATATGAATAGAAACATTAATAAAAGAAAATTTTTAAAATTTTTATGTGGCATAGAAAAATTTCTTACAATTTTCCAAGACATAAACTCGAACATCTAAGAAATTAAGAAAATATTATTCAATTAAATATCCGTAATTTTTCACTCCATAAAAAAACCATTAGGATCCTAAAAATAATACTATTAAATATCATTAATTTTTATATTAAATAAGCATGTACTTCTAAATAAGAAATTAAATATTGTTTTAACGATCATATGAAATAATCCAAACAATACTATTTTGCCATCAATTATTTATTGCATTAGTAGTATTTTATAAAAATTTTGTTATTTTGAAAATTAAAGAGAACGGTTACTTTTTAAGTTATTATCATGATGCTATTAAGTTTACAAAAATTTAAAACTTTATATTGAACATACAAAAAACTAAAATCAACATAGAGATTAAATTTATCAATTCGAACACCACAAAGAAAATAATCTTTACCCTTAAGCTAGTTGATTAATTTTTAAACTATGGTATTATGGGTAATTCAGAAAAAAAAAAAAAAACCAGCCACGTAGATCTATTTGTTTAAACAATAACAATGAAATTCTTGGAATGAATATTTAATGATGAAAAATATTCTCTATTTTTTTCAGGGTATAAAGCTTTGTTTTAAGAGTTTTTTTTGTCTAATGAGGAAGGCAAAAGTGTTGCAAACTTCTTAATTCACTCATGTCACGCTTGCCTTCAATTTTCTTTCTTTGAATACTCACACAAAAATTTTACTTACTACTACTTAGTGACATCCCAATTCAAAAAAGAAATTAACTCACTGTATATCTTGATGCAAACTCCCTTTCCATGTAATATGGATGAAGTTGAGAAATAATGCCAACCTTCTTCTTTTCAATACATTTTTCAGTGAAATCCTACTTTGTTTCAAGTAGAAGGAAACACTCATATACATTTGAATATATTTGATGCATTCAATGTAATACTCATCTTCATGCAGCAAAGTTTGATTTCATTATATTTGAAAGCAATGAAGAATGGCATACTAAATCTTTAGTTAATTCTTGATTTTTTTTATTTTTAATTTTTTGTTCATGCTTGATTTAGCAAAGTTTACAGTATTTAGTGGCAAAGTTAATGCCCAGAGCATAGATATTTGAAGATAGCTTTTACAGTAAATTATGGATTTGTATTTATTTCGATGGCAGTCATTTTTTTTTTCTAATTGTCATTTTTAATTATGGACTATCGAGCATTTTAATAATAGTTTGTGATTTTTATATATGTTGCAATAATATATCTAGTTAATTCAATCGAAAAAAGTCAAAATTGTTGAGTTTGAAATTTATCAGGCATTTTTTTCCTTGTGCGGTCCACGCATGTGCTACTAGTGTCTTATTTATATATCTAGACATGAGATAGTACTTAAACTACATAATAATAATAATAATAATAATAATAATAATTTAAACAACGATTTAAATAACATTATTAACAATTAAGAAAGTCACATATAAAAATGATCCAAATTATTAGAATATATCAATGACATGTGCAAGTTGAGTTGAAACTGACAACATACTCACAAATATTGTAATGAATGTTGGAAACGCATCACTCAGTTAAAACAGAATGGCAAAGTAAGTAAAGTGAGGCACGAAATGGTAACATAGTTCCAAACAATTTCTTCCATGTCTGCTGTGCCTTGCCCAGATAAAATGTTTCCACTAAGCAAATAGGAAGAGAATTAACCAGAAAATCTCTCGCCTAATTCACTATCTCAATGCGAAGGTTCTTAATTTATAGACAACACAACAAATTCAACTTTGTTAACTTAATCCACTCTAGGGTCAACAATCTATTATAGTGGATTTCCATAAAATTTTACCTAACACACTCTTTATACATTCAATAATTGATTTAATAACCTTTTAGCACATAGGCTAAAAGTCACTAATACACAAGTGAGAAACTCATACTCTTTTAGTCTTTATGACTTCTCTTTTCTTCTTGATTTCTCTTGATGCCTTTCCATGTCCCTCAACATCCTATTTATAGTATTGAACCTTCATTTCATAGGTGAAATCTATCTCTAGATAATTGTTGTCTAGCATTCTCAAATTTAGGTGAATTCTTCTTCTTGATTCAAAATTGTTGGCAACAATCTGACATGACATATCTAGACTTTATTCATGTCTTTTTCAGCTTGAGGATTATCTTTAGCTAGTTTATTCAAATAATCTAAACTTCTCCAAATGCTTCATCTAATATCTCAACCAATATAAAGAATTTAACAAGTTAAAGTTTCCTTGTCAATCTAATTGTTGTGAACAATCTAGCTAACAAGCTAACAATATCTAAATTTGACACATTATGGCACAACACAAATAGAAATTCCTAAATTGTTTCTAGAAAAATAATCAACAAGAAATTTCAACGTTGGTTGCATTTATTTATCTATTTTGGCTATGTACATCATCTATTCTTCAAGTACATGTAAGCTTTCTTAACAAGCCAAATGAGTTCAATAGAGAACTAATGTTCTTAATAAACAACAAAACATCATTACAGCTGTTATAAACAAAAAGTAGAACAATTTGCCAAAGGTCAAACAAATGTGGTAAGGTCATTAAGTTCAGTGTGTTAAGCGGCTAGCCTCATCTGAAGTTGGTAAGGAAGGTGCATCCATCTTCGGTGCTATAAAATCTTCAAGCGTTCGTTGGGTTGTCCTTACGTTTGCAACTTGCAATTCAACATTATATTGCAGTGTTTGCAAAGCTACTATCTATTTGTCCAAATGTCATCCTACATTAGCAAGGTTGTTAACCACCTTTGTATGCATCCTTTTGATTCCTCAAAATGAACAATAGGCTCCATAATGGCTTCTTAATGAAAGTCATCTACCTTGCATAGTTTTTCCAATTTCTTCCAGTAGTGTAGAACATGTACAACTTGCACTAACTCTTTCTCTTTGAGTAGAACTTTAACTTTCTTTCTTTGAAGTAATTTTGAAATCAAACATGGATAAGGAACATAACTAATCAAATTAGATAAGCATTGTTTACCATCGCTTGGAAAATTAGGTATCTAAGATTTAGTTGTTGCTTCATTCCTAACTTGTACAACAGTGCTGCCATACTTGTTTTAACTGGAGTTGCATTGATTGTTGGCAACAAGTTTGCAGTTCCCAAATTAAGTAATAGAAAATATTTTAAAGATAATGAAGAGGATTGTAAAGTTAAACCTTCAGGCCACTTGTCCAACTTGTAACCTATCAAGACATGTGCAATTTTGTCATAGTCAACCTCATGTCCAAAAGGGCATACTAAATCAAAGTCTGGAGATGTCCATTTCAGTACTTTGTTTATAATGTTTAGGGACAAGTTGACAAATTGACCATGGACATACACTTTGTGAAACTATCCAAAACCATTAGTGGACACCTTGCTCAACAGATTTGCTTAAAACTCATGCACAAGATTAGAATATAAAATATCAAATCTAGTTACAAGCTTTTTCAACCCAATTTCTTCTAACACTGTAGCAAATTCTTTTTAGGTGTTAGTAATAAATTTTTTTAACAGTAAAGTGACAGGATTTGACATACCCGTGGTGTTATTCTACCTTTAAGGAATAATACTCCACAAAATAGCTATATTTCAAGTCGAGCTTCCTGACATCAGATGCTTTGTCAATTTGTTGTTTCTTGGCCTTAGTTCTAGGGTGAAGTCTCTTACTTGACTTCGAAATTTTTACTTCTTTTCCTTCAAATCAATCTTTGGTGTAACTTCCATTAATTGAGATTGTTCTTGCTCAGGTGCTGGTCTTGGTGTCGCAACATTCTCTTCTTTCTCTTCTAGAATAGATTCCTTTTCTTTAACCTCCAATGCTTCTCTTTTAATTTCTTGTCCCAAAGATGGTGCAACCATCTCTTTTTCTAGTACAACATTGATTTCATGAGTGGGTTGTTCTTCTCCAATTGTAACATCTCTCGGGGGTTTTGATATTACTATTTCTTTAGTAGATTTCTTTCCTTTCCTTGCTCCCCCTTTCTTAGTTGGCTTTCTTTTTCTAGTTGTTTGTTTTAGAGTTGGTTCCGCTAGAGAATGTATGATTTCTTCTCTAACATCTCGGCCTATAATAGATGAGAACATAGTCTACAAGGGTTCCACTTCTATTGCTTTTCATGCATTAGAGGTTGTTCATATTGTGGACTTTCTACTGTGGTCGCTACTAGTTGAGTAGTGGTGGTGGCTTACCTTGGTGCCACTTTGTGTTTTTGTCTCACCATTGGTATTTTTTCTTAAGTTTACAAAATGTTGCAATAGTTATGGTAACAAAATCAAGATAATGGGGGAATTCATATTGTTTGTAACAATAGAGATACTCATTATATCAATCAAAAGATAAAGGTTACAATTCATTTTAAAAATCAAATCTTTATTGAAAAGAGGGTAAATCAATGGCTAATTGTTCAAAATCTTATTGTCATCACTATGCATCTAACATATTATGCCTCCCCTAATTATACCACGTTAGATTGGTCAATATACTAGGTATAGGCCTAACTCTCGCCTAATGTGTTCAAATATGGTAGCATTCATGCCTTTGGTGAAAATATTCATCAATTGTCTATCTGTTGTAATATAGTTGATAACAATATCTTTTTTCTCTACCAACCAAAATGATGGCTAATATCAATGTGTTTGGTTCATGAGTGTTGAACAAGACTTTTTGACAAATTGATTACACTATTGTTTCCACACAATACAACCAATTCTTCCATTTTTACTCTATAATCTATTAGCATTTGATGTATTCAGAGTAATGTATTCAGAGTAATTGAGCACAACACCCTCCTATTGCAATATCTTTAGTTTTCTGCAGTTGATGTGAAATTGAGTTTTACTTTTTACTATACTATGACAACAAATTCTTTCCAACAAGGCAACAACTATCAATTGTACTTTTTCTGTCATCTGTTTTACCGCCCCAATTAGCATCACCATAACCAATTAAGGAAATATTAGAATTCTTTGAATACTATAAACCTAGTATAGCAAAACCATTCACATAGTAGATGATCCACAACTGTTAGATGACTTTTCATTGGAGCAGCTTGATATCTTGTCCCTAGTCGTGTGCTAAAGCAAATATTTGATTTGTGAGCCATTAAATAAAACAAACTTATGATCACATTCCTATACAAACTCCCACCTACATGTTTTCCTTGTTTATCTTTACAAAGTTCTTTTGATATGAGTGTTGTAACATGTTTAGAACTTTTATGTTCAAATTTTTTAAACAAGTTTTAGGCATACTTGGTTTGTGAGACAAAAATTCCATTATCCATCTGCTTAATTTGAATACCTAAAAAATACCGTAATTTTCACACCATACTCATCTCGAATTCATTTTGCAAGCTTGAGATGAATTTCTTCGACATTTGTTATGAAGTTGATCCAAAAACTATATCATCAACATCAACTTATGTAATAAGGATTTAATTATTTGACATTGTATAAACAACATTTTGTCTGCTCCCCTTTGAGTGTAGCCCTATTTGACAAGGAATGTTGCCAATCACTTGCACCAAGCTTAGGGTGCTTACTTCAAATTATAGAAGGCCTTTTTTTTAATTTATACATATGGTGTGGATAGTGCGGATCAACAAACCCCTTAGGCTGTTCTACATAAACGTCTTCCTTCAAAAATACATTGAAAAAGAACTTTTAACATCCATTTCAAATACCTTTGAAATTTAGAGAATAAGCCATAGCCACAACTATCATATGACTTCAAGATGTCCTCAAAATTGACTCCTTTGACTTAAGCGTAACCTTTTGCTATTAATCTCGCCTTATTAAAAGCCATAGTCGCAACAATTGTATAGCTTCAAAATGAGCTATCAATGCAAATGTTTCCTCAAAATTTTTCCCTTTGACTTAAGTGTGATCATATGCTATTAATCTCACCTTATTGCTTTTAGTTAATCCATTCTCATCCGTCTTGTTCTAGAAAATTTATTGGTTCCAATAATGTTTATGTCTTGTAATGTTTTGAATAATGTCTAGACATTATGTCTTCGAAATTGATTGTGCTTGTTTTGCATAGCCATAACCTAATACTCATCTCTAAGTGCTTCATCTATATTCTCTAGCTTAATTGTAAAAACAAAACAAGAGTATCCTACTAAATTATGATAATTTACCTTAGGTAAATCTCTTGTATTCCGTTGATCATTTAGATCTCTAACAATGGCCTTCAAAGGATGATTCTTGTAGGTTCTTATTAAGGGTTCACTATTAGAAGTGAGCTCCTCTTGCTCATGCTCTATAGATGTTGCATTAACTGTTATAATGTCCTATGCTATGTTCTATTCATTGTTACCAATTGCTTGAGCATTTTGATCATATTCCTTTTGATTTGGTTAATTCACAAATTCTTTAGATAATCCCTCTTTATCATCCACAACCATGTTCATTGTCTCCATTACATTCATGGTTTTATGGTTGTAAACTCTAGATGCCTTACCTGTGTTGGAACCCAAGGAAGAATCCTTGAATGCTTTTATTGCAAAACTTATGGTCTCTTAATATATAACACTTACTTCCCAAAATATGAAAGTAGGACACATTTTCCTTCCTATCTTTCTAGATTTCATAGAGTGTTTTCACCAAAATATTGCAAATGGAAAATCTATTTATTATATAGCGTGTTGTGGTGATAACTTTGACTCACTCTTTTGTGTTCATTTTTTTTGCATGAAGCATGACTTTTTCATCTCTTAAAGTGTTCAATTTTTATGCTCCACCACTCTATTTTGTTGTGGTGTCTTGAGAGATGAATTTTCATGTTATACTCTATGTTGGGAATAATAATCTTCAAACTATTGGTTTTCAAATTCCTTACCAAGGTCCATCTGAATTCTTACAATTCTGCTAACAACCTTCCTTTTTCAGTCTCCAACTAAGCACAATGCTTTTTGATGGCTTTAAAAGTATTTGAATTCTCCTTCAAAATATCTAGCCAGGTGAATCTTAGATAATCCTCAACACAAATAAATATATACATTTTTCCTCCAATGCTTGTAACTTTCATAAGACCTATCAATTTCATATGAAGTAGCTCAAAAATTCTTGATTTACTCAACTTCTGTGTTTTTGTATGTGACTTCTTCCATTGCTTTCTCATTTGGCATGGTCTGCATATATTTGAGATTAGTTCTGTTAGTGTTGGCAACTTGCGAATTACTCTAGGTTTTTATAGTTTCAACAGATCATGATAGTTAATGTGTTCAAGCTTCTTATACCATTTTGGCACTCTCCTTAATGTTGCACTTTAGACATGTTAAGTACTACTCATAGTGTTGTAGTTGTAATTTGAACTATTACCAACATGTAATAATTATCTTTATTATATACCTATCATGGATCCTTGGTAAACTTCATGAATAGGTATTGATCTCAAAGTTGACTTATACTCAATAAATTGGCTTTAAGTTCAACAATGTGTAAAACACCCCTCAATCTTAGCATTCCATCAATATTTAGGGTTCTTCCAATTTCTCGATAGTTTTGTTCATCATAAAATATGACATGTCCTCTAGAAATACTTGTGTAATTGGATAAGTTCTCCTTGTCACCCATCATATGTTTGGAACAACTACTATCAAATTACCATGTATCTTTTAAATAGGTTGTTAGTGAGGAGTAGGATACAAGGCTTTTATTTCTGACTTCCAAACCCACACTTATTTAACTAGTCTATTGTTCTTGTGAATATTGCCAACATAATTAACACCTTCCATACAACATGTTTCTCAATAGCAAAAAACATTTAGGAATCTAGTGTCTATTTTTCCTGCAAAAATTACAAAAGAGGTTACCTTTGTACTTCCTCCTGCTCAATTAACAATGTGTTATCTTCTTGTTGGGAACAATAAGCTCAACAAGTGGAATGGTATCCTTGAACCTTTTAATTTCATTCTTCTCAAGACTAAGATCTAGTGTATGTTCTACGTATCCAATTCTTGTGCGATTGGATACTAACTTCCTGATGGACAACGTATCTTTCAACTATTGCTTCCATACTTCCGTTGATCATCATTTAATGTTGTAACACGAGTTACTACATTTTGTTAACATGGACTTATTGAATTGAAGGCAACTTGATTGCTTGAATGTTTCACTTCCTCATCCAATTTCTTGAAAACTTCTTCACTCCATGTTAAGTTCATGAACTTACCTTTCTTTTTGAGTGTATTGGCACACTCAGCTTGTATATTTCTATAACCTTTATATGCATGACATTGCACTCTTCTTTTCTTGGTTTTACCCTTTTCACATGCTTTAAAAATTTTCTTTTAATCTATAGAAAAGTTCTTGCATCAATTACTTAATTTTTTTTTATTGAAATTTGACTTCTTTTTCCTTAGTAGTTTCTCAAACTTCATCACTACATAAGTTGTGTCGCTATATCTATTTCAACAATCATCATCATCATCTTCATCACTTTTTGTTTCATCACAAAAGGTAAGTTTTCTTTCTTTCTTTGCAATGTTCAAGTTCATCACATAAGTTTATAGGAGCCCATGAGTTCATCCAACCAAAAGTGACTCATGTCTCAAGCTTCCTCTATTGTGGCTACTATTGGAGTAATCTTTTAGGTAAAGACCTCAAAGTCTTCTTTACCAAATTTACCTTAGATTATTTCTTTCCTCACTGATAGGCTTGATTGGAAACATGTTGCAACTTGACATTGAACTCAAAATGGTTTCTCTTTCATCCGTTCTCAATGTTTCGAACTGTATAACCAACATTTAAAGCATGGAAGATTTGATAGCATTGGTTCGTTTGTGAATATTCTAAAGACTGTCCTAAGCCTCCTTAGCTGTTTCATAAGTTGATATGAGTTTGATTGCTAATCATCCACACGAATGAATATCACATTAAGTGCCTTGAAATTTCCTAATGCCGCATTCTCATCTTTAGAACTCTGAGATTTTACATCCCTAGGGACTTTAATTCCTTCGTCAGTTTAGTAAGGGGATGCTAGCCATACCCAATGGCATACCACGCTTTCTTATCTTGTGATTTTATGAACACTTTCATGCGTGCCTTCTAATAGGGATACTTGCTTCCGTCAAGAAGTGAGGGTCATGCTATAGAAGTTCCTTCTTTAGCACTTACTTTTCAACCCTTTAGGATCTATGCTGAGTTAAAAAACTAAATAAACCTAGTGAACTGGGCTATGGTACCATGTGTAATTTAGGTTGAAGTTGACAACACACCTACAACTCTTGTAATAAATGTTGGAAACACTTCACACAACCAAAACAAAATGGCAAAGTAAGTGAAATAGGGCATGAAATTGGTAATGTGGTTTGGAACAATGTCTCTTATGTTCACAAATAAAATGCTTCCACTAAGTAAATAGGAAAAGGGTTAACAACAAAACCTCTCATCTAATTCACTATCCTAATTTCAAGATTCCTGACTTGTTGATTGCACAATATACTCAAATATGTTAACCTAACCTACTCTAGGGTGAACATTCCATTCTAGTAAATTCCCACAAAATTCTTCCTAATGCACTCAACAATTGATCTAAATAACCTTTCTGCTCATATGCTAAAGCTCACTAATACAAGAGTGAGAAACTCAGACTCCTTTAGCCCCTATGCTCCCTCTTTTCTTCTTGGTTTCTCTCAACGCCTTTCTGCTGTTAGATTCCTATTTATAATCCCAAGTCTTCACTTCCTAAATGAAATCTGTCTCTAACTAATCGTTATCCAACATTCTCAATTTTAGGCAAATTCTTCTCTTTGATGCAAAATTGTTGGCAATAATGCAACATAATAAGATTGGACTCCATTCACTCTATCTTTATCCACGTCTGTTTCCTAATTAAGGATTATTTTCAATTGATTTTTTCAAATAATTTGAACTTTTTTGGATGCTTTATCCAATATGTTGATCAATATAAAGAGCTTAACAAGTTAGAGATTCCTTGTCAACCTTCTTATTGTGAACAATGTGCTGACAATTTAGCCAACATGCTAACAGCATTATTCAACCCTATTATTCAAAAATGTACTACTTGAAAGAGAAAAAAATCAAAAAAACCATTGTACAAATTGTTATGCAAAAAATTTGTTAGCCCCATTATGATTTTCTTGAAATGCTACCCTAGATTACCTTTCAACTATTCATGTTGCGAAATGTGGCCAAGATTGCCCTCCAAAAGTTCCAACCGAACCCCGCCCCATTTATTACACTGAGTCATGAGATCAAAAGAATTCGAAAGAAAAGCTGCTTTTGCTTCTCTCTCTTATCGGCTAAAGCCTCCTCATTTGTAATGATAATGACGTCCATTGGAGAAATTTTTGGTGTTGGTTTGGCATGCTAATTTGTTTTTAGTTACTGGGTGTCTCGGGGAATCATTCATTTAGGGAGAAGCATATGTTTGAAGAGTAAAAAAGTAGCGTGATTTTTATAGCATTTTTGTTTGTGTGTGTGTGCGCGCGCATATATATAATGATAGAATGATCTAATAATATTGGATAATTATCATTTTTTAGTGCGTATATATATATATATATGTAAGTGTATATATGTATGTGTGTGTGTGTAATGACCTGATTTTAAAAACAAATCAAGGATTAAATTATATACATACTTTTTTATATACATAAGAGAAAATTGTATTTTTAATATCTGTGTTTTTTTCACTAAATTGGACCCAAAGCTTCGTAGCTCAAACACAGCCTTTGTGTTAAATTATAGTGATGGGTTCATTTTCATGAATGGTATTAATCACAAACCCAACACTGAGACAGAGAGAGAGAGTGTGTGTGTGTGTTCGGTCGCCAGCATACTAAGAATTGTTAGTTGGGCAACCTGTAGAAATAGGGAGTGTGTGTGTGTGTGTTCGGCCCCAAGGATACCAAAAATTAGTTGGGCAACCGTGTAGAAATAGGGCACAAGATTCATCAACTCCCAAGGCAGTAAGTAATTTTTAAGAAATGTACGTGTGCACAAAATATATTGCAAAATGCATAGAGAATGTTTATAATACATGTAAAGTTACAAAATGTTAACTGTTCAAATGAGTTGGAATGAATAACTAACATGCCTATTGTTTTGACGAGAATATGTTTTATCTAACATCCCATATAAATTATGTGTGTGTGTATATATATATATATTCAAACAAACGTACATATATATTCTTTTTTTTTCTGCATTACTGATCACTAATTCGTAATAATACGGCAAGATTGGATGGGAATAAAGGGAGGCGAACAAGAAAGAAAGCGTGATTTGAGGGATTATATATTTCTATTCCTTTTTTAGTTTTTTTTATATCCATTAGGTAACATATTAGTTTCATAAAATTTATTTTATGAGATTTTGATTAAAGTGCTGTTGGTGTACATTTCATGTTCTGAATGGAAAATTATTTTATCAATATTTATATTATATATTTTCTAGCGTCACTTTGAATTTATTGACTTTTGCACAATTATATATATTATTTCACGCACTGCAAAGATCATTGTGTGTGTATACATATATATACATACACACACACACACACTCTTTTACTTTCACAACTAAAAATTGTATAAAACTAAAAATTAGATTAAATTTTATTCTTTTAACAAAATTGAAAGAGACAATTAGATTGGGTAGCATCCAGACCCTACACAAAAATTATAGTGCAATTAGATATTCTAGTTTTAAAGACCAAATGAGTATTGTACAGTTGAATATTTCAATTTTAAAAATTAATGGGGTACTCAATAGGGTAAGGCAAAGCGTTAGAAAATAATTTTGTTGTAGGTAATAATAGATTATGGTTATGCGTAATAAAGAGGACGAAATCTCGCAGAGAGGCACGCCTACCATGTAACTCTACGATCTCATGCTTTTGACCCCACTTAGAAATCACATATTTAAACTAGAATCTCATAATTAAAGCTCATACGATATCAATCTCAGTCCTAATCTACAAGGTCGTACATAATAAGCACACTTAAACAATTCCCAATCTACCCAATCTTATTGAACTTAGAATTAAGAAATTGAGAAATATGCCAACATGGGACACTACAAAAATTTCCATAAAAAAAAAACTATTTAAAACTAAAACTGGTTACGTTTGAGAAAATAGTTAAAAAGAATGGATCGTTGATCATTATTTTATATTTTAATGCATTATTTGAGTGTTATTGTAGTTAAAAATATTTAATAAGAATTTATTTTTATTCCAAAAACACAATAAAAATATATATATTTGTGTAGACATATAAATAATGCCAATTAAATAAATACCATGTAAAAAATTACAATAAAAAATTCTAATTAAATAATTTTATCTTCATTCAGGAATTTTAAACAAATACGATTTTTATAATAAATAATTAATCAATTAAAATTTTGAATTAACCAAATCAGATAATGACAAATGGTACAGTCTAGTGGGAGGCCAACAAATGATTAATTTAGCCAATCAAAAGACAACAAGTAGCGTAGTCCACCGAGAAGCCAATAAATAAAGTCTTCAGGTGGGCCCCACACCTTGATAGCTAATGAGATCATGCCACGTTGTAGGTTCGGGTGCTTACATTATTTCTCATACAACTATAAATAGGAGCCAAAACCCCACACACCAAAAAAAAAAAAAAAAAAAGAGAAAGAGAAGGAAAACAGAGATACAAATTCACACAAGAATACTCAAGAACGTTCAAGGCGTTACTCATCAAATTCAAAAAATTCATCCCCAAACTCAAGGCGTTCTTTATCAAAAGATCTTCAAATTCAGCATTCAATCCAAGATCAGGGCGCCAACTCGAAGATTAACGTTAATTGAAGAGATCCACAAGCTCAAAGGAAGATCAAGTATAAGTCCATTTTTTTAAGATTATTCAAATTGAAGTTACATCTTTGAAAAAATAATCCGAGGACTAACTTAGAGAATAAAGCCCGTACAAAATTCATTTGATTTAAATTGTAATCGACTTATACAAATTTCTTATTAGTGGAAATTCAATCACAAGATTTTGTCCTACAAATTTTTGGCATGCTCAGTGGGACGTCTCTACATCTCATCTCTTCCTTCCTCAAATTTCAAGTGAACTTCAAGCTCCAAACAAATTTTTATAGTCAACAACAATGGAAAAACTATCAAGGCTGCTACCTCAGCCGCGCTAGTGAGACTGTTACAAGGAACGTCGGGATTATTACTAGGAGTCTGGCAAGAAGAGCAGCATGCTTTGAGCCAACCCCCTTCCGTGAAGATGTCAACAATTCACTCCTCACAAATGAAAACGACGAGACAACTCAGCACCTTCAAGCCCTCGCTCCAATGCCTCATCCACCTCTAATGATGCCCCAGTCATGACGACTAATGCTTCAAGCCTAGAGGACCAAATCGCCGTGCTGACTAAGGTCATTGACGGGTTGGTCAAGTATGTCCAAGAGCAAGATTCATGAATCTCAAGGGTGATGGACAAGATAGATAACGCTGAAACCAGTCAAGTGGCAGAAAAGGCACCTGAAATCCCTGGTGGGACCGAAACATCTACCAAACAACCAACTGACTACCAAAAGGAGTCTACGGCCAAAGAACTTCATATATCCTCTGACTGCTTGATCCTTGTCGATCAACTCAAAGACTTCATTGAAGGCACCATTAAGAACGAACTTGACAGAAGCACTAAGTTAACTCTGACATATGCCAAGCCTTACTCAGCAAGGATCGATAGCATGAAAATGCCGATGGGCTATCAGCCACCCAAATTCCAGTAATTCGATGGCAAAGGAAACCCAAAGCAACATGTGGCACACTTTATAGAAACGTGCAATGATGCCGAGATATACAAAGACCATCTGGTCAAACAGTTCGTTCATTCATTGAAGGGAAACACATTCGATTGGTATACTGACCTCGAACCTAGAGCCATCGATAGTTGGGAAGAATTGGAGTATGAGTTCCTCAACTGCTTCTATAGTACAAGGTGAACTGTCAGCATGATTAAGCTCACCAACGCTTACCAATGGAAAGATAAGCCGATCATCGACTACATCAATCAGTGAAGAAACCTAAGTCTAAACTGCAAAGACAAACTTTTCAAAGCCTCAGGTATTGAAATGTGCATACAAGGTATGCACTGGGGGTTGTGATACATCCTTCAAGGGATTCGGCCTAAAACTTTTAAAGAATTGGCTACACGGGTCCACAACATGAAACTAAGCATCGCTGCAAATGGTATTGTACACCACCTGTTTCAGAGTTCTGTAAAGCAAAGGACAAATAAGAAATAAAGAAAGGGGGCAAGCCTCCCTCTAAAGCTCTAGCAAGAAAGTCCATAGCAATACATGCCAGACCCGTCCCAGTCAAAGGAAAGGAAAAGGATAACAAAAAGAAAGAAGTCCCCCAAAAGCCAAGAAGGCCAACGCTAAAAGAGATACAGACCAAATCCTATCCCTTCCTCGACTCAGACGATTTCAAGATCTTTGACGACTTTTTGAAGGCTAACCTTATTGAACTACTCGAAATGAAAAGGCCTGCAAAAGTTGGGAAGATTGACGATCCCAAATATTGCAAATACCACCGTTTAGTCGAGCACCCCATCTATGACTACTTCATATCAAAGAGAAGATCATAAAGCTCGCCCACCAAGGAAAGATTGCATTGGAGGACGATAGCGCAAATGTTAACACTATCACCTTCAATGACCAAATGAAGGAAGTTCATGAAATCAGCCACTCTCTAAACGAAGCCAACTGCTTCCACAAGAAAAGCCAACCCTTTGTCGAAGATTGTATGACTGCAATGGTTTTCACAGATGAAGATTTGATGTCGGGGTCCCAACCCTATAACATACTATTGTTCGTAACCGACTACATTCACGGGTAAATAATTAACAGGATGTTAATCGATGCTGGCTCAGTTCAACCACCTTGTTCCATGTCATTGATGCTAAGACATCATACAATCTATTGCTCGATTGACCATGGCTCCATGAAAGTGGGGTAGTCCCTTCAACTTGGCACCAGTGCTTCAAATATTGTCGCAATGGAATCATCAGAAACATTCTTGATGATTGCAAGCCATTCACTAAAGTTGAATCCCATTTTATCAATACAAAATATTACTTGAATAAAGCCAAGAATCCTGAAACTGGCAACTCCCAAGAAAGTGAAAAAATGGGGGGCTTCGGTAAAGAAAGATGAAGCTCACAAAATGCACCCCAAGAGCTGTCTAAGTAAGGAACCAACAATTCACAATGCTCTAAGGGGCCTGAGAGAATTGGGGAGGCTCTGTAGGCTTACTGAACCACTTTCAGGATACCTACACAAGCAACTCCTTATGCGCTAGTATATGGAGTTGAAGCTGTCATCCCACTCAAGCAACAAATTCCGTCGCTGTGAGTTGCTATACATGAGAGATTGACCGAGGATGACAATGCTCATTTGCGTCTTGAAGAATTGGAGGCACTGAACGAAAAGAGACTCGATGCACAACAAAGGCTTGAATGTTATCAAACCCGCCTATCCAAAGCTTTTAACAAAAAAAGTGCGTGCACAATCTTTTCAAATCGGAGACTTGGTGCTTACGGTAAGAAGGCCCATCATCATAACTCACCGTACTGGAAAGAAGTTCACCTCCAAATGGGATGGGCCATATATCGTTTGAGAAGTCTACAAAATGGTGCCTACAGACTGGTCGACCAAGATGGCGTAAAAGTTGGCCTGATCAATGGAAAATTCTTAAAGAAGTGTTATGATTGAAAGCAAGACATAAAATGTCAAAACAAAATCAAATCCTCCTTGACACACGAGCCTAAATTGTACGTCACTCTTAGCCCACAAGAGTATAAACTGTGAACAATCTTTATCTTTTACAAATTTAAGAAGATTTGAACTATGTCATGACTTAATCCCATTTTCAGGTATGTAAGCAACTTAGACATCCTCTAAGCTCAATCACAAATTTGTAATTGATTATGCTCCAGTAACTACTATTGGGGACATTTGCAAAAAAAAGGTAACAAACAATGGAGCAAAGGATCACGTCTTATTGGCAAAACTAGATGCTTAACAAAAGGAATAAAAATTAATGTTCAAAGAACAATTCTGATAAATGCTAAGTAAAAGGGTTCAAGCCCTCCAACTCATCCTTAATTGTTACCAACTCTTCTTCAGCATGACGTAAGGTCTCGGCAGCTGCCTCGTCTGAAGGTTTTATAGACTATATGGTAACTATTTCTCTATGGACCTCTCCAACCTTGACTGCTGCCCCTTGCAAGAACTCCCTCTATTGCATAAGGGACGAAGACAAGTCTTATTACCATTTCGTCAGAAGCTCAAGCTGTTCCTCAACACTCTTCAGCTCAGCCTCAGAGTGCTCAACTTCTTTAACCCCCCCAGCTTCCTTGTTCAAGGCCTCCCGGAGCCGACTGTCTACATCCTCCAACTGCCGATCGAGGAACTCCTTAGTAAGCACCTCAGACATAATAGAACTTGCCTCATCGTAGGCCGCGACTCTAACAAACAAGGTCTCTAAGAACCCTTCTATGCATGAAACACTGGCATGTTCAAAACGCTTCATGGACTCAAGAACAAGCATATCCTCATTCTTGAGGGAAGAAATGAAGCCAAGCAAGGTGCCTACTAACCTCTCGTGAAGACTTGTCCACAGTTTGCAAAGGAAATCACTTTCATAACTCCGAAGGAATTTCTTTGCCTCGAACACTAAAACCGCCATAGGAGAAAATGCCTTCTTACACCCCTCCAGAGGGTGAGCTCCCTCCGACACAACATCATCAAGTACGATAACAGATGGTACGCTAGGTTCTGCAATAGATTTATGACTACCACTGAAATCCCCGCCATCACTTCCGAACACTTGTTTCTGTATCTGAAATTGTATACACACGTACAAATATATTAAAATTAGGCAAATTGGAGAAAAGGGGATTACTGGGAGGAAAATGTGGCTAATTACCTCCTTGGCAAGATTCTTAACCGACTCGGGATGGCTAGAAGCGCCGCCTTCTTTCGAGCCACAGGGTGCAGAACCTCTCCTAACCTTTTTCCAATGGCAATCCCCATTGCTGCTAACACTATCATCTAAAACTTGTAAGTTCGGTCGTTTCCCTCTAGGAGCAACCAGGGCAGCAAGATTGCGAGGATGATCATGGAAATTAGGAGGTGGGCTCCCTGCATCAGGCATATCACTTTGAGATAAAACAATGCACAACTTTGCTACATGCTCTTCGAGGTAATTCCCATGGATTTCAGCTCACCATTCCTTGCAACTCTTAGAATGAAATTTTCTTTCGGCTACTAGAATGCGAGGGAAACATGCCCTAGCCTTTGAGTCAGACAGAGTCGACAACTGCAAAAAATATAAGCCTTCCTCCAAGGAAGCCTCACGTACGTCACGCGTGAGAATGCTAGGAATCTCTTGGTAATAACCAAACTGGCAGCTGAACCGAAGTAGACTATAAGCTTCAACGACAAATCGATCGCCTTGCCTTAATGAAGGTAGCCCAAGTGGATCGCAGCAAAGTAGTCATCCTCAGATCGTTTATGACTACCATCATCAAGGTCTGAAACGTCCTGCTACTTAGTAATCATAGTGTCAGTCCAGCTGAAAAGTTCACCTCTATGGACCCTCTGACGTGCCTTCTATGGGTCATTACACCTCACTCCACCTTCACTCGAATACATGACCATATTTAGGCTGTCAACACCCTTATGAATTAAATAATGGGTCTTAAAAAATTGTGCAGACCACGCGTAGACATAATGAAGTGGGAATGGAGAATATATCCACAAAGGCCTCTACGACTGCTCAACCTTACCCAGGCCTCAATAAAGGCTTGCAAGGATGGGGACAGCCAAACTTACTGCCCTCCCAATCGCCATGATACACACCATCTTGAAGGTGCTTGGACACACAAAACTAACGTCTTCAGTGGGAAGAGCAAAAACGTTGAGCTAACTAGCCAGGAATGCTGCCAAATATGTCTCCACTCTCAAATTATTATGGACATTAAGGCATATGAAAGGCTCCTCATTGGTGGAGGACCACTGTTTGTGCACGCTAATCTCACCAAACGGATTGCAGGAAGAGTTAGGGCGAGCCATCTTTTTCTCTTTCAGGATGGAGGCGCGGTATACCTTGTCCTTCTTTTACACCAAAAGTTAATCCAGTCTCCAATAGAAATTGAAGAGCCTTAGGCGACATCTGAGCCGCTGCGCAAAATATGGTAGGCATGGAACAAATATTAATAGGATTGGGGAAGGTACCTCTTGCCTTGCTCATTAAGACCTACGAGCCCCTTTGCACTTGGAACCACCTCATCATAAAACCTCCCATAGATCGAGAGCTCGGCCAGACTTCGTAAATTATGAAGAGATATGGATACTTCACCATAAGAAGTGAAAAGTGTGTTAGTGGAAGGACACCATGCCTCATAGATCACCCGTAAAATGTTGGAACACTGATCATAAGTGAATATCGAGGCATACACTGCATCATAAATCTGGACTGCCTTGAGCTCACGTTCACAACAATTGAGTACATCCTTAATCTACTCCTAATAACCCTCGATAAATCGGAATTCGCCGATGTATGGAAGTACGCCACCCCACTTGGCCTTCCCTTCCACAATTCAACGCCCAAAAATTGGAAGAAGAACTGACCTGACAGCAGCATGATAGTGAGACGACTGTAAGGTATATGCCCTTGAGCTCTTACTAAAAGGAACCTCTCGAGTCCAATCCACTCAATCAGCAACCGCTAGCCTAGGCCAGGAACGGTTGAAGAGGGAAGAATAAGCCGCCAGAATCGTGCCTCTCTCAATAGGGTGACCCTCTTCATTAAGAACAACCAAATGCTCCATGCACAAACAAGAAACGCTGCTCTTGAATGCACCATAATATCAATTACAAAAGAATGCAAGCAAAGAAAAGGCTTTAGTTAAATTCTCGTAAATGGGAAGGGTGTTAAAAAAAATTCAAGTTTAGTAGGTACACGTGGGTTAAAATTAAGCCTGAAACTCAAAGGCTCAAAAGTTCAAACCTAGTAGGTACACGTGGGCTAAAATTAAGCCTGATACTCAAAGGTCCAAAAGTTCAAACCTAGTCAGTACATGTGGGCTAAAATCAAGCCTGGTACTCAACGCCAAATACAGCCTAAGCTAGACCCATCTCCTTCCTCCCCATCGGCTTCTTGACAGCCCTCTCCGCTAGCCACCAACACTCGCATTAGCGCCACCTAACGACCATAGTGCCTAGCACCGCCTTCGCCACCATAAGCCCGGTCAAGCTACCGCCACTAGGACCTCCGCTGCCCAAGCCCCTGAGTGACGCTGACCTGTCCTCGACGCCAATGCACGAATCCAAGCTTCACATCCCTTACTAAGGAGCCCTGGAGCCTACAGCAAAGCCGTCGTTGGAAAGGCTTACCCCAGTTGCGAAGTCATCGCTTGCGATTGATTTGAGGTAGCCTTCTAGGCAATGGAGCTCCGGATAGCCGACAGAGCAATCCTCCCGGTGGAGAATTCTTCTGATAGAGTAGTCCTCTAGGCGGAGATTTCTTTAGGTGGCTCCATCCACTGTAATTATGACCGCCTACTCTATCACCGCCTCCACATAGTCAGGGAAGCCCAGCTCCTATTAACCGCCGTCTCCCAGCTCTCTCTGGTGTTAGGAAAGAATGTGCATGCCATAAGCCACCCGCAAGCGTTGTCACGGTGTAAGCATACCATCACCAAAATAGGCCTTAACATCGCCCGACGACATCGCTGGCACAATCGAGTACATCGCGACCAACAACCTTCGTGACACGACTACGATAACCTCAACACGCACCTCCAAACTTTACGAGCTATAGATTACAAAAAAGAAAAAAAAAAGAAGAAAAATATGATAAGGGGGGGGGGGGAATCAATGAAGATAACAACCCACCTATCCTCTCCAACGAATCTCCAAACAAATAATTAGTGATCGGACACGATGTAGATATAAATAGGTGAACTAGCCACCTCGAAAGACTACAGAAGACATTGGAATTAGCGCGCGCGCTTCCCACTGCAAAATAATAAACTCTAATGAATACTATTAAATACTAATAAATAGTAATAGCAATATATATATATATACATATGTATCCAAAAAAAAAAAGAAAAAAATCAAAAATCGCAAAAAAAACAACCTTCCTCATGAATAAGTCTCGAAGGGGCATTTTGTAGACACATAAATAATACTAATTAAATAAATATCACGTAAAAAATTGCAATACAAAATACTAATTCAATAATTTTATCTCCATTTAAGGAATTTTAAACAAATACGATTTTTATAATAAACAATTAATCAATTAAGATTTTGAATTAAGCAAATTAGATAATGAGAAATGGAACAGTCCAGTGGGAGGCCAACAAATGATTAATTGAGCCAATCAAAAGGCGACAAGTGGTATAGTCCAGTAAGAGGCCAATAAATAAAGTCTTCAGGTGGGCCCCACATCTTGACAGCCAACGAGATCACGCCACATCAGTAGGTTAGGGTAGTTATATTATCTCTCCTACAACTATAAATAGGAGCCAAAACCCCCCACACAAAAAAAGAAAAAAAAAGGAGGAAGAGAAGGAAAAAGGAGACACAAATTCTCTCAAGAATACTTAAGAACATTCAAGGCATTTTTCATCAAATTCAAAGAATTTATCTCCAAACTCAAGGCGTTCTTCATCAAAAGGTTTTCAAATTCAGTGTTCGATCTAAGATTAGAGCGTCAAACTCAAAGATCAGCGTTAATTAAAGAGATCTACAAACTCTAAAGAAGATCAAGTACAAGCTCTTTTTTAAAAAATTATTTAAATTGAAATCATATCTTTAAAGAAAGAATTAGAGGACTAACTTAAACAACAGAGCCCATATAAATTTTATTTGATTTAAATTATAATTGATTTGTACAAATTTATTCTAAGTAAAAATCCAATCGCAAGATTTTATCCTACAATTTATATTACGAAAACCCTCATATTCTTTTTTTTTTAATTCGTTCCATATACCCCCTTGTAGATTATTAACTTTAAAGGGCAATTCTTAAATTAAATTTGCCATTACATGGACCCGCGCATACATTGTCAGAAGAGCATTGATGTTTTTTCATACGCTTATTTGTAAGGTTTTAAAAATTCTAGGGGTTCCAAATGTATTTTCACAAAGAGGAGAAGGGAAATCACAATTATGGCACAATGTGGGGTCTAGATGCAGTTTAACCTTTTTAGTACCAGCATCTTGTGGGTTTTATGATATTATCCATATAAATATTTCACAAGCTTATTTTCAATACAGTTTAACATAAAAATGTTGAACTTGTCCTCGAAAAAAATGTTCAACTTATAACATGTAATTTAGCTAAGCAGCCTAAGCCTAAGGAGACTTTTCCTTTAGTTCCAGAATGTGCTATAATAGAAAATAATAATAATAAATAAACACTATGTTGGTTCATGGATTCAAGAGAGGCAAAGGTAAGAACATTTTAAGAAAAATTAATTTAGTTTTTTGGTTGGTAATAAAAATGCCAAAGAAAATAAAATTTAAAAGAAAATGTAGTTTAATAGAGAAAATTCATGTGCCTCGGAAAATGGTAGGGAAAATCAAGGAATTCTATTTTCTATCTCTGATTCTCCAAAACAATTATTAGTTTTATTTTTGTATTCATTTTAATTTTAATTTTAATTTTCTCAAACTATCAAAAAGAAATTCTAAAATTTATTTATTTTTTCTTTTTTATTAACATTTTTTCTTTATGAAAGTCATTAACCAGACACATAGAATTTTGAATTTCTATCTTATTCTTTTTCATTCTCAAAACAATTTTTTCTTTAAAATTCTAAAGTCAATCAAAGTGTAAAATAATAATAATAATAATAATGCATAACTTGGCTGCGCGGAGAATGGAGATGAGGACAGTCGGACAAATCGAAAGGGAAGGCCTATCGGCAAGGGCACTATTGGAATTGTCCAATATGGCCCCACGTGTTAGGTAGGTCTGACCAAGATTCATGTGCTTTGATGCATTTCTTCTTGCAAAAGGCTCCTCGAACGTAGTATAAAGTGAGAAACTAAAACTACAGAAGCCAAGTTTGGTAAATTTCAAAATCAATTAAAGGAAAGAAGTTGACCACGCCCCCACTCATTTGAACAAGTTAATTTTCATTATTTTTACTAATTCAACTTTGAAGTCAAATTCATCGAAACGATATCAGTTATTAGCTTGGTTGGGAAGCAAATTGGGTTAGCGGAAAATTTAGAATGATAACTTAAAAATAATTTAGAACTAAGCGAGAGAAAATGATGAAAAAAAAAAAAGGTTATTTTTAGTGGTTTAGAAAAATAGATTTCAATGGATGCAAATCTGCATCCAAACATAGCCATTATTTTTTTTTAAATTTGATGAAAAGAATTAATTGCATTATTCATTAAATTAGTATATGTTGATTAAATGAATAAATGAACAAGTTTTTATTAAATAATTTTAAAAATCATTGAGTAAACAAATACTCGCTAGAATCAAGAAGTACCAATTTTTTAGTTATAAAATGTAGAGCCCTTAATCTTATTAACAAGTGAAGACATCAATTAATTAGGGAGTCGCGGCCACTGGAATTTACTGTCTATTTATGCAGTAGCATCATGTCCAATACTCGACGAATAAAGATTGCCAAGAATATACTTATTTTCCTTTCGTTTGAGGGAAAATTAGTAAAAGACACACGAGTTACAAATATGCATAATATTTATAATAAAAGTTTTTACAAAAATATTAATGAAAAGAATTAATTTATATCAAACTTGATACTTACTAATTGTACTACTATCAATATTTTTCCAAGTTTGATAGAAAAAATGTTAAAATTTATATCCAATATAGTTACAATAATTTTAACTAAGAAATGCTTAATTAATGAACTCTAGTATAATGCTGTCCTATGAAAGGTTAAAAATTAAATGTAAAAAAATTATATTATTTTCAATTAATTATCTAATTTAATTTTAATATAAAATATGAAAAAATTTATATTATTAAAGAAATAATTACAATATCTAGAAATAAAAAAGAAAAGTATTTTAAAATAATATATGAGTAAAAAATTTTATACTGAACACATTTATAATGTGATACATGAAGAGAGGTACTTAACAAAAAATAAGTTAATTTTTTAATTTTATTATAACTCTATAAAAAAAACATATAATTATGTTACATTTATACATATTTATATATATTCAAAATATTAATTTCAATACCTACATAGCACTACTTATTTTCTAAACCAACTATTGAATTATATAATTACAAAATTTATAAATGAGTATAGATATACAATTTAAAATATTCTCCGAATGATCATAGTTTCCAATCACCAATATTAGAGGATATAAAACATGATAGAATTATTTTTTAATTTGAACTTAAATTATTTTCTAAAGTGAAATAAAGCATAGAATTAAAATTATCCTAAATATAAGTGTGTTGACTGAAGCATGGATATGGATTAAAGATTATAATTCTTTAACTGAAAAACTATTGAACTACGCATAAGCTTATTTTAATTTAAAAAGGAGGATGCTCAATAAGTCACAACGCATTCATATCAATCGAAAAAGTCAAAAAAAAAATTTAAAAACATTAACAACATCCTATGTACAAGATAAATGGTGGAACTAAATAAATTTTTATTTCGCATGAGTCATTTAGCCCAGTAACAATATTCAATAGATCAATTATTAGGTGTAATTATACAAATAAATGCCATATGAATACATAGATGTCAACAAGAAGATTTTGTCACACTAGTCGTGTGGGAGCTCGTTAGTGTGGGAGCTCCTTACCTTAGAAATGAAATAAGGTAATGGTCACTCTTATATTAATTACTTCACATGACTATTGTTGACTTGTATCCCTCAAACGCTAACAATAAAACCTAGAAATTCATAGTGGTAAACACAGAAATTTAAATTTTTAGGGTTTATGTACAACTTTTTCTAGTGAAATTCAAATATCTCACAACATTGGGGTTTAGCATGCTAACTCAAGGATTTGCTATAAACTAAAATATCCTTGAAGTAAACAACAACAAACTTTTTAATAAATCACTAAATAGATAATATATTAAATGCATGAATGTGCTACATGTGTTTGTCAACTTAAACAGCATAACAAAACAAGTCAATTGTATAACCTAAACTTAGTTTCGAAGGTGGATTTCCACTCACCCCTTTCTTTCATTTGAATGTGATGATAACCGCTTTCTAGGTCAATATATTAAAAATAAAGTAGAACTATGAAGTTCATCAAGCATGCTATCTAACCTCAATATAGGGTGTGCATACTTACCTTATTGCGTAGATAGCTTGACAATCCACACACATTTGTTATGCTCTGTCCTTCTAACAATACAACAACAAGGCATGGAATCATGCTCTCCCTAACTTAGCATTTACTAACCAGCTTCTCCACTTACCACAAAATTTCCTTGGTCTCTTCTAAATTCTTTTGATAGGCTAGCAAGGTCTCTCCAACAAATCTTCACAAATTCCTCTAATAATTTCGCAATTCTTTGCACTTTAGAGAGTTATCAAGACAAAATATGAGAGGGAGGCTCGTGAATGTTTTTTCTCACATGCAAAGTGGTTAGTTAAACAATAGGTGCATTAGTGTTCACGTGAACAGTGCCTATTGTGTTTGAAATTCCTCTAATTGATTTATTCCCAAGACTATGATTCCTAGGATATGTGGAATGGGCTCTGTGGCCTTTTATGTTGACCTTAAAATTAATTAGAGTCCATCCATATTTAATTATTAATCCAATTTATAATTAAAATCAATTGGAATTAGATCATTTAATTTAATTAAATTAATCTCATTAAATAAACTAAAGGCTCATTATATTTCTATCAATAATCCCCATTTTTAACTGGAAAATAATTCCTTTAGTGTCTTATCCCTAATTTAATTAATCCCCATTGAATAAATTAAAGGATCATCATGTTTCTAATTAACAATCTGATAACTAACAAATATAATGACAAATAAATCATTCTATTTGGTCCATTCCAATTGTAATCAAATTAATTCTACTACAAGACTTCTCAAACCTTGTTGTCACCATTTTGCAAATGTTTTTAAGTCATTGTCATATTCTTATACATCCAATCTGTGGTTAATAACGAGTATAACTTGAAAAATATAGATAACATCTAACCTATTGCCCATATCGTAGTCTATTTTAGGTAAAGTGAATGAATTGTAAGAACTTTTTTGATTGTGAATACTATATGGTACAAGCTTTTTATCTTTTTTTATCCTAATCGAGTAAGAACCTTAGATTAAGTTAAACTCATTGGCTCGATTATATGACTAGATCAATGTTATCTTATAAGATTAATATTTCTATTAGAACACCTTTTCGACCACATACCACCTTAGATAAAGATTTCCATCTTATAGAACATCGATCGTATAGAAAAAACACCTTACTTATTTATAAGGAGACAAATCTCTTATTGATCACGTATATGCCTCTATATACATTCAGGTAGTGGCACGTTATGTTCATAATCTTATCTCATATTTAGATAAATGTTGGTCCTTAACGTCATCATTAATACCCTAATGGCATGTTGACTATCATGTGTACAAGACAACCATGTCGTCTAAGGTATAAAGTTCACACGCATTTAGCATGATCACAAAGGAGACATTAACAATAACAAGTGAACTCTATGTGTCCACTTCATTCTTCAAGTCATTGTTCGAATGTTCATTCTCTAATGATACATCCATATATATATATGTGTATATATATATATTCTTAATATCTCATATTGAACGACATAACACTTATAGTAGAAATATAAAGTGTACAAGTCTTACTAACTCTGTAATGCCTTTTACTGAGTTTGTGACTTACGAATAGATTTTAATAATTGTGTATTAAGATAGTTTTGTATCCATATTCATAATTTTTTATGAATAAGGCTACTTAAAGCAATCACATTAGCATATGTAATACTTTACATGCATAAAAGAAATATTGCCATAATATTGACAAAATAAAAATTAATATTTTATTAATCAATGAATAATAACATGTACAATCAACATCCCTTAAGTATCTCTCATTAATGATGTGGCGTCAGGGAGCATATCACTAATATAATACTATTCAATTTCATTGTGTTAATAATTGAGGTTGCAATTTTCTAGTGTCACACCCTAAATCAAAGATAATTCTACATGGTAATAACTTAGAATGAACATTTTATGCATAGCAAACTTGAGTTCACCTCATGTTAGAATCAATCTTTTGCTAACCCTTCTCTAGTTGATGCACAATTGGTCATACTAGATGATGGACTATTAAGTGAATTCTACTACTAGTGGTTTGACCTTCTAAACCTTAAAGTATTGGTGGTAATCAAAGATGCGTTAGGATCTGACCTCTCTTAGAAGGATAGAATCCATAGTTTAATACCTTGAGTGCCTCTTCATCACCATTATTCCTATGGCTATGCATCATAATTTCATCATTAAAATCATAATTTCTAGAACCATAAAAGTCATCTTATGCTTGTCTTATAAGCAAAATTTGGTATTATTGATGACCACAATGCCTTGGCACTATACTATTCTTGTCTTGCCTATATTGTGATGCTAGCTTCCGACTATTTGTGAAGCCTCAACCTTCTCTAGCTAATCCTAGAGTCCTTCCATTGATTTAGTTCCCTCGATAAGACCTTGAACATGAACTTAAGATCAACATTGTCATCTTTGGACCCTCTGTTTTCTTATCCTCAAAATATTCTGCAAAAATTATATATGTGTATTCAAATATGAAGTAACTTTTAACATTTCACTCTTGCTTTTATAGGCACTCAATGTTCAAAATTTACTTCAACTCATGTTTGAACTCAATAATCCCTCAAAACTCGCAACACAAAACTTAAATCCTCATGCCCTTGTAGTGCGATTCTATTGGTGTCCTAATTGAATGAAGTAATCTCAACTTAAAACATGAAAATGTGTGCGAGAGTGAAGGTGACACTGTAAAATTGATCCAAAATAGAAGGGATTGCTTTAGGAAAGAATACGTGGCTACATGATCACTTGTGAATAGAGAAAAAGGTGATCTTGGCACAAACTGCATGACACAATCAATGGGGAGATATGTGCAACCAATCTTGGAGATAAATAAACTTATTGCCTTATCGATCATGGAATGTTAGATTAATCAATTCCAAATGCAATTCATTGTGGCCAAATTGCAATCAATCCCATAAGGATACTGATGATTAAGCTCAATTAGGTTAGTTTGGGTGTCATGATTGCTTGCTTAGGATTGGCGATTGGTTGCAAGCTAGAAAAATGTCACAAACAAGAACTTGCATCCCATCAATCTTTTTTAATCAAATTCACTCTCAATCAATTTATACCTCAAATTCTTGCTAAGTTTGAAGGCAATGTTATGTTTTTCTTCTTATTTTTTATTTACAACTTTAATTCTTTTATTTAGATTTTTTCATTTCCTTCACCTATTCAATTTTTTGAATAATTTCTTCAAAGATTCTCACAAATTTTCAGAATATTCTCTTATAATTCCTAACAATTTAGGTTTAAACTCATTGAAAAGTTGATCTTTTGTTTGTGTAAGTCTCTTAAATCACAACGTAATAATGAACAAATACAATCTAATCTACCATCCAAGGATGAGATGATAGCGAAAAAAAAGGTGGATTTTTTTAAAGTTTTTTTAATAAAGGGTGAAGATTTTGAAAGAAATGAAAGGGAGACAATAGATCAAAAAGCAACATGAAAAGAAAAAGAAGGATGAATGTTTTAGTGCCCATACAAGGCACCAGATTAGAAACTGACATGGCTAAATTTGATACCAATTGATGAGAACACAAAAGTAATAGATCAAAAAACAATGGGGTGGTCATTGTGTACCCAACCTCAAATGAATCAACTTACGTGAACCATGGAATCCATGACAAACGACATAATGAATATATTCAACCCAAGCAAGAAGACAATCTCAATCATTACACTAAGAAGGTTAACAAGGCATAAATCATTCCAAGACCCCTCCTCCCCCAATTACTCAATTTGGAATAATTAAATTCACAATCATTTGAACACTCAAATTCAAGGAAAACTCAAAGACATTATTACTTCAATCTTGATGATCCAAATATTCTAAACACATACATATTTATTTTATCCACAAGTGCTAAAATTATACATACAATGGCTTAAAAATGAAGCAGGTAAGATTGACATATATCCTCCTACCATGCGATCAATCATGACCTCGTGATCACTCCTCCAACTTTTACAATCGATCTTAATGCTATTTTGTTCTTATTCCACACGTACTCACCCACAATCACTCCCATGTTGTCCTCATTCCTACTGAATGATCCTTAGTTGACTCAAGACAATTGCTTGTTGCTAGCAAACATTGGCTCCGTATTTATCACATGCACTTGTTAGGCCCGCTACTTAGACCTCCTCTAGGAAGGCCTTTTATTGAATAACTATGACTTATGTCTCTCTTTTAGGTTTCGCATACTTGTCCTTACAAGTCATCTCCTTCTATGCCTTGTGTACAAGTCATCTCCTTCTATGCCTTGTGTACCAAAACCACCATGGCATCCATTAATTTCTTAAAATTTGCTCTAATCAATAGCCTGCCAGCCACCTTCAATGTTTTAGGGCGAATAAGTTGAATGCTTACATTAGTTTTTGATCAAGTGTTTAGATGGTATGTGAAATCCTTATTGATGTTAATGTTTTGTCTTGTTGAGACAATCTGTCTAAATGCATACACCTATATTAGGAAAAACTAATTAGATAAAAATAAGCAAATAAAAATATTTATGTAATAAATATATAATATTTATATTCTATATCATTGAAAACCACACCCTAAGAAAACAAAACATTATTATTTTCCAAGTTGTCATTAACGTGTCACCACCGTAAATAGCAAATTTCTCACCTAAAAACATATTTAAAAAGTCATACTAATGTCCATGAACCATAATAATAATAAAAAAAACCAACAATAATATGATAAGAATTTAGTAAAAAATCATGCTAAGTGATTTGGATTTCTAATCATGTCCTAATAGCAGTTGATAACTATCTAACATCATTCTATATTTTTTATCTACTAGTATTACTTGAACTCCATGAATGATATAAATATCCCCTTCTATAAGATGTGTGTGAAAGTAATCACTACTAATAACGTACAATACATATTTTTCATGTCTTGATTTGTTTGTTGGTCAAATTGATGTCCAATTTGTAGAACTTTTGTCCTTTCTAGTTGCTTTCATTGTATTTGAAATGTTCAAGATTCTATCATTGACACTTTCCCATCTTTCAATTTGTTTATTGTTCTACGATGAAAATTGTCAACTCTCCACCCACTAGTGCTAGATGGAAAGAGTAAGGGTGTTAAAGAGGTGTATATGATGGATGTGCTTTACTAAGTCAATTTAAATTTTTATCATTTTTGCACACAATAATGCCATGATATTGTGCAACTTGAGAATTGTCCCTAACAACTAATGCTACAATTTGTCGATAGATGGTTGCACTTATTGGCTATTGTTTATTAGGTTCAAAATCTATGTGTTATTTAAAATTTGATGATGATGTAATGTATTTATTATTGTATAGGAAACCTAAGTATAAGAATTCACACTTGATGCTAGAAGTTGAATGTACATATGGGTTCACACAAGAGTGCACGTGGAATCCTAAAGGTAGTTATAAATGTTCAAGCAAGTTTCAATAATACCATAGTCACAGTTACAAATGTACGCCTCAACTATAAATGAAGAAATATTCGTATAGATTTCACTATTTTACAAAACATTTAATTAACTGAAAATTTCATTTTTAGTGTCATAATTATAAGATTGAATAAATTTGCTTGTCTAGATAAAGGAATAATGATCCAATATAACGAAAATTTCCACCTGAAATCTTAAAGTATGGAGAACCTCTCCTATGCTACCCAAATATGTCAATCTTCCAACCATCTGTCAGAAGCAAAATATCGATTTTGATGATCTAATATTTTCTTCAAAGATATAATCTCAAGGTAGTCTATCCGTGTATTTTGGATATTGTGGCAATAAAGGTATAACTCTTTTCCACCTTCACAACATATAATTAATCTTGGATTTATATATGAATTTCTGATAACATTTTCTTCAAACCACACAAGTACACCACAAAATCAAAAAATTGCTTTACTAAATTTTAATCTTTCATTTGTACATGTTGTCTTGTTCGAGTTATTACAAGCACATTAGTATTACAATTGTTTTTATGTTAAAATTTTGAGAACCATAATTCACATCCAACAAGTAATTAATTTCACAAACTCACACTATATGAAACTTTCAATAATATGCACTAATATTTTCATATCCCAATTAAATTTAAATATAATGAAAAATAAGACACAACACTAACGTTATGTAAGAAATCAATGCATTAATCTAAATAGTATAAATTTATTGATCATAAAAAAAAAATATAAGTAGTGTAAAATAATAAAATGCAAATTAAACGTATGATTACCTTCAACTATACGATCATGTACACCAATTTAATTTTCTTCAAGTAATTTGTTGTTTTCTTCGAGGAATGTAAATGGTATTGTGGCATCATTTTCGAAGGAAGATCACTTAAAATATTTTTTGTAAAATTGTGACAATGACATTTATATGTTAATGTTAGTGTTAGTGATTAACAAGAAGGTCAGCATTTTTATACAGTTATAGACATATTACAATATATTCCTCAACTTGATCCCAAATGCATAGGCTTTGTTTGTATTGCCCATGCTCGTAGTTGTCCCTAGTAGCTTAAAGAAAATGATTATAATTTTAATTAGTGAGGAGACAAATTGTGGCTATGAAATTTTGATCTTCTTCTGAAATATATGTGAACACTCAATTTAAAAGACAAATACTATTGAAAAATCATTTAATTTTGTATAAAATAATTTAATTTGCTTATCATGTGATATCACATGTGATCTTCATTTGAATCATATCTAAATCTGTGTGCTTCGTTTCTTGAAAATTCCAAATGGAAATTCTATGCCCTGAATTTATAAATAAGTAATTAAAAATCAAATTTAAGCTGTAATTAAAAAAACGAAAGAATGATAGCCTTTGTAATGTACGCTGTTCAATGGGAATGTCCTAAAGTATTGACATTTCACGGAATCAATGTCACATGAATTGTTTGATCTCCTATTAGTAAATTTTCAGCAGCATATTATATTTACATACGAACGTTGTAATACATGATGTTATAAGATTAATAATTATATATATCAATAAAACTAAATATTACTAAGATATGCATGATAATAACGGATATGATAAAATGATCAAAACTTTTAGATTTTTTGTGTAATAATATAATTCATACCAATTTCCAAGGTTTGAGCACCACTTTGTGGCTCATTCACATACTTGGATATGATTTCGTGAATTCAAGAATTGGTACATGTAACACTTTATAATCGCATTGCCATCTAATATGAACATATGACAATGATACATGACTATTACATTGACCTCCAACACTACCATTACCATTGTGTGCTTCTGTGATTGTTTTACGTGCCTTATCAATTCGCGTCAGTGTTTGTTTAAAATAAATTTCATTCACTCCCCTTCTAAGCAATTAAAATTTCTGTCCAATTAGATGTTTCCATGTGTCATTTTATTGTGGTAAAATGTTAATAATTAATTATTTATATTTTAGAAATTAAAATAAACATAATTCCTAAAATTAGATTATAAAAAAATTAACACTTTTATCATAAATTGCACCACCCATTTAAATCGCGACAAGTGTCGAAACAGACCAGTCATATCATGCCACGTATCAAGTCCTGTAAGTTTAGAAAGAAAATATTGTTGATTCAACAATTAATTTGTAATCGTTCAATTAAAGGAAGTAATACCAAATTAAATATTCTCGGCCAATCAGGTGATGCCATGTCGTCAAGTTGGCAGCAGAGCCTTCTCTATTCCTATAAATAAGGGTGGCCTCTACAAATCAAAGGACACATAGAAGAACCAACTAAAGGAGTAATAAGAAAACTTAAAGTGAAGAAGCATTCAAGGAGTTCAAATCCTCTTCACCAATTTCAAAAAGTTCGAAGGAGTTCATCATTAAATTCAAGGCGTTCTTCCTAAATATTTATCAAATCTTGGCATTTGATTCACATTTAAGTCGCTAAACCAATGGATTAACATTACTGAAGGCTTTGGTCAACATTAAGGGGGATCAAAATTCAAAAGCTCCTTTAATTTCAGCAAGATTCTTCGATTAACATTCGAATTATACGAGTCAGAAGAAGAATCAGAGGACTAAATTAGAGGATAGGATCTATAAAATTTCATTCGATTCAAATTGTAATTGACTTGTAAAAATTTCTTATTTAATAGAAATTCCATTGTAAAAATTTTGTACCACGCCCCTATACTACTAATTGGACACGTCTCTTTCGTCCAAGTCTTATAATCATGTGCACTACTCGATTGTTATGCATTTTCTTGAGTATGATGACTAAAAAGGATTATTCATTTAAGATGACAAAAGAATTAAAACATTGAGTATAACATAATTATATAATTTTTTTTATCTTTTTAAATAATAATTATTTTATTTACTTAAATTTATGTAATGAATCATAATTTTAATTAAATAACATTTATAAACTTTGATTATTTAGTTTTTATTGTTTATATATATCGAGTAAATCATAGTTTCTTGGTCAAACATCTGTTAATGTGACTCTCATTTGGAGCGAATAGATTGTGAATCCAAAACATTACTAATTTAAGTTTTTTGAAATTAGAATACTTTAATTAGAACTGTTAAATACATCTTAAATTATTTGCATTTAGCAGTTTTAAATTGGCATGTATTAGATACTGTGCTTAGTTATTATATTTCCATTACATTTTTCAATAATGAAAAGTCAATTGATAGTCAATAATGGGATTTTTTTTTTCGTAAGTTTGTTATTTTAAGTATATAACTACCTACCATAAACTATAGTTTGACAAACTAGAATACATATTTAAAATACTACGTGATTATATCTGTTGAATCTCCTTAAACATATTTATTTCCTATGCACGAATTGGATTGACGGAATTTTTTAATTGCTATATTACATCTGCATAAAAATATATTTTTTAAATAGATTAGCTTTAAATGTTATTTTTAAATAAAAATTACATTTATGTGACTTTAAATGTAATCAATTAACCTAAATGAAATTTAAATAAATATTTTAAATATTGTTAAAATGCTTTCAACCTTGGTTTAGTATCATTGTTTATGAATTTAATGCTAAATGCTTTAATATATTTTTAAAAATATTATATAGAAAATCTATCACCAATATTATTAATTATTATATATAATTTTACTAATGAATAGTCGTTATTTAAAATTAATCACTGAACATAAATTAAATATTTAAAAAATATCCATGAAAAGAAAAATGTAATTGACTGAATTTCATAGAGATACAGATGGCTTAACTTTAATTGCTACATTTGTATAAGTTTATAATTTATTTCTTAATTAATTACATGGAAGATCATAATGCCCAAATCCTACTGCAAGGGTCGGCCCGGATAATGGAATTTGCTGATTGCTGCCCAAAGTTCAGTTTTTGGGCACTGAATTTAAAAAGTTACTAGGCTCAAATAATTAGCTTCTGCATTGCACTCAAACGCGTCTAAGCACAACTATAATTTCTCTTTGAGATGGGCCTCAGATACATGACATTTTAAGTATTTTTACTTCTTGCTTGTAGCCTTTCTATGATCTAGTTTTTAGTTCTTTATTAAAACCAATGTGAACAAAATAACTTCTAGGGCGATTAATTGTCCCCACCGACATATCAACCTTTTGTTTTGTTAACATTTGGTTTATATTCTAGGTTTTTCTTGTTTGGTTGTCTTCACAAACATATCTATACCATTTCTTTCAGTCCATCACCAATGAAGTCCTCACACGAGACGGCAATCTTGTTTTTGCACTTTCGCTGTGTATTTGTTTAATTTTTTTTTGTCACTTTTATTAGCATGAATTATGTATGTGTAGATCAGATTTAAGGAAAATTGAACTGTTAATGCGAAGGTATCCGATGGCTATGCTGCTGCTATATAGTTAGATAATACACACGTTTCTAATTACCTTTTTTTTTTTTTGAAGAAAACGATAAATCCATTCAGGAACCGAAAGCAAAAGAAAATAAGGAACTAAATCTGTCCAGCCTCCAAAACATGCCTTATACTTCTAACGAATTGGTAAGAAACTAAACTTAGGGATCTACGATACCGAAGAATATCGTCAATCAACACACTATTAAAAGAAATGTCCCCCTTCCCTTGTCTCAACTTGGATATCAAATCCAAACAGTCACCCACCAGCACAACATTTGTCCATTCTTGCACCACCCCGAGCTCAACAGCTTCTCTAGCAACCAGACATTCAGCAATAAATGGCTCCACAACATGATCAAATGACTTCATCAAAGAGGCCATTTCCGCTCCTGCAGCTGAACGAGCCACGACTGCAACTCGTGCCTCACCCCGATCCGAAAAATGTAGCTTCATCGAAATTCACGTGAACAGCATCCGGTCCACGATTCCAACACTCCGGCAACAACGAGTTATTCGTCTACTCGTTAAGACTGTGTGCAAACTAATCAAAATCAGACAATGCTCTTTTCGCATAGCCCAAAGCTTCGTCTGTGGAAACCTTCTGACCATCATGCCTAAGTTTGTTCCTACTCCAACATACACTCTAGAGAATTATGGTTCCTAACCTATACTGATCTTAAATTGGGAACTTCAGCCAGCGGAAAAAAAAGATGTTCGCCATTTGTCCAAATTTTCCAAGCAAAATGGCAATCAAGGAAAATGTGCTTGATATCTTCATTCGGAAAACTATAGAAGGTGTAGTTTGTCTCTATACAGCATCCCCTTCGCCTAATATTGTAAGCAGTGGGAAGACACTCATTACTGAATCTCCCAACAAAAAACCGAACCTTGTTAGGAACCGGAGGGTGCCAAACAAATTTCCAGGGTTCCATCCCATATCCACGACGCTTGCCTCATCAGAAACCTTTTTCATTAGGTTCGAAGATCTTCCCAAGTGGTATGCTTAGCGTACAGCGAATGATCAGATGAATAATGCTATATTTGACAATCATCCCCTCTATATCTCCACAAAGGGATTTGCTGAATTAAACTAGCATCCTTGGGAAAGAATAACGCCTGAATCTTTTTGGCATTCAATATCCGCTGCTCTTAGATAATTAAATCACTAACTTTAAGTTCACTTCCCTCACGGGGGCACCATGTAATAGGCTTAAAAGTGGCAGGGTGAGGTAACCAACCATCGCTCCAAACTCTAATCCCACCGTAGGCAATTAAAATATTTGTCCAACTAAACGCCGCCATGTGGCATTTTCCCAAAATTAAATATCAATTATTAATTATTTATATTTTAGGAATTAAGTTAAATACAATTCTTAAAATTAAATAATGAAATAAATTGTTATGGTGCTACAAAATTAGACGACAAATCAAGTTGCAACACGTGTCAAGATTAGCCAATTAAATCATGCCACGTGTTAAATCTTATAAGTTTAGAAGGAGAATATTATTGATTCAGCAATTAATTTGTAATCACCTAATTAAAGGAAGTAATGCCAAATCAAATATTCTCGATCAATCAGGTGGTGCCACGTCATCAAGTATATATGCTAACAAAGCTCTCTCCACCCCTATAAATAGGGATGGTCTCTACAAACAAAGGGGACACAACACACAAGAAAGAAACAAGACAGGCAAAAAGCAACCAGGCGATAGCAGCAACAAAATAATTCTCTGTGAACAAGAAAGATTTCAATTGAAAAAGCATTCAAGGAGTTTAAATCCTCTCCACCAATTCCAATAAGAACTTCAAGAAATTCGAAGGAGTTCGTCATCAAATTTAAGGCATTCTTCCCAGAAACGTATCAAATCCTGACGTTTAATCCACATTCAATGTGCTAAACTAATAGATTAACGTTATTGAAGGCTTCGGTCAACATCAAGAAGGATCAAAGCTCAAAGCTTCCTCAGTTTCAGCTAGATTCTTCAATCAATATTCAAGTCTTGCAAGTTGAGAGAAGAATCAAAGGATTAAGTTAGAGATTGTACCCATAAAAGTTTATTTGATTCAAATTACAATTGTATTTGTATAATTTCTTGTTGATAGAAATTCAGTTGTAAGAATTTTGTCCTACAATTTCTGGCACGCCCAGTGGGACCTCTCTACCTCTCATCTTTTCTCTCGATAAAAAAAAAAACAAATTCAAGAATCTCAAATGGCCGGAGAAAAGGTAAAATCATCTAAAGTTACAACCTCAGATGCCTCTAGAGCTGCTTCTGAAAGAGGTGTTATCACTAGAGGTCGAACAAGGCAGTTGACTTACTTCGAAGCCACTGATGAACCATACCATCCAGGTCAAGGGAGCGAAGGCAATAAGAATAGTTCATTCCCCTCCAGCCCTCGCCTAGTTACCTCACCCGGCTTCAACACTGGTCCAGCAATGATGACTGGTGCTTCGAGTCTAAAGGACCAAGTCGCTGCATTGACCAGGTTAATTGAGGGTCTTGCCAAGCATGTGCAAGAACAAGACTCAAAAATTTCCAAATTAATGGAAAAGGCGAAACGTGCGGCGGCTAGTCGGGTCGAAGAGAAGCCTCAAAAAGTTCATGATGAGGTCGAGACATCCAAACAGTAGCAAGACAAAAGAAAAAGGCCTGCTATTGAGGAGTTGCAATCCTTTGCAGATGGCTCCATCCCCGTCAATCAACTAAAAAATTTCATCGAAGGGGCCATCAAAAGTAAGTTTGAAGGGACCATCAAATCATCTCTAACTTATGCAAAGCACTACATGGCTCAGATTGATAGCTTGAAGATGTCAGCAGGTCATCAACCCCCCAGGTTCTAATAATTCGATGGAATGGGAAATCCAAAGCAGCACATAGCCCAATTCATTGAGACTTGGAATGACGCTGGAACTTACAATGACTTCTTTGTCAAGCAATTTGTCCGGTCTCTAAAAGGAAACGCCTTTAACTAGTACACTGACTTGGAGCCAAAATCTATTGACAGTAGGGAACAGTTGGAGTAAGAATTTCTCAACCGCTTCTATAGCACCAGGCAAACAGTTAGTATGATTGAACTTACTAACACTTGTCAGTGGAAGGATGAGCCTGTCATTGGATATATCAATTGTTGGAGGAATAAGAGCTTGAATTGCAAGGATAGGCTTTCAGAGGCTTTAGGCATTGAAATGTGTATTCAAGGAATGCCCTGGGGGTTGAAATACATTTTGTAAGAGATCCAACCAAAAACTTTTGAAGAGTTGGCCACTCATGCTCACGACATGGAGTTGAGCATGGTGGCCAGCAGAGTCTATGGTTCACCCATACAAGACTCCCAGAAGTCCAAGGAAAAACAAAAGGGGGGCAAGCTCTTCTCCAACAAACTTGCCGCCGCTAAGGCACCAGCCAAGGAGTCAATGGCGATCAAGACGAAGCCTGCTAAACTGTTGGCAAAAGAATGACCTGTTGAAAAGAAAGAGGTCCCGCCGCCAAATAAGCTGACCTTGAAGGAGATGCAGGCCAAGTCATACCCTTCCTAGACACAAACGTCCCAAAGATTTTCGATAACTTACTAAAGGTCAAACTCATCGACCTGCCGGAGATGAAGCAGCCTGCAGAAGCTGGGAAGACTGACGATTCCAAGTACTGCAAGTACCACCGCTTGGTCGGGCACCCTATCCATAACTATTTTGTATTCAAAGATAAAGTTATGGAATTGCCTGCAAAGGAAAAATCACGTTAGAGGATGATAGTGCCAATATTAACACCATCACCCTCGACGACCAAACAAATGGAGTTGATGAGACGAGTAACTCCCCTAATGAAGTTGGCTGCTTCCAAAAGAAAAGCCAAGAGCCTGTTGAAGACTTTACGACTGAGTCTTCACGGATGAGGATTTGATGTTGGGGTCCCAACCCCACAACAGGCCATTGTTTGTGACAGGCTACATTTACAAACAAAGGATTAATAGAATCGTGGTTGATGACGGCTCTACAATCAATATTTTACCCTTAACGACATTAAGAGAATTGGGTATCTCGATCTCTAAACTTTCAAATAGCCACTTGATGATTCAAGGATTCAACCAAAGGGAGCAGAGAGCTTTGGGCACTATAAGGATGGAGCTACACATAGATGATATGGAGTTAACCGTCCTGTTCCATGTCATTGACACTAAAACATCATACAACTTACTTCTCAGATGGCCATGGCTCCATGAGAATGTAGTCGCCTCTACCTGGCATAAATGTTTTAAATATTGCCGCAACAGTACTATGAAGAAAGTGTTAGGCGATTGCAAGTCCTTCACTGAAACTAAATCCCACTTTGGCGATAATAAGTATTACTTGAATAAAGTTGGAACTCTTGAAACTAGTAGCTCCCAAAGCTAAGAGAAGCGAGAAAGTAGCTCCCAAAGCCAAGAGAAGCAAGAAAATGGTCCGGTAAAGAAAGACGAGGCCAGCAAGGTGCATCCTAAAAGCCGTTAAGGCAAAAGCCCAGTAATTGATGATGCTCTTAAAGGTCTGACCCTACCGCTGACCCAAATTAACAGCCAAGAGAAGCTGTAGGGGAATGCCCAGAGGCTCGAGAGTTGAGGACTGCAAAAGGCTTCGGTCCCAAGGCGTATAAACTCCTTGTCAAGGTTGGAAACAACTCTTAGCAGCAATCGCTTTTGGGGAAGCTTCCCTAAAAATCCTCAAGTCAAATTCATCAAGCAGAGTTTGGGTATGAACAGCCCAAAGGTCTTGTTCGCATTGCCATAAACGGAGCTACGACCAACAATATCATTGAGACTGACTGCTTTTCAAGGGTCAAGGGCAAACCAGCATGGGTGTCGGTCTTTGAAAGGCTTAGCCCACCCAAAAAACAAAAGTGTAGGAAGATAAAAGGGGGCATCAAAAAGACCTCGAAGCAGGATAAAAAGCTTCAAAGCTTGATCCCTTCTCACATGCAGAGACAAATAGATTTGGTGGTATCTTGTAACAGAGTCCTTAAAGCTAGATTCCAGATAATCATCTTCACTAAAACTTAAGTGGCAGATAATGATGATAAGGAAAGTGTGGACTCATCTAACCACATTGCATTATGCGAAGAAGGACAAGTCATCGAAGAAGATGCTAAGGTTGTGCCACTCCAAATGGAGGCAGGAACAAAGTCTATAATAGATGAATTGAAAGAAGTGGATCTACGAGATAGTAGCGACCCTCGACCCATTTACCTTAGTGCTTTGCTGACAAATGAAGAGGCTAACATGTATATGAGGCTTCTCAAAGAGTTCAAAGATGTATTCACTTGGTCATATAGAGAAATGCCAGGCTTAGACCTAAAGGTCGCCGTACATCACCTGTCCATAAAGAAAGGAATTCGGTCCATTAAACAAGTGCAACGCCAGTTCCGACTATAGTTGCTTCCCTAAATTGAAGCAGAGGCTAATAAACCGACCGAGGCTGGATTGATTCGGGAAGTTAAATACCCCACATGGATCTCTAGTATTGTCCTGGTCAGGAAAAAGAATGGACAAATCTGGGTGTGTGTTGACTTCAGAAATCTTAATGAGGTATACCCGAAAGATCATTTCCCTCTACCCATCACCGAACTCATGATCGATGTTACTATAGGGCACGAAGCCCTCTCATTCATGGATGGATCGTACGGGTACAACCAAATTTGCATGGTGCTAGAGGATGAGGAATTAACGGCCTTTCATACACCTAAGGGCATATACTACTATAAGGTGATGCTTTTTGACCTCAAAAATATGGGAGCCACATACCAGAGGGCCATGTAGAAAATTTTTGATGATATGCTCTACAAGAATGTCGAATGCTACGTCAAAGATCTTATGGTCAAGTCAAAGAAGAAGTTGGACCACCTGAACGATCTCAAGAAGGTCTTCGAATACCTTAGGAGGTACCAGCTGAAGATGAACCCCTTGAAATGCTCCTTCGGGGTTGCTTTAGGTAAGTTCCTAGGCTTTATCATCCGCCATTAGTGTATCGAGATTAAGTAGGCAAAAATCGACACCATCTTGAAGATGCCAAAACCTTGAAATATCCATGAGCTTAAAAGCTTGCAAGGAAAACTAGCATATATTCAGAGGTTCATCTCAAATCTTGTAGGTAGCTGTCAACCATTCAGCAGACTTATGAAGAAGGGTATTCCATTCGAATGGGATGAACACTGTAGGAAGGCCTTATAAAATATCAAGTCCTACTTGACAAAACCCCTGGTGCTGGTAGCCTCAGCACTCGACCGTCCTTTGATCCTGTATATTGCTGCGCAAGAATGCTCAGTGGCGGCCCTATTGGCCCAAGAAAATGATGAAAGGAAGAGTGTGCCCTCTACTACTTAAGCAGGATGATAATGCTGAATGAGCTCAAGTACTTGCCAATTGAGAAAATCTATTTGGAGCTTGTCTTCGCCATTCAGAAATTAAGGCTCTACTTCCAAGTTCATAGAATTCGCTTGGTGTCTAGGGCTAACCCATTAAAATACATCATGACAAAGCCCGTCCTCTCTAACAGGCTCGCAAGATGGTACCTGCAATTCCAACAATTTGAAATTGTATATGTACCACAAAAGGCAGTGAAAGGACAAGCGTTGGCTGACTTTCTGGCAGACCATCCTATTCCAGTCGAGTGGGATTTGTCTGACGACCTGCTGGACAAAGATGCTCTTATCGTTGAAATCACTCCTCCATGGAAGATGTACTTTAATAGAGTCTCCCATAGCGGCGGAGTCAGTGCAGGGGTAGTGTTTGTGACATCAGAAGGTGAAGTCTTGCCTCACTCATTCACTCTCACTGAAAATTACTCCAATAATGTAGTTGAGTACCAAGCCCTAATCATCGGACTCGAGATAGCCGTGAACATCAAACAACTCCACCTCGAGGTCTATGGTGATTCCGAATTGGTGATCAACCAGCTGTAGGGAGAGTATGAAGTCAAAAAGCATGAATTGCTTCTGTATTATAGCTATGCTAATACACTTATGGGATGGCTTGGATGTATCACAATTCAACATGTGCCGAGAAGCAAAAACAAGCAGGCAGATGCATTGGCTAAGCTTGCCTCCACTTTGTCCTTACCCGATGCTGAATGTTACATCCTAATATGCAAGAAATGGGTAGTGCCGCCGACACTCGAGGACGAGGAAGAGGGGGAAAATTGCTCCGTAGAAGTCCTCGACGTGGGAAAAGAAGACTGGCACCAACCATTTGTAGACTACTTGAAATACGAAAAATTGCCAGACGATCCACGTCAAAGGTTGACATTCGACGCCGAGCAGCCCACTTAATCTACTTCAAAGGCGTTCTGTATAGACGCTCATTTGATGGAGTGTTCCTACACTACTTGGGTGACGATGAAACCATCCAAACCATGGAAGAAGCACAATCTAGGATCTATGGTGCCCATCAATTTAGACCAAAACTTCTCTTCTGGATTAAAATAATGGGATACTACTGGCCGATAATGGTGAAAATTGCATGGAGTTTACCTAAAGGTGCCAAGCATGTCAGTACCATGCTAACTTCATTCATCAACCGCCTGAGCCATTACACCCAATAGTAGCTTCATGGCGTTCGATGCCTAGGGATTGGACGTCGTCGAGCCCATAACGAAGTCATCTACTGGCCACTTTTACATCCTGGCTGCTACCGACTACTTCTTCAAATAGGCTGACGAAATCCCACTAAAGGAAGTGAAAAAGGAAAATGTTGCCGACTTCATCTACGCCAACATTATCTACAGATATGGAGTCCTCGGTACATCATCACCGACAAAGGAAAGCCATTCATCAACAACACTATTAACAAATTATGTCAAAGGTTTGGATTCAAGCAAAGGAGATCCTCGATGTACCTTCAACAAGACTTTGTGCAACCTGTTGAAGAAGGTAGTGTCAAAGTCAAAAAGAGACTAGCATGAAAGGATTGGAGAAGCCTTGTGAGCCTACGAACCACCTTCAGGACACCTACACAAGCAACTCCTTATGCACTAGTATACGCGGTTGAAGCTGTCATCCCTCTTGAACAGCAAATTCCATTGCTGTGGGTTGCCATGCAAGAGGGATTGACCGACGAAGATAACGTCCGATTGCTTCTTGAAGAATTGGAGGCACTTGACGAAAAGAGACTCGACGCACAACAAAGGCTCAAATGCTATCAAGCCCACTTATCCAATGCCTTCAACAAAAGAGTGCGTATCCAGTCCTTCCAAGTTGGAGAATTAGTGCTCGCTGTGAGGAGGCCCATCATCATCATTCACTGCACCGGAAACAAGTTCACCTCTAAGTAAGACGGACCATGCGTCGTCCGAGAGGTTTATCCAAATGGTGCCTATAGACTTGTCGATCAAGATGGTGTAAGGGTTGGTTCGATCAACAAAAAATTTCTTAAAAAATATTGCCCTTGAAATTAAAAAAAAAAGCTTCTTGATATGAGTATAAACTCTCTGATCAAATTTCAAGTCACTAGACTCCTTGATATGAGTTTAAATTATCGAAATTGTTAAATGAAACCCTCCTTAACATATGAGTTTAAACTATAAGTTACTCTTGGCCCGCAAGAGTATAAACTGTGAACGGCTAAATCTTTTAACATATTCAGTTGGTTGAACTACTTTATGACTTGATCCTTTTGTAAGGGTACGTAGGTAGCTTGGATATATATATATATATAAATTTCAAGTTCAATCATGGAATGGCAGATGCATTTCAAAGGAAAAAAGAGTAATTCATTGACAATGGGTAAACGAAACATTTTTTTCATAGATCGATGATTACAACACTTTGAATACAAATGGTGGAAACAAACAAGTCTAGCCAAAAGACTTCACATCATCCAACTCCCTCTTGGCAGCCTCAACAGAAGCCCTCGAAGACTTCAAGGCCTTCGCCACCTTGCCATCTAATGGAGGAGTCTTGGTTATGATCTTGATCTCTTCCGTCATTTCTTTGACTTCGGCCAAAGTACCTTCATGGGCTTTGAGCTGCAATGCCAAGGACTTGGAAAGCTTCTCCCACTTCTCTTTCAAAGCTGCAAGCTGGGCTTCCACATTCTTCAACTCTGCCTTCATTTGGTTAATTTGCTCAGCCCCCTTACTCTCGTTAGCTTGGGCTTTGTGGAAGCGACCTCAGGCCTCACTAATCTGTTGGGTAAGGACCTCCTTTGTTGGCTTCTCAGATGCCTGAGACCTCGCATCGTCATAAGCTGTGGCCTTAGCGAACAATGCACCCAATGAAGCCTCCAAGTGAGAAATATCAAATTGGCTTAGGCTTTTTATTGACTCAATGACTAATGAGACGCTGTTACTAAGGGAGGAGATTGACTTGATTAGGGTCTTCTTTATTTGCTCACGAAGGCCAGCCCATAACTTTTTCAAATATTCCTTCTGATAATCATGAAAGAATTTTTCGGCCTTAAATATAGAAACCCCAGTGGAAGGAGTGGCATTGGCAACTACCCTCGAAGTCGACCCACTTGGGTCGCCAACGGGAGTTAGAAGTGGATCATGTTCGCAATTAACCCCTACGAACCCTCATTAGCATCACTCCCAAAAACATGCTCCACCAGCTGAAAATAACAATAATGATGAAAAAAAATTAGGTTATCATTATTACTAAAAGTGTTATTACATAAAAAAATTAGAGCTGGAAAATACCTGTTTGGCATAGTTCTCTGTGGACTGCCTGCGGTTTGGACCCCTGTCTTTTGGAACCGAAAAACCCGAATCCCTTTTGGTTCGCTTCCAATGACGGTCGACAGTGCTACTACTGCTATCCTCTAAGATCTCGACGGCTTTTTTCCTCTTCGATGTGCCTGGCAGATCAGCCATGGTAGCGGGAGCAAGATGTGTGTCTTGGGCATTGCCAGCGGGTGGACCAACACTGCTATCCCTTGGAGAAGCATCACTAAGTGAAGGGTCGACTAGGTAAGCGGCATGTTCCTTCAAGAAATTGCCATGGACAACGGCCTACCATTTCTTGTAGGCGGCCGAGAAGTATCGCTGCGCAAAAGTGGGGTTGTGAGGAAAACGTGCCTTAGCCATAGATCGAAGCAAAAGGCATAGGTGTCAATAGTGAAGGCCATCCTCCAAAGAGTATTACCTCACATCATGGACAAGCGACCCAGGCACCTCTTGAAAATAACCGAACTGGTGACTAAATCGATGAGGACTGTAAGGTTCGACATCAAAATGATCACCTCACCTTAAGGTTAGGTAGCTTGAGCGAATGGCCACAAAATGATCTCGTTCAAGCTCCCTGTCATCATCATTATCTATGTAAATAATGTCATTGCCTTTGGTGACCATGTTGCAAGTCCAGCAAGCCTACTTGCCTTTATGGATTCGCCTTCGGGCCTCGCTTGGATCGTAAAACTTGGCGCATCCCTCTCCAAAGTATACCACCATCTTGGGGTCCGGCATGCCCTTGAAGACTTGAAAGTGGGTCCTGAAGTAGTGAGAGATCCACGCATAAACATAATGCACCGGGAATGTTGTAGGTTTGCGGGATGGGGGGCAAGAGTTGGCAATTCTGTTCAAACTACTGTAAATTGAGGTCAGAATTGAGACTGCGAGGCTCACATATAGCCCCGTAGCCATAATCCCAGCCATTTTAAATGTACCTAACCGTATAAACCCAATATCTTCGTTAGGGAGAATGTTAAAGTATAAAGGAAAAACTGATATGCTGCCTTGATCTTTCTTTGTCTCGAACCCCATACCCCTATAATAATGGTAGAGTAAGGGGTGGCCCAAGGCACAAAGCCAATATGACAAAAAGGTTGCTATATACATTTCCTTCCTGGCTCCTTCACTAATGCTGAGATTGCCAAACAAGGACTTTTCTTATGTTGACCAAGGTGCATGGGGATTAATATCCCCAGATGGGTTGTATGTGGATCAGGGCCGTACTGTCTTCTTTTCCTTACGGGCAGGAGGCACGAAGTATTTTGTGGCCTTTTTGCACCAGAACTTCACCCACTCAACGATCGGCAATTTCTGAGGTTGGCCCCCAGGGACCTTGCCGCAAAGCCTGTGGAAAGCATAGAATAGATATTTACACGAGCGGGGAACAAACTTCGCTCCTGTTCCACCAGCTCCTTAGCACTTGGGATGACCTCGTCATAAAGCTTTCCCCTAATGGGGAGCCCGGCCATTGAACGTAGGTCATAAAGAGATACTGATATTTCCCCGAGTGAGGTTAGTAAGCTATTGGTGAGAGGACACCAGGTTTCAAGAAAGGCCTTCATGATCTTCGTGCTCCAATTGTATGAAAAGAACAAAGCATACACTGCGTCAAAGATTCTGGTGGCATCCAGCTTAGGTTTACACTTGCTGAGAACATCCTCAGTCCATTCTAGTATCCAAGATGTATCGAAACTCGTTAGTCAAGTCAAGCTAGCTACCCCACTTAGCCTCTCCACTGACAATACGATGGTTGAGTGTAGGCAAAGGAACAACCTCGTCAGAGGGTTAATGATGGTTGGGCTGTAGGGTCCATGCCTTGCCGGCCGTCCCAGAGAAGTAGGTTGCGACTATTCATCCATATGCCTAGAAGTAGTCAACCTAAGCTAGGAAACCACAAAGTGACCAATCAAAGTGGCATGCACAACCAAAAAGGTGCCTCGCTCCACCCACTGGTTTCTATCGTCAAGCATGATCAAACACTCCTCAACAGATTGTGCAACATAACTCTTGAAATGTTCCATCGTTGGAATTGCCATACAGAAAAGAGATGAGTATTAGACTCAATTGGCTTGAAACATGGCTAAAACCATACATAACAATTAAAAAGGGACCAGTCTAAGTCCATGGATAAAGCCCAATCCAAGGAACCAACCCAAGGGACTAGGGATCAGCCCAAGTCCAAGGGACTAGGGACTAGCTCAAGTCCATAGGTCAAGCCCAAGTCTAAGGGACCAGCCCAAATCCATAGATCAAGTCTAAGTCCACAGGTCAAGCCCAAGTCCTTGGGTCAAGCCTAGATTCAAGGAACCAGCCCAAGTCTGAGGGTCAAGTCCAAGTCCAAAGGACCAACCCAAGTCCATGGGTCAAGCCGAAGTCTCTAGATCAAACCCAAGTCCAAGGGACCAGTCCAAGTCTATGGGTCAAGCCCAAGTCCAAGAAACCAGCCCAAGTCCATAGATTAAACCCAATGGGTCAACACCCAAATCAAAGAGTCCAAACCCAAATCAAAGAGTCTAGATTCCAATGGGTCTAAACCCAAATCAAAGAGTTCAAATTCCAATGTGTCCAAACCTGAGTCCAACAGTCCGAAGTCCAATAAATTCAAACCCAAGACTATTAGTTCGAATCCCAACGGGTCCAAACCCAAGTCTGAATCCAAATTCAAGAATTTAAGGGCCCAAGTTCAAAGTTTCCCAAGTCTCCATATCTAAGTTTCAAGAGAACATTCAAATATTTTATGTATAAATAATAAAATAAGAAAATAATAATAATAATAATATACACATATATATGTATGTGCGCGTATTGTTCAAAATATATATATATTTATTTCCAAAAAAAAAAAAGGACGCCAAACATAGCCTTAAGTCATCTGCTCTCTCTCATTTTTTTTCCCACCCAAACAGAGCCCCAAACACACCCAAACATAGCCTTCTCCCTCTCATTTCTCACCCAGCAAACCGTCGCCGGTCGCCCCACTACAGTGCCACCGTGTCACCACGCCCAGCGTGCAGCGCTGCTCGCAGCACCGCTGCGTGACGTTCGGGCCTAGTTGTGCCCAGCCACGGCTGCGCCTTTCCTCACGGCGCTACGCCGCCCACTACTGGTGCCCTCCAGAAACACCCCAGCCACGCTCGAAACAACGTTGCAGTCGTCGCCGCTAGCAGCAACGGCAACGCTTCTGCTGCGGCAGCCCAGCCTACTGCCATCGCCGCCTGTCTCCGCCGTCGCCTCAGCCACAGCCCACCAGCAAACTTGACCGACGGACGGCGATGACCAGTGAGCCACGACAACGCAAGGACGATGCGCGCGAAGCTACAGCATGCCTTTTCCGCTAGTTGCAATAGCGGCCGGTGCATTTTCTTCCTTTTTTATTTTTTTAAAAAAACTTTATTTTGGGGATCGTTGTCAAAATCACCTTGTGATGTTGAGAATTGATGGGAATGGGGTACTCGAGTCGGTGTTCTTGATAGTCGGGGAAGATGATTTTTTTTTTTTATAGCCAAAAGTTGGGAAGAAATAAGTAAGGAAATCAGAAACGTATATGATGGGAATGTGATTCTCACGGCTGAATTCTTGCCATCAATTGAAGGAAGTTAGAAATCACCAATTAGAAGAGGCGGAGTTTCTGGAATCGTAATCTCAGTCAATTGGAAGGGACGCAGAAAATCCGGTGAGAGACGAAGCTGGCGATCCGTTCCTTCCACAAAAAAGATACGATGAAGAAGAAGAAAAAAAAAGAGGAAAGAGAGAACTAGGCCTGCTTACTTAGGCCCAAACGAACAAAAAGAAATGGGCTGGCCCATAAAAAAAAAGAGAGAGAAAAGAAAAATTGGGCCAGCTAACTCAAGCCTAATAGTTTAAAAAAAGAAGAAGAAAAAGAAAAAGGAGAGAGAGAGATAAATAAATAGGAATTTCGAGACTTATCCACGTCAAAATCAAATTCTTTGTAGACAAGTTTCGAGAGGGCATTTGTAGGCAATTAAAAAATTCGTCCAACTAAATGCCGCCATGTGGCATTTTTTGAAATTAAATATCAATTATTAATTATTTATATTTTAGGAATTAAGTTAAATACAATTCCTAAAATTAAATAATGAAATAAATTGTTATTGTACTACAAAATTAGTCGACAAATCAAGCTACAACACGAGTTAAGATTAGTCAATAAAATCATGCCACGTGTCAAATCTTATAAGTTTGGAAGGAGAATATTGTTGATTTGACAATTAATTTATAATTACTCAATTATAGGAAGTAATGCCAAATCAAATATTTTCAGCAGATCAAGTGGTGTCACATCATCAAGCATATATGGCAGCAAAGTCCTCTCCACCCCTATAAATAGGGGTGGCCTCTACAAACAAAGGAGACACAACACACAAGAAAGAAACAAGACAAGGTAAAAAGCAACTAGGCGACAGCAGCAACAAAAAAATTCTCTATACACAAGAAAGATTTCAACTGAAGAAGCGTTCAAGGAGCTCAAATCCTCTCCACTAGTTCAAAGAAGAACTTCAAGAAATTCGAAGGAGTTCGCTATCAAATTCACGGCGTTCTTCCTAGAAACCTATCAAATCCTGGCGTTTGATCCACATTTAAGGTGTTAAACCAGTAGATTAATGTTATTGAAGGCTGCGGTCAACATCAATAAGGATCAAGGCTCAAAGCTCCCTCAGTTTCAGTCGGATTCTTCAATCAATATTCAAGTCTTGCAAATTGAAAGAAGAATAAGAGGATTAAGTTAGAGATTGTACCAACAAAAGTTCATTTAATTCAAATTATAATTGTATTTGTCTAATTTCTTGTTAATAGAAATTTAATTACAAGAATTTTGTCCTACACCCATCCCCAGAACCAACCCTCTAGTGAGGTCTCACCTGGAGGAGTTTCCTCACTGCAAAGATACTCTGCCAAACCATTGATGGCTTATACCCCAACTATAACTTTGAAAAAATTACTCTTGGAAATGTGACAAGTCTTTAAAAATCATCCCATGAGGCTGTTTGGATCCTTGATAATCCTCCACCCCCACTTAGCCAACATTGCTAGATTAAATTTGTTTCATTTACTTTTCTTTTATTGGCACTGCTTTGTACTTCATGTCGTATATAAACAATGTTATTAAAACTGTACCAATGATTAAATTGAAACATTAATTGAGTTACTAGGTCATTGATTAATCCACTTCTAAAAAATCTATTATTTTAAATTATATATAATATTACACATGTACACACATATAGGAATATTGAATGAATTTTATTGAATAAATTCAATTCAATTCATTAATATGGCTATTGACAAGCTTTAAATGTGACACTAAAAATTTAATAAATTAACGAAAATGAATAATTATTATATAAATATAAAAAAATTTAATTAAATTCAAAGAATGATAAAAATGTCAATGTTATAAATTAGTTTTGTAAAATAAAAGCAACTCAATTAATATTAAAATGAAATATTTTGAGATGCAATATTTGAATTTTCAATAATTCAATTATATATATATATATATATTTAAGAATAGTTAGATAAATAAAACTCAATATAAAAAGTAAATATATATAGATATAAATTAAATATTTAGGAGATAAAAATGTTAAAAATAAAAGAAAACATAAAAATTATTTTTGTTGGTACTTTGTTAAAGTTGGCACTTATTTGGTGCAAAATATTTGGAAAAAATATTGTAGAAACTTATTGAAAAAAATTCAAATGTTTCTTTCCAATAATTTTCATTAATTGTCAAGTCGAAGAATTTTGAATTGAATGGAAAGTGAAAATTTTGACTTTGACTAAAATATTGGAGTCCAAATTTGGGTGGAAAAAATCTACAAAAACCATCAATCTAGGGAATGATTTGATCACATTAATGCAAGGCAATGGAAGATAAAATTATGCTAAAAAATAGGAGAAAATTGCACCAGATGGAAAGTCAACCCATTGGAATTAGTAACTCCTGCTGAAACTCTTAACACCTGGTAGTTGGCAATGACAGATTTTGCACCAAAACTTAACTAATGATTTGGAGGTGATTTGTAGCTGATCTTCTCGGATTTGTTGGAGTAACACTATAGAATAAAATGGGCTAAAGTCATGCAAAGTTGGATGTGTCTTCTCTTCAAAGATTTGAGAGCTTAAAGTGTGAAAAACACTTACATTCATGCATTTGTCTTTGATGTATTGATGTATTGAGTTTGTACATGCTCTTGCGATGAGCTCACTTCATGTCAATGTGGACATTGAGATCAAAAGGGGTTTTGGCTAGACACTTCTCCTAGGCAGAGTGTGGTAGTGCACTAGTTAGGGACTTGATGTAAATGAAGTGAGAGAGAGAGAGAGAGAGAGAAGAGATTTGTGTTTCATTGTTTTTTGTTGTAATTACTTGGAATAGTTGGTCATTTTGATTTGGGCAAGGGTCTAGCAAATGTAGGAGTGTTTGAGGCTTTGAACTGCATGAACATATCATGTGACTTTGTAATTACTTTTACGTTATGTTTTGCGTGTGTGGTGGTGTTACAATGTTGGCATAAAAATAGTCCAAAGCAATCACAATATTGTTATGTTAACTTTAACTTGGATTTACAAAACCCAGCGTAACGTATCCTACAAGTAGTGTCAAGTCATGTTACCTTTTATGGAATTGGTTACAAGTAGTTGAGATCCTAGAACTAGAGTTCGACCATGAGTGAAAAAAAGTGCTTTAGCCAAATGGCCCCCACTATCGGATGGGACTAATACCCATACTGGACGGCTAGAATGTAAGCTTTTATCAAGCCTTTTGATGAGAAGGCTTGGAGCTCCATCACCAATAGATGGACAGCACCAATGACCAAGAATGTTGGTAGGGATGTTGTGAAGGATTTAAGTACCTATATAGCCGAAGAAGAGAAGACAAACCTCAGAAAATGTCAAAGGCAATCACCGCCATTTTTACGAAATTTGGCGACAAGCAATTTAAATTAATTTCCACTTGTGAAATAGTGAAGGAATCACGGGATATTTTCCAAAATATTCAATAAAGTATAAGCCCTATCTATATTTCTAAACTCTAAATGCCTACTTCACAATTTAAAAATTTAAGGATGGGGGGAGAATGAGACGATTGTCATATTTAATAGAAGGCTCAGTGATATAGCTAACCAAGCATACCAGATTGGAAAGAGGTACTCAAGAGCCAAGCTAGTCTTGAAGGCATTGTGTTCTCTCTTAGAATACTTCTCTACAAAGGTGACAGCCATTGAAGAGGCTTAGGATGTGGAGAAGATGAGATTAGATGAATTGATAAGCTCACTATAAACATTCAAGATGAGCATAGCTCAAACTAAAAATGAAATAGAAATGGCACTAAGCATTGAATGAAGAGGCATGGAGGAGGAGAGCTCCAACGCCAATAATGAGACTATTAGTGTAGCCAAGAAATTAAAGAAGGTGGTTATAGTCATATCCTTGCCCAATGTGCAAACACATTGAAGAAACAAGGCAAATCGATAGCCACAACCTGGAGCAAAGATAATTCAAAATTGTAAGAAGAGGATGAACAAATAAGTAACTACATTGCCTTCAAAGGTGCTGGGTTAGTAGCCAAAATTGCTCGTGTTGATGCCACAATTTAGGAAACAAAATTAGGTAGTAGCAGTAGCAGTAAAGCAGTAATACTAACTCTAAGGTCATATATGAGAAATTAATATTCACCTATCAAATGATGTACAATAAAATTTTATCCCTAAAAAATGAAGTCAAAACTCTTCAAAAGGAGAATGAGGTGTTGAAGGATGAAATTTCCATGGTGTCAAAATAGCATCAAGAGGTAGTTTTGGGAATTTGAACAAAACAAGAAGACCTTGGAGAAATTGAACAAAGGAAAGGCAAAACTTGATAACCTGCTGGCCATAGGCAAGATGTCAAAGGATCACTTTGGGATTAGATTTGTTGAACAACCAGGCACTAACCAAGCTACACCTAAAGAGATCTAATTTGTGCTAGCATCTGTTTAGACAACTACACCTAGGTGCCAACATCTGTTTAGGCATCCATACATGGTGTTGCATCACGAAGTAACAAAACATAAGAGGACCTTAATAGTGCACAACTCAGTGTAAGTATTGCCATAAATCTGATTATGTTTATATTAAATGCTTCACTCATCTAAAGGACTTTGTAGATGGGAGAGATATTGATCCTAAATTCAAAAAAAGGACGATATACAATATAAGAAGGTATGGATCAAAAAGTCTAACTTGTGTTGCCACACAATTGAAGCTACAGTGCACGGGTGCTTCAACATCACCCAAAACTTTGATAGTGATGGTTCACAGTATGGGATTGGAGACAACACTAATTTAATCAATATAAAAGCTTTTTGGAAGATTTGCCACCATTGGAAAATGACAAAAGAGGTGTATCAATAAGGAAAGGGCCTTGTATGCTAATGTAATGCACAAAGCTATAAATGGTGTATGTAAATGCCACCAGGAAGAAAAAGAATTGCAAAAGTCACATTGGATGTTGTAGCATAGACATTCATCTAAAGCATTGAAATTGCAACTCATGTATTCAAAGAATCCCACTAATGTATCTAGTATTGGAGTTTGAACCAAAAAGTGGAGTATGCCTAAAAAGATGGTCAAAGTTGAAGATATGTAGAAAGTGGTCAAAAATGACAACAAGGAATATGACAGCACCTTTGAAGTTGCAGCATTGTCATAACACGCGGATGACATGACCAAAACTCTAAACCAAAGGAGATCTAAGATTTTGAGAAGAAAGCTGGACTTATGCTTAGCCTAGAGTCTAGTCTAAGAAGCCTAATATAAAGGGGAAGAAACAGAAAAATTTGAAGGGAGATTTACTAAATTCTTATGCAATCACCTTACTATAATTACTTGGATTTTTGGAAATCTTATTTCCTTTTTCTCTAAAGACTTTAAAACCTCTATATATCTGCTTATTTGCTATTAGCTAATGTCCCTTCACCACTTTCTCTTGTTTGCATTATGTTCCTATGTTGAAGGATTTTATTGTGAAGAAAAAACTAGCAAAGGTTAGGCTGCTCATAGGCAAATTGGAAACACCACTATTAGCTTCGTTGAAGTGTACTCTGACTCCATGGAGACTATTTTTTCAAGAGTCTCAATACCATTAGAATCTTTGCCCAATGAGATTCTATCCTTAGAGGTAGAACATATGGGTCTAGGGAACAAAGGGGAGTTGGGATAGATAGAAGCTCTAAAATTCCATAAGATAAGATCTGACTAAACGAGAAAATGATTATAGCTAAAGGAGAACTTAATTATTTTTTAGACTTGTAAGTTAAGCAATGCAGTGATGTCGTTTTTATATTTTAAAGCAAGTATTCCAAGCGAATGGTGAAAAGATTTTGGGCTAAAGAACTCCTACGGTGTTGGAATACCAATGCTTGTTAATACCAAATTATCGAAGGATGATGCTAGAGTTCCAGTTGATCCCAACTTGTACAAGAGCATTATTGGCAACCTACTTTATCTTACTACAAGCAAGCCAAATACATGTTACAGCATGGAAGTTTGTGCTTGATTTTAATTAGTCCCAAAGGAGAGTCATTTAAGTACAGTAAAAAGGACAATTCACTACATAAATTATACATTAGATCTTGATTTGTGGTACTCTAAAAACTTTAATCTTATTTAGTTTGATTTAGTGACGCTGATTGGATAGGCAATGTAGATGATCGAAAAAGCACAACTAGAGGATGTTTTTTTTTTTTGGAACTAATATTGTTTCATGGTATAGATAAAAACCAAATTCAATTGCATTATCCATAACCAAGGCGAAGTACATTACCGCTGGTGTATGTTGTGCCCAACTTCTTTGGATGAAGTAAATATTGCAAGATTATGGAATTCACCAAGATGAGATGATGGTAGTGTGTGATAACCAAAGTAGTATTAATATCTCAAAGAATCCTATGCAACATAGTAAGACATAACATATTAACATCGAGTGTCACTTCGTTGGGAGTTGGTGGAAAACAAAGTGATTGTACTGGATTATGTTGGAATACAGCCACAACATGTAGATACTATGACTAATGCTTTAGATTAAACGAACTTTGAGGCCTATTGGCGTAAGCTGGGCCCTTGCTAGCTTAACCTAGCCTGAAAGGCCCATATTTTACAAAGAGAAGAAGGAGGAACTAAAAGTCTTATACAGAGACATTCCTTGATACTTGTGCAATCGATTACCTTCATTACTATGATTCTTGAAGATGCACTCCTTCTTCCTTAAGATTCTTATCCTTCCAAATTTTTATTTATTTGCTATTATCTTTCTTCTCTTCACAAATTCATGGACTCTTGTTTTTGTAAAGACAAAGGTTAACAATGGCAAGAAAAGCAAGCCATGGGCATCTCAGTCACTAGAGTACTAGGTGAAATCCTACACTACCATCACCATCCTTAAAGCAAACTTTGACTCCGCTAACACTTGTTCTAGAAGGTAGCCTAATTCCACTAGAGTTACATCTTGAAGAAATTTTGGCACAAAAAACTGGGGCACAAATTGAACCTACCTAGATTCTAGGCTTTAAGGAAGAGAATCATGAAAATATTGAGGAGGGAGGAGGTTTGGATGCTGAGGGAAGTGAAAGCACCTCAAAGGAAGAACAAGTTGATTTTCCAGAAAAAAAAACCTTGAGGTATCCCCTAAACATCCTATTCCTACTAAAGTAGTTACTGCAATTATAGGCGACTAGCATGTCAATGAAACTCTAGCAATGAAACCCACTAAAGGGCAACAACCCTTGTAGTAGGAGAAGTCTAATAGCGAAAAAAAAAAAAAAAGAAGAAGGGCAAAAGAATTGGTCAAAGTTGTAGAATTCTGCCATGAAGAAACAAAAGAAACTTTCTGTTACCGAAGCCTACAATCTTTAGTACTTCACAGGAACCAATCAAGAAAGGGCAACCCTCTTACAATGTAGAAACTTTATTGTTGAAAAAGTTTTAAATGTGACCAAATATAGAGAATTGGGTTTTGTGGATGCTACCGAGGATTTGGGATTATTGGAGGCTTTAACTACCTTGAAGAAGTATTACCTAAAGTTAATGAAGGAATTTTATTGCAACTTGATGAAAGAGATGAATGATGAAAATTCCCCATGGTTTCACAAAGTATATGTGCATGGGGACTTTGTTAGAATTTCAAGAATAAGATCAACATGGTGTTGGGATTCTAAGTGAAGGATCTATAGGGTGCTTATTTGGAAGGCTTTAAACCCAACTTAGATGAAATTGCTCGTACCTTTAGTGTGCACCATTTGCTAACTTGGCTAATTACCCATCAAAGGAATCCTTGATCCTAACTTTGAAGGGGTTTTTTTTTTTGTGTTCCAATTTCTATCACAAATTGGTTGCCCATCAAATGCAACTTAGGTCACAAAGGAAACCACCCTCTGCTGTATTATTTGGAGACAAGGAGAGAAGTTAATTTGCGTGCTGTAATATTTGAAAATATGATGAATTTTGCTGAAACAAATTCTTCCATGGGGCACTTACCACACCTTGGCTTGATTTCAAGGTTGCTAAATCAAAAGATTGCTGTTGATGATCATGTAGCTATTCCAAAGATTGAGTTTATGTCTTATGACAGAAGATTGATTCACCAAGTTAAGGTGAATGACCTGATTGGACATGGAGTTGCCCAGATTGCTGAAACTTCTACTACTGCTACTCCTACTTGACTTGAAGAAAGCATTTTATACTTTGAAGCTCTATCTAGAGGTATTGACACTTAAATCCGTTAGTTATAGGTTCAAAGGAGGGGCTTTGAATTATATATTGCTACACTTCATTCCATTGCTACCCAGTTTCCTACTAAACCAATGGATGCAGAGGATGATGTTTTAGTTACTGCTAGTTCCTCCACCTCCTAATGTAGTTCCAGACACCTCCTTGGTTGAATAATCTTTGGCATGGTGTGTCATATAGGGAGGTATATATAGTCGAGGGGAGCACAATGAGGGGGAGTGTAGGATTTGGTTCTGGAGCATGCAATGCATGTGTTTATGGCAAGTTTGTTTGTTTACTTTCATGGTCTGCTTCAATATATTGGTTTTCAGCTACTATATTGGTTTTCTTTGTTTTCTAGTCTAGACTTCTATAAACTTCTTTTGCTAGGAGACCATGATATTTTGAAAATGTTGACTCAGCCTCTAACTCTAGTAAAAAAGTTGATGTTTACCATGCTAATTTTGCTGCTCTGACCTTATGCTAGAACTGGAATTCGTTAGTTCGTTTGTTATGATGATGTTGGAATATCTTATAAATTCGAGATATCAATTTTCGTCAAGAGCAATATTTTTGGTTTAATAAAATTTCTTATTTTCGCAATGTGCTAAACTTTTATGAACTTTATGGATTTCACTGTTCATATATGGAGTTGTGGCATATAATGTCAAAGGGGGAGATTTGGTATTTGTGTATGAATTGGCACTTATGTGTCTCAAAATATTTGAAAAAAATATTACTAAAAATTTTGGACAAAGTTTCAAATATTTCTCTCCAATAATTTCCATTAATTGTCAAGTCAAAGAATCTTGAATCGAATAAAAAGTTGAAGACTTTAACTTTGCCTAAAATATTGGAGTACAAATTTGAGTGGAAAATATCTACAAAACTATCCATGCAGGAAACAATCTAATCATATTAATACAAGGCAATGGAAGATATGATTGTGCTAAAGAAATAGGAGAAAATCCACACTACATGGAAAGTCAATGCGTTGGAATTGGAAACTACTGCTAAAACTCCAACACCAGGCCTATGTCTAGGACAGATTTTGTACCAAATCTTAACCAATGATCTGGAGGTGACTTGCAGTTGATCCTCTTAGATTTCTTAGAGTAAAATTGAAGAATAAAATGGGCTGAAGTCGTGCAAGGTTAGGAGTGCCTTCTCTTAAGTGAATTAAGAGCTTGGAGTGAGAAAACACCCACATTCACACACTTGTCTTTGTATTGATGTATTGTGTTTGTACAAGTTCTTGTGAAGATTCACTTCATGTTAATGTGGACAATGGGGTCAAAAGGGATTTTGGCTAGGCACTTCAACTGTGGACAATGGGGTCAAAAGAGATTTTGACTAGGCACTTCACCTAGAGAGAGTGTAGAAGTGCACTAAGTAGTTGAGACTAAGTGATGACTTGGTTTAGATAAAATGAGAGAGAGACAAGAGACCTGCGTTTGGTTATTTTTCCTTGTAATTATTTGGAATAATAGATTACTTTGATTTGAGCGAAGGCCATATAGATGAAGGAGTGCTTGAGGCTTTGAACTACGTGAATATATTGTGTGTCTTTGTAACTGTTTTTCTTTTTGTTTTGTGTGTGTAGTGGTGCTACAACATCAGCATAAATATTTTCCCGTGGAATCATAACATCATTATGTTAAATTTAACTTAGAATTACAACATTTGACCTAACCTATCCTACAATTTTGATCATTTTCTTTTGAAATTTGATTTTTCACTTTTGTCAATAAAATATACAAAATTGATTGTGCTCAATTTTAACATGTTTTGTCTAATTTTCACCAGTTTTAATCAGTTTGCATCAATTCTCTTAACGGACCATGGTATATTCGAACAAAAAATGAATCAATTTTTTATTTTTTTGTTGAATTAGCTAAATTGGTAAGTTTGGTTCGAATTTCAAAACATTGTATTTAATGGTGATAGAGATCAAGGGAATGATTGCCATACAAATACATATAAATGAAATTTTTATCCGGGTTTATGTTTAATTTTTATCTTTATTTTTAGAAAAATTGCAATTTTTGTCCTATAACTATACTTGTTTGACAAAATTGTCCTTTAAATTTTGGGTCTGATAAAAATGTCTTGACATTTCAAAATTTTGGAAATTTCAAACACCTGCCCCAAGCTCATGTTTGCACAATTTGGGGGCTTTTAGCACCTCTGGACACATTGGCAAGGGAATGCCACGTGGAATGATGATGTGTAAAAAGTACCACTTTGATGTCCAGTGTGGCATTTTCTTTACATGCTATCATTTTGCCTAGCATCTTCCTTGATAGTAAGTAACATGTGATTGGAAATTCCCAAATTAGTGTGGATGTGCGATCTAGTGAAATGAGGGCAATTTGTCCTAAAATTACTAAATTTTTTAAAAATGAGAGCATTTTTGCTAGGGATAAAAATTAAAGGATGTTTTTAACAAATGACTATATATACAGGACAAAAATTGCATTTTTTACTTTTATAGTTTGTGTGATATACTCTGCCGATCAGGCGAGTATGTATTAGATAGTGGTAGTGTTACAATTGTCCATAAGCTCCAGTGGCGCAGCCGGCGAGTGGTTCATAAATATAGTTTCAATTGAATATTCTAAAAAAAAAAACTGATTTCCTAACATTTCGGATTTTTTCAGGATAAAGATTTGATTTCTGATATTTAACTTTTCAAATTTGTCTTTGGCATAATACTTTTATTTTGTAGTACTATTTTGAAATTTATAAATGTTGTAAGTGGATAAAAAAAAATTATCAATTTTTACCCTACAAACATTTTGTGTTTGACTAATTTTACCCCACAAACTTGAGTATTGTAAACATCACAAATTTCAAAATTTGTTCTATTTTATTTTTCAATTCAAAAAACTTAAAGGATCAGTTTCCTCACACTAGATTCTTGATGAGCCTGGGCGTGCCAATATATTTTTTAAATTAATTTGTGTTTGGGTTTTAATTACTTTTTAAGATAGAGGCAGGTCTAAGTAAACTTTATATTATAATATTCTTTCCAATCCGTCCAGTGCTCAAACACGTACTGTTCTCCACCCTACCATACCCCAAACTCCTGAATGGGACATTAAAGACTTTAAAATACTTAAATTTATTATAATATAAAAATAGAGATAAAAGTAATAATACTGTACATAAGTTATTTGCACAATAATATACAAAAAAATCGAGCACAATTATAACAAAAGTTGACAAAAATAAAATGTACAATTTGAAATATTAAAATCAGATGAATCAAAATTCTAACATCATTTTAAATTTATTTCATATCTCCTCAATCTTTGTGAAAAATAAGTATAAGACGATAAAATAAACGGTTATCTATTAATTATTGAAGACTTATAAAACGAAAAATAGAGGTAATATAAAGTGTTTACTTTTATCACATTTTACAATATTTGACAGTGAGGAGAAATATTAGTTTTTGTGATAAAATTTATATTTAGTCATGATTAATTCCATTTTATAGTGAGAAAATAGAATCTCATCATATTGAATAAAATAATGATAAGGAATGATATATTTGTCGCATAATGTAACAGAAATTAATTTTCTCACCTAATATAAATTATAAGGACATTTCTTATAGTGACCTTTATATTAAGATGGGAAAATCAAGAAAAAATGCAATGTAAGTTTCTCAGTGGGTGTTTGGCTAAGCGTATTTTTCATAACTTATAAGATTATATAATTTATAAGATGTTTTTATAACTTATAAGCTTATAAATCTTATTTTAAAAAAAAGCTATTAAAGTATTTTGTAAGATCATTTTATAAGATTTTATTAAAATTTATAATTATATTTAATTATAATTTTTTAGTGTAATAATAATTAAAATAAATTAAATGTTATTAATATAATGTAATTGAAGATGTTTATGTCATTTTTAATATAATAAAGTAAACTATAAGAAGTTTTCAAATATTAAGGAGCTTATAAGCTTTAAGCACTTTATTTTGAGAATTTATACACTCTTTTATAAAAAATTTTAGCAATCACTTTTGAGGAGTTTTCAAACTTTCAAACATCTTATATGAAGTTTAGAAGAGTTTATAAACTCACCTAAACACCCTCTTAGTTAAAAGGGTGACACATGATGCATATCACCTCACACCACCATCTTAAAGATAAAATGAGTAGCACTTAGTAAGCATGAATGTCATATCTGTGAAGAAGGATTTTATGTCAATTGATGTCACTAAATGGTTATTAGTTAGGCCTACTCAAATTATGAGAATGGGATAAAAAGATAACAAAAAAATAGAACAATAAAGTGACTAGCAAGCACTCACGAAAACATAGATATTGAAAGCAACTATTAGTGATATGTCCTCTAATGCCAGAAGAAAATGGGGGATGATAGAAGGGCATTTGGTTGTATGCATACCTTCTAAATTAAATTGATAAAATATTAATTTTCATATCAATATTGTAGCAACTTTTATCATATACGTGAATCTTGATTGATATAAAGTATTGCATGTGCTCATATATTTGAGTTAACAAGTTTTTTTCATAAGGAGTTATGAATATGGATACAAGACTTGCTCGACACTCTATCACTAAAATTAGTCTATGAGCCACAGACACTTTAAAAGGGCATTAGAGAGTTGATACGACTTGCACACCTAATATTTGTACTATAAGTGTCATGCTATTCGGTTTGATATATACTAAAAGTACTTGTGTGTGGATGTGTCGTTGGTGAATGGGGCATTCAGACATTGACTTGTAGAATGAAGCAAACATATAGATTTCACTTTTAGTTGTCAATGTCTTGTTTCATGATCATGCTAAGTGTCCCTCGACCTTAGACTTGAGACAACATAATCGTATTGTGCACATGACGGTCAAACAAGTCATTAGGGCATTAATGACCAATATCTATCCCAATATGGGATAGAGCCATAGCCCAATGTATCATTGCTCAATGCGTATGGAGGCATGTATGCATTTAATAAGGGATTTATCTTGTTGTAAGTGAATAAGGCATTTGTCTTATACAATTACTGTTCTATGAAATAGAAGCAATTGACTAAGATAGTATGTGATCGGAAAGAAATTTCCAACAAGAGCATTTGTCTCGTGAAGAAACAGAGATTAGCTAAATGAATGAGTTTGTGAGTTTGACTAACTACATGATTCTCACTCCATCGAGACAAAGTAAGACAAATATATGCGGCATGGTAATTACAATCAGAAGGGTTCATTGTGATTTTCTCAAGTCATCTTAGTTAGGCTATAATGTGAGTCGTAGAATGGACGTTATCCACATCCTTTAGGCTATGCTTGTTGTTAATTAAGAATGAATTTAAAGAGACATACACATAATATTGGAAAGTGTTGTGAGAGTTAAATTGATAGGGCACATAATTTATTTAGTTGCAATTGGATTGGACTAAATAAATTACTATGTTGCTTGTTAATGATGAGATTATTAACTAGAAGCATCATGGAGAATTTGATTTAATTAATGAGATTAATCAAATTATATTAATTAGACATAAAGGGGACTTTAATTATTAATGAGATTAATAATTAAAGGATGTGTGAGATGATTTATTAATGAGATTTATAAATTAAAGCTCATGAGTTATTTAATTAAAAGGGGGTCCATATAGGACAGCTTATAGTTCCCATGTCTATAATATAAATAGGAGTCTTTAAGAGTTCATGACAGAATTCCTAACAGAAAAAATAACTCAAAATTCGTGTGCCTCATCAAGCCAAAAGAAAACAAATACCTAGCCACCCTCTATCATATTCTTTTGGTCACAGTCTTCCTAACCCAAAGTATTCACTCGAGAGCTTAAAAAAATGGATTTTATCGAGTGTAGGAAGAGCTCACAAGCTTCCCAATACTGTGGATAGTTTAGAGGTTGAGATTCAAGCCAAGGCCATCACTTTAAGGGTTATGCAAGAAAAAGGTTGAACGTGTTTCAAAGGTACAATTTTTGTTCTTGTGATTTAAATTCAATATCTTACGTGTTTTGCAACAAAAACGACAGGGTTGTCCTAATTGTTTTCACTGTGTTGTTGATTATATTATGTGTGAAACTTTTGATTTTACAACCAAACTCCAATGAAATCTAATAGTAACTACTAGTGATTAGGAAACTAGGTCCCTTGTGATGAGATTGACGCAGAATGGTGAATGTTCATTTTAATTATTAATTTAATCACATTGTTATAGCTTTCAATTCTAAAGTCTCTAGGATATTCTTTTAAACTTTCCTAAACGTTTGACTCAAGATATTAGCGTGTTTCCCAAGCCTAATTGAGTTAAGTTATGTATTTTGTGATTAACAATATTTGTTCATACTAATCCTACTGTTTCACTTACGTTATTCTTGTAAAATTAATATTTACAATTGAATATCTAATGTGCATGTTTCACTCTGCTTAATCACCGCATAGTCACAAATTAGTCAAAGAGTTAATCAGGTTCTTTAATAACATTCAAGCCATCAAATGTAAATAACAAATGCAAGGACAATTAATCAAAAAAAAAAGAAAAATTCATGCTTTTATAGTCTATCACAACTACAAGGTCCTAGAAAATAATTTAATAATCCTTAAAAATAGCCAAACTCATCAAAGTTAAATTATTCATGTTCAATAATATCTCACAAACACAAGAAAAGGAAAGGATTCTTAGTCTATGAGATGTAAAGAACAGAAGCAATCCAATCCTCGTGCTTTTGCCTCAATGAATTTAAGTTTTTCTCCCTAGCAACTTATTCCTCCTTCAATGCTCCCTTTTTCAGGTCCAAAAGACGAGATTGCCTATGAAAAATCATGTCTAGAGCTTCCTCATGATCTAATTCCCAATTGCAAAATCCCCCTCCCAATCGTGAACACCTCCACTGTAAATGTGAGCTTTGGTAATGGATTTATACAATTCTTGCATCTAATGGCCCAATAGTGAGCTCAGCTCTTGTGATCACGAACCCCTTCCCTGCGATTGCGAGACCCATCTTGGTAGAATATGGCTTTTTGTTGCTTGCACACTTGTGAGCACCAACTTCCACTTTGCATTTGTGATCCAACTTCTCACGATCGCAAGCTTGGTTTTTGCGATTTTTATTGCAGTTGCAACTCCACTCCTTGTTATCGCGAATACACTCACAAGCACCAAAAATGATTTTAAGTGTATGTAATGTTCCAAATTTGCCTATTTTTATCCAAAAGCACTTAAAACACCTACAAAAGCACCATCTTGATACTTTTAAGCATTTACAATCAATCCATCTCCCCATTAGCACTCAAAAGAGTAGGAAAACTAACTGAAACACTGATGACATAGAGATAAAAATGTTATGAAACCCAAAGTTGTCAACTCGATTACAATTGTATACTAATATCTTTTTCAAATAAAATGAAGAACTTATTGTTAAATCTATAGATTAATTGAAATCAAAAGGATAAACATTGCAACAAAAATAGAATATATTTAATTTATCTACAAAAATAAAAGAAAAAGGAAAAAATATGAAGATAACTCACAGCTTATTTCAAGATTACATGATTTAAAAGAATACCCCAACTAAAATGTTTTGCACATCATATAACAAAAGTTGAAGAAAAAAGTAAAAATTAATATTCCAGAGACAAAACATTGACTGAGATAGAAACTTTTATCTATTTTTTATTTCTATATTATGATAAATTTGATTTATTTCATATTTATAATTTCTCATTGCGAGAAAAATATTAGTTTTTATGACAAAATGTATATTTATTCACAATTTAAAGTTTTTAGTGTAATGCTCAAATTGATAATCAATTTAAGTAATTATCGAATTATTGAAATATAAAATTAATATATGTCATACTATTATATTTTCGTATATTATCGCAATGACCCTAATCGGTCTCATGATTTTCTTAAAATATCTTACATAACTAATTATCTATACTATCTATACTATAATTATCTCCTATAATAATTAATTTTGAACACTTTCATAAAGTTATTAAAACACCACAATTGATAAATCTATTTACATTATTTAATAAATATTTTTAGTCTTAAATATAAATGAATTAAAATAACTTTAGTTTTTGTTCCTCTTCATTACTATTATTTTAAATTCTATCTCTTTTGGAATTAACATTTAGTTTCTTCTTTTCTCATTTTTTATCACCTCTAATTTTTTCTTTGTAAAAATATATGATTAAGTAGTTTGTTTTATTATTGAACTATTAAAAAATTACTTTTATATTTTATTATAATTAATGAAATTCTATTTATTTTATAAACATGCACACATACTGGTACCATTTATTATGAGAAAGTCCCTTAAAATAACTAACTTGGTCATTTTATAGATTTCCTAAAATACCCTTTTCATTGAACTATATACCATATATTATTATAAATAAATAACTTTAGTACCTGAAGTACAAAAACTAAAATGCCTCTCTCTCTCTCTCTCTCTCTCTCTCTCTCCTTACTTTTTATCCATTTTTTTATATCTTCTCTTTTAATTATTTTCAATTAAGTTTTATTTAATTTATTTTTTCTTATTGAATTTTTCTCTCATTCTATGTGCATTTTTAATACATTTTAAAACTTAATTTATAAAAAACATATTAAATTTTATTATATTGGAAATAAATCTTTGTTATATAAATAAATTCTAAGATAAAAGACTCATTCACAAAACTTAAAATATTTATATAACAAGAATGTGACTTTATGATTTAAATTTTATATGCTCACACATTAAGTCTATAAGAACTACTCGCATTAAGTCTATAGGAACTGCTAGTTATTTGATTCTAGTGAGAATAGAGTAGGGTTGTGTTCTTTCTCTCCTATCTTGCTTAGAGTAGGGAGCAAAAAATTTCCCCACCCCAACATCTGCCCTATTTTGCGAGGCACCTTGTCACAACCTTGTTCCTACAGTAATTCTTGTCATGTGTCCTTTAACTCCACTATCCCAATGGTTAGCTAAATTAGCCTCGTTCAATTCCTCGAAGTGAATAGGTGCAAGTGTGTGAAGAAAGTGTGGTAAGAACTTGGAAAGATGGCAAGTAAAATAAGACACAAAACTAGTGCAAGGAAAGAACACTTCCATTACTAGAAAGCCTTTATTACAACTTGATCACTTGATGGTTTTCAAAACATCTTTAACGGACAACAAGGATCATTTTGATCTAATGGAACATAACTATGTTCTAGAATGTTGTACAGCCTATTACTAAGATTTTTTCTAGTATTTGTTCTGGAATGTCCAAGTAAACTTCACCTCTCACGATCACAAACCCCTTCCTCGTGATTGCAAAACCTATCACGATAGAATATGGCTTTCTGTTGCTTGCACATTCATAAGCGCCAATTCCCACTTCATGGTCAAGATCGCACTTCTCACAATCAGGAGCTTGGTTTTTGCAATTTCTTCTTGCAATTGCAACACCACTCCTTGCTATCATGAACATATTCTTTGCAATTGTGATTTACATGCACCAGAAATTGTTTTAAGTGTATGAAATGTTCCAAATTCACTGATTTTCATTTGAAAACAGTTAAAACACCTACAAAACACCATATCTTTATCTTCCAATTAGCAGACAAAATAGTAGGGAAACTATTGAAAACACTAATAATAGATGAGTAGAAATGTTATAAAAACTAGAGTTGTTAGGGCCCACACGCGTTTTCTAGTCCTTAGCAAACTCAACCCTTGTTAATCTAAAATATGGAGACACTCATGCAAATTATGTAAGTTATTAATTAATGGATGTAGCATATAAATGATGGTAATTCATCTTAATTTCAGTATATGAAAACAAATAAGTCACAAGATTCCTAGGATTATTCAAAAGTGCAACTGTTCAACTCCATTTCATCTTCAAGAAGTCCCATGTGTGTGTAACAAACCTCAACTTTTTGATGGTTCTATTGCAAGTAAAGAGATCTACTGTTTTTGAACGAACTCACACGATACAAGGTACAATATATAGAACTTTTTGGTGTGGGCTAAATCAAGTAGAAAAGCACAAGAACTTGGCAACTTCACCTTCTCTCCATATTTTCTCTTTCTCCTCCCCAATATTTATTTCTTTCCTTCTCTGGTGAGCTTTTAGATGTTTCTTAGGATTGTTGAAAGCCTTTTTATGCAAAAGTACATAAGGGTCATCTCATACCCCCGGTTACTCAATTCACAAAAAATCTAGAATGCCAAGCATATTCATACTTTAGTGACTTTCTTATATGAGAAAGAACATGAGTTTCCACACAATCTTGGTTACTAGGCCACGTTAACCAGTGGAGTAAAATATTTACGCACATGCTTACTTTCTCTTCAAATTTTTTTTCTTATTTTTCCCATTTTGTTTTCAGCCATTTTTTTCATTAGAATATACTTCCCTTCATTGTTGCCAAGTTCAAACAATAAAATCAAGGGGACAATTAACAACCAAATAATGCAATATGGCTCAAATAGGTTGATCAAAGGAAGAAAATAGTTGTAATTGAAAAAAAAATGCTTATATCATCTCCATCTTTATTATTATTCTTGTTTGTTCTCTAAGGGTGTTACAACACACTAAAGCAAGAATTACGTTCCCTAACCAACTATCCATTTTTACATGATTACAATTCTCAAGAAATCAAGCATTCTAGAGTGGAGGTGAAGTGTACTAGTGTGTAGGACTTCCTGTACTAGAATCAAGCTAAAAGCTTGCCATACCCAAAAACAATCCAAAAATCATGCAACAAAAAAAAACTCTAAGAGAATTAATAAAAAATTATATACAATGGCCATGAGCCTCATTCACCAATTCATTAATTCACGTGAACAATATGTAAGATTCGTTGCCTTGTTACAAATTGCATCCATTTTGTCCACAAGCATCCTTTAGTTAAGTACATTAACATCTGAATGAAATACAATCAAATTAAATAGGTACATCTAGTCAAATTCTTTAGCAACAACCAACATTATCAGCCACCAAATACAATCCTCCCCTACACTTAGGTGTTGCATTGTACTCAATGCAACTAAATGCAATCAAGCTCAAAAAAGAGAAAAATGATAAAACAAAGAAGAATAAAACCTGGACGTTGAAGTGGCCATGATGTATCACTCCTTGACTGGTAGGCCTATGGTGGCCTACATTTTCTCTACCTTCTCTTTTTGATCTTCCCCATCACAATGTAGATTTTTGCTTTATTACTCGGCCTTTGGGAATTCTTGAGTTCACTTGAGGCCTGTGCATCAATTCTTGCCTTAAACTGCTCATCAAGCTTTGGATTATCCTACTTGTGAACACTAAAACCTTATGCATAATATTAGAATCAACACTATTCAATTATTATCTACTGGTTCTACCACACCTTTTCCATGTTAATAATAACCTCACAGTTGCTAAAAATGGGCATCCTAAAATTAGAAGAAACTCTCCTTCATTGTCTATATACATCACAACAAAGTCCATGGGAATCTCTCTAACTTTATCTAGCATGTTCTCCTCTATTCTCATTACCTTCTTGTCTATCTATCTACCAACTGTATCACCATTTTGGTGGACTTCACTACTACCATCCCTAGAGCCTGAAAAGTAGACAATCACAATATATTGATGCTTGCACCAAGATCACATAGTTCTTGATAAAAATTTTTGTGTGCAATAGTGAAAGAAATTGAATAACTCCCTAGATCCTTCAACATAGGAGGTAAGATTTGATCATTCATAACCTTACATTTTTCCACATCTTCTAACTTCCCCTTTTTTTAAAAAAATCTTCTTTAGATATTTCACATACGTAGAGGAGTTCTTCAACACTTTAAGTAAAGGCAAGTCGACTTCTAATTTCTTTAATACCTTAAAAAATTTGACTAACTACTCTTTCTCCTTTGTTTGCTTCAGCCTCTGCGGGTAGGGAATCGGTGGTACATATGGCTTCACTAGAGGTACCTTTACTTTCTTTTTCTCTTCTTTTGTAGCCTTTGATTCACCCTCTGCATCAATTTTCTCCTCAATTTCCCACACACTAACTGCCTTAACATGCTCTATAAGATTATTCTCAGTGTTACTTCGTGGTATACCATTAGGCCTTTTTGATATCTATTTTACAATTTACCTAACTTAATACTCAAAATTGCTTAGGGAGGCCTGCTATTTTTGAATGATGGAATTGGTGCAATTCGTATACTCTTTTGTAAACTTTACAAGACTTCCAATAAGGTCCTCTAAGGATGACTTATTTTCTTGTTGTGGAGGAGTGTAATTTTGCCATTGGGGTTGGGATTGAAATCTAGGAGGCAGAATTTGTGAATTTTGATTCTTCCAGAAGAAATTTGGATGATTTCTCTATCCTGAATTGTACGTATTGGAGTAGGGATTATTTTGCAGCCTTTCTGATGTAGGCGTCCAACATGATAAAGAGGAGTCGCTGACAGTTCCAGTTGGACCAATAACCAGGGCACGGGCAAAATGACTTAAAAAAGCCATCAACGCCTTGGTGCACGAAATTCGAGAAAATGTCACGCGTAGATGCAAAATCGAGAAACTTAGGGAGGAGTGCAGGATAAACATCCTAAGTTGGGTAGAAAACTTGGAGGCAAAGGAATAAAGTGGACTGTTCTAATTTATTTATCTATATCTATTTCTCCATAATTTATTTTAATTCTGGGCCTAATCAGAATAAGCCCAATAGGAGCCTTAAGCCCAACTAGACTAGGGTTTTTGCACTATAAATTCATTGTGTACCATCATTAATAGGGAATAGAGAGTTTTTAATTAATTCAAGTTTCTTATCAATTCCCTCAAATTGAGTCTTTTCAATTTCTCGTGAATTTCTTTCCTAAATCGAGTCATTCCGAATTGGTCCGTGTGACTCGTAACGTATCAATCAGCAATCAGTATACTGATTGTGATCATTCCATTGGGTTCAATCCAATCCTACCGCGTTGGGTCGGCGTTCTTCGTCCGGTTCGCATCATTGAGATTTTCGGATTCGGGTCCGATTACACCATAGTATCTGACGTGGTTTTTGATCACGTCAGTTTGGTATCAAGGTGAGCCTGTGTCAAATTCTAATTCGATACAAGATCTGAGTTTCAAAAAAACAAGAGTCAACAAAAAAATAAAAAAAAATGGAAATCTGTCTCACTGCCGTCGCCGCATCGACCGAAATTGCAGCCGAATTCATTGTCGTTTCAACCGATTCATGGCCGCAATCGGCCTTAGCACCGTCACCTCCGCGAGCCCACCCCTTCCCACACCGATTCGCCGCCGGAGGGGATGCGATTCAGCCGTAGCGAACCGCTGCAACACCCGCAAGTTTCGCCTGAATAATTCGCGCCGCCCTGCTAATTTCGCCACCTGTCGCCGCCATCCAGGGGTCGCCAACGGTTGGGCAATCCCACCGGCCGCTTTCCACGGACGTATGTCGGCAAAACCAACCCAGCCTCCGCCGCCAACGCCTGCGAAGAAAACAAAAAAAAAAGAAAAGAAAAGATTTTTCGACTTGGGCCGAGGAGCAGTTGGGCTGAAGGCCACTTAGGCTAGGGAGTCGCAGTTAAGCCGAGCCAAAAAAAAAGAAAAGAAAAGGGATTTTTGGTTGGGCAGAGGTTAAATTAGGCTAAACTAGGAGCTGCTGCTGGGCTGGGCTGTCCGTGCTGACGTGGTAAGGCCGTGTTTGGTTACAGTATTTCTGTTCCACTTAAGGGTTTGTTTAGCTACAGGATTTCTGTTTTAGCTTAAGGCCTGTTTGGTTGCTGATATTCTTAAAAAAAAAAACAAAAAAAAGAGGCCGAAAAAAAAAACAAAAAGAGAGTGATTTATTTTGTTCATTAAATTTTAATATTATAGAGATTGTAATATTGAAGATTGAGATACTTGCTTATCTCGTATCTTTTTTTATCATAGACCATATCCATCATACCGAGTGCTTGTATTCATTACGTTGCTTAAATCTTAAGACCATTTTGGAATCACACGAGAAGGGCACGAGAAATTGAGATTTGTGAGAATTAAATTGAGTGTGTGTGATACACGAGTAGAGGTAAGAAACGAGTGTCAGAGAGCCTTCACCTGAGAGAAGTGAGAGTAGCGAGATTGGTGAGGACTTTTATTACTAACCATTATCTGCTATTATTGTTTCCTTGTACCCCAGATATCATGATGGCCAACCAATATTCAAGACGGGGCAATAGCCCTGACAAGACTAAGTTCTCATTTAAGTCTCTCAATGGTGAACTGAGAAAGCTTACCAGAAGTATGGAGGGTATGCAGGATAGGATGATAGATATACAAGACTGATTAGGACGCGTAGAAGCGTCCCAAGCCGCAACCCTAAAAAGAGACGGTTCACTATCTAGGCAACCTGGACGCAAAGGCAGCCCGTGCCAGGTCAAGCTCGGTCTAGGGACAGACGTGGATATCATGTCAGACCTGTAAGGCCTGATCGACATGATTATGAGGAGGAATATAGGTCGAATGAGGATGAGGATTGGTACGCATATGACAATGAGCCCAGGAGATATTGCCGGAGGGACAGTGTGGAAGACGAGGTACCTAAGGGACTGAAGTTACAGCTACCGTCCTTTTAGGGACGATCTGATCCCGATGCCTACCTCAAATGGAAAATGAAGGTAGAATTTATTTTTGACTGTCATCGCTATTCAGAGAGCCAAAAGATTAAGTTGGTAGTAGTAGAGTTCACAGATTACGCGATCATATGGTGGGATCAGTTGTGCACTAGCAGGAGGAGAGCTGGAGAGGGGCCAATGCGTACTTGGACAGAGCTGAAGGTAGTCTTGAGGAAGAGATTTGTACCAAACCACTACCATCGAGACCTGTATCAGTGGTTGCAGACATTAACGTAGGGAACTCGGAGTGTGGAAGACTATTATAAGGAGCTCGAGATAGCTATGATCCGAGCAGATATTGTGGAAGATAGGGAGGCCACCATGGCGCGTTTTCTAAGTGGATTGCACTAGGACATAGTTGACATAGTGGAGTTGCAGTATTACGTAGAGTTAGAAGAGATTGTGTAAAAGACGGTCAAGGTAGAGAGGCAGCTGAAGAGGAGGGGTAGGTTCACATCTCAACCTAATACCGCTAGCAGACCCTTCTCCAGAAGAGAGAATAAGGCACCCATGATGCGTGCCACCCGGGCCAAAACTGCACCTAAAGTGGAGGCACCTAAGGTAACAACTCTTGCTCCTTTTGGCTCATCAAGCACACGAAATTGGGATATCTTGTGCTTCAAATGTCAGGGCAGGGGGCATATTGCTTCGCAATGTCCCAATAAAAGAACTATGCTGCTGTTAGAGAATGGGAATATTGTGACTGATGAAGAGTATGATAGCAGTGAAGAAATGCTGCCATTCGACGAGGAAAGGCTGTGCAAAGAAGGGGGAATTAATTTAGTGGTGATGAGGGCGCTGAGCACTCAAGTGAAGGAGAAGATAAATGAGGCTCAAAGAGAAAATATATTCCATGCACGCTATCTAATTAATGGTAAGACTTGTAGTTTGATAGTAGACGAAGGAAGCTATATGAATGTGGCGAGTACGATGTTGGTTGAGAGATTGGCCTTGCCCATGAAGGATCACCCTAGGCTATACAAGTTACAATGGCTTAATAACAGTGGCAAGGTTAAAGTGACGAGGTAGGTGATGGTGAGCTACAAAATAGGGTCATATGAGGATCAAGTGACATGTGATGTAGTGTCTATGTAGGCTTGTCATGTCCTGCTTGGCAGACTGTGGCAATTTGATCGACAGGTGATATATAACGGATTGACTAACCGGTATTCATTCTTATTCCATGGAAAAAAGGTCACATTAGTTCCCTTGACTCCAAAGCAAGTATACGAGGACTAGTTGTATATGGAGAGACAGTTTGAGTTGGAAATAGAAAGGAGGAAGAAAAGAAATGAGGAATTAAGAGAGAAAGAGTAAAAGAAAGATGAGAAGGGGAAGGAAAAAAAGGAGTGTATGATGGCAACTATGAGGGATGTAAGGTAGGCATTAAGTGCTGAGAGGTCCCTTGTGATGTTGATGTATAAGGAATCATGTTATATATCTGATGATGTCACATCCTCCTTCCCCTCTATTATAGTGTCTGTTTTGCAGGAATACACTGACGTGTTCCCAGAGGAGGCCCCCAGGGGGTTGCCGCCGGTTCGAGGGATAGAACATTAGATAGACTTTATCCCGGGGGCATCCATACCCAACAAGCCAGCATACCGAACCAACCCCGAAGAAACTCGAGAGATCCAGAGACAAGTGGAGGAGCTGATGAGTAAAGGTTGGGTTCGAGAAAGTATGAGTTCGTGTGTCGTCCTCGTGCTACTCGTGCCGAAGAAAGACGAACAATGGCGCATGTGCGTAGATTGTAGAGCTGTTAATGCTATCATGGTAAAGTATCGTCACCCTATACCTCGTCTAGATGATTTGCTTGATGAGTTGCATGGTGCTACTATATTCTCTAAAATAGATCTTAAGAGTGGGTACCACCAAATTAAAATGCGTGAGGGGATGAATGGTAAACAGTCTTTAAAATAAAATTTGGATTGTATGAATAGCTTGTAATGCCATTTGGACTCACTAATGCTCCTAGTACATTTATGCGTCTAATGAACCATGTTATGCGTGCATTCATTGGTAAATTTGTTGTAGTGTATTTTGATGACATACTGGTCTATAACCACACAATGGCCGAGCATGTTGAGCACATACGCAACGTATTTGATGTTCTACGACGAGAAAGGCTATATGCTAATATCAGGAAGTGCACTTTCTGTACTAACCACTGTGTCCTCCTAGGATTTGTTGTTGGTGCACAGGGAATACAGGTGGACGAAAGCAAAGTGCAGACCATATAAGAATGGCCAACTCCGACGACAGTATCTGAAGTGAGAAGTTTCCATGGGTTGGTTAGTTTCTACAGGCGATTTATGTAAGATTTCAGCACCATTGCTGCCCCACTCATCGCCATAATTAAGAAGAATGAGAAGTTCAAGTGGGGAGAAGCCCAACAACGAGCGTTTGACACCCTAAAGAATAAACTTACACATGCGCCCGTACTTTCCTTACCAGATTTTAACAAGGCCTTTGAAATTGAGTGTGATGCTTTTGATGTAGGTATTGGAGCGGTTCTAATACAAGATAAGAAGCCCATTGCATACTTCAGTGAGAAGCTTAATGGAGTTGCGCTGAATTACCCTACGTATGTCAAGGAGTTATACTCCTTAGTATGGGCCTTAGAGACATGGCAGCATTACTTGAGACCGAAGAAGTTTGTGATTCACACTGACCACGAATCCCTAAAGCATCTGAAGGGCCAGAACAAGCTCAGCAAATGGCATGCCGGGTGGGTGTCATTCATTGACACATTCCCTTACGCCATCAAGTACAAAAGAGGTATGGGAAACATAGTTGTTGATGCGTTATCCCGTAGGTATAATTTACTGAACATGCTAGGCACAAGGTTACTAGGGTTTGAGCACATTAAAGAACTTTATCAAGACGACCCTGGCTTCGGTTAAGCCTTTGTGCTCACTGAAAAATGCGCTTATGACAAGTATTTTAAACATGAGGGTTATCTGTTCTATATTAATAGATTGTGTATTCCACAGTGTTCTCTACGAGAATTGCTTATCCGAGAAGCTCACTGTGGAAGGTTGATGGGACATTTCGGTGTCACCAAGACTGTGCTAATTTTGTAGGAATACTTCTACTGGCCAGGACTAAAAGGGGACGTGGAGCGAGTTGTAGAAAGATGCATACGGTGTAAAGAAGCGAAGTCCCGCAACCAACTCCACGGTATGTATCACCCTTTACCTGTCCCAAGTACCCTATCGACCGACATATCTATGGACTTTGTTTTGGGGTTACCCAGGTCTAAAAATGATAGAGATGCCATCTTTGTAGTCATAGATAGGTTTTTTAAGATGGCTTACTTTATTGCATGCCATAAAACTAATGACATATCGCATGTAGCTGAGTTGTTTTTCAAAAAAGTGGTCTGTCTACATGGAGTGCTCAAAACTATAGTGTCCGATCGTGACGTTAAATTTTTGAGTTATTTTTGGAAAGCACTATGGGCTAAGTTGGGAACTAAGCTACTATTTTCTATAACTTGTCACTCTTAAACTGATGGACAAACTGAAGCTATTAACAGAACACTCACTGCCTTATTGCGTGCTGTTATCAAGAAAAATATTAAAAGTTGGGCAGAAAGCTTGCCATATGTTGAATTTGCTTATAATCGAATTGTTCATTCTGCTACAACATGTCTTCATTTGAAATTGTCTATGGCTTTAATCCTCTAACACCTTTAGATTTGTTGCCATTACTTGACAATGGGCATTTGAGTTTAGAAGGCAAGAAGCGAGCCGAGTATGTCAAGCGAATGCATGAGCATGTCAAGCAAAACATCAAGAAAAAGAACTAACAATATGCCCAGCAGGTGAACAAAGGCCAGAAGCGGGTAGTGTTTGAACCCGGGGAATGGGTATGGGTTCATATGCGAAAGAAGAGGTTTCCCAAGTAGCAAAAGTCTAAATTGATGCCTCGAGGGGATGGACCATTCCAAGTCTTAGAAAGAATCAATGACAACGCCTACAGACTCGAGTTACCTGGTGAGTTCGGAGTCAGTACAACTTTTAATATTTCTGACTTAAGTTTATTTGATGCAGGTGATGACCTAGATTCCGAATTGAGGGCAATTGCTTCTCAAGAGGAGAGGAATAACGTAGGCGTCCAACATGATAAAGAGGAGTCGCTGGCAGTTCCAGCTAGACCGATAACCAGGGTACGGGCAAAATGACTTAAAGAAGCCATCAACGCCTTGGTGTACAAAATTCAAGAAGATGTCACTCGTGGATGCAAATTCGAGGAGCACAGGATAAACATCCTAAGTTGGGTAGAAGACTTGGAGGCAAATGAGTAAAGTGGACTATTCTAATTTATTTATCTATATCTATTTCTCCTTAATTTATTTTAATTCTGGTCCCAGTTAGAATAAGCCCAATAGGAGCCCTAAGCCTAACTAGACTAGGGTTTTGGCACTATAAATTCATTGTGTACCATCATAACAGGGAACAGAGAGTTTTTAATTAATTCAAGTTTCTTCTCAATTCCCTGAAATTGAGTCTTTTCAATTTCTCATGAATTTCTTTCCCAAATCGAGTCATTCTGGATTGGTCTGTGCGATTCGTAACCTATCAATTAGCAATCGGTGTGCTGATTGTGGTCATTCCATCGGGTTCAATCCAATCCTATCACATTGGATCGGCGTTCTTCGTCTGGTTTGTGTCCCTGGGATTTTCAGATTCATGTCCGATTACATCGTAGTATCCGACGCGGTTTCTGATCACGTCACTTTCTTGATTATTTATATAGTTCACTTGCTCCAAGTCTATGTCACTCCCACTCGTGCTTCCAACTTGACATTTGTGAGTGGGATGGGATCTTGCACATGTCATAAACCAGCATTACAATTGCAAAAGAGAGTATGAGGACCTACTTTAATATTGTCGATCTTTCTAGATAACAGTTCCACTTTTACAACAAGAATGGTCAGGCCATCAACATCATGGATTCCCGTTACCCTTCGTGTGGTGAATTTTGAATGGTCCATTGATTGGCATTCGATGCCATCTTCTCAATGACATCCCAAGCTTCTTCTAGCATCTTATTCATCAATGCTCCTCCTAATTCTACCTCTGCTAACCATTGATACCACTATAAAAGGTTTGTACCTATATCCATAAGCAGTATCCATGATGTGGACATTTCCTTAGCAGCTCTTTAAACTGATCCCACACCTTTAGAAGTGTCTTAAACTCTAGTTGCTTGAAAGTCCCTATCTCTAACCAAAGTTGCACTATCTTTGCAGGTGGAAATTACTTTGCTAGAAATTTGTTCACCATATCTTGCCATATAACAATACTACTTGGTGGCAATCCTTGTAGCCACTACCATGCTGAATCTCAACGAGAAAAAGGAAATTATCTCAACTTCACTGCATCTTCAGATGCCCCATTGAACTTCATTGTATCACACAACTCTAAAAAACTTGCTAGGCTTAGATTTGCATCCTCATGTGGTGTTTCTCCACATTCGTTTAGTTAAACCATATTGATTAAGGTGGGTTTTAATTAAAATTATTCACATTTGCTAGTGGCCGAATAATGCCTGCCATATTTTAATTCATCACTGGTTAATGCATTCCCTAATTGGCCTCTAATTGGGTGGTGAAAGTTTTGCTAGTGGTGGGTGATTATGCTCCTCCATATCTAACTCTTCTTGTTATTAGTGTTGTAAGCCTCTTCTTCATTGAAGTGTTTACTCTATCTCGGGGTCATCCTTGTCCAAATTGGAATCTTGGCTCATATACATAAAAGAGTCCCACAAACCTCAACAAAAAACCAACACAACACTGATTGGGTTGTGGAACTTTTGTTGGTGGTGGGTGATTATGCTTCTCCTCCATGTCTAACTCTTCTTGTTGTCAGTGCTGTAAGACTCTTCTTCATTGAAGTGTTCACTCTATCTCGGGGTCATCCTTGGCCAAATTGGAACCTTGGCTCATATACATGAAAAAGTCCCACAAACCTCAACAAAAAACCAACACAACACTCTTGATTGGGTGGTGGAAGTTTTGCTGGTGGTGGGTGATTATGCTTCTCCTCCGTGTCTTTTCTTGTTGTTAGTGTTATAAGACTCTTCTTCATTGAAGTGTTCACTCTATCTCGGGGTCATCCTTGTCCAAATTGGAACCTAGGCTCCTATACATGAAAGAGTCCCACAAATCTCAACAAAAAACCAACACAACAAAGGAGATAGATAGAAAAATAAAAAGGAAAAGGAAACAATTAAAAAGAAAAATAATGTTGGACTAATCTATCCAAAATAAAGAGTATTCAATAGTACTCGTCATCTTTCCTAAAAACCGATGCTAAAAACATGACGCATGTTGTCTCATACTATTGTCTTAAATATCAAACAAGTAGCACTTGGTATGCATGAATGTTGTATCCATAGGGAAGGGGTTTAAGTATATTGATATAACTAAATGCTTATTAGTTAGGCATACTCAACTTACAAGAATCGAATGAAAAGATAATGAAAAAAATGAAGTGACTAGCAAGCACTCACGAAAATACACCAAACAGTAGAAGCCACTACGAATGATTAGGGAATCTAGTCCCCTGTGATGTGATTGACACATAAAAATAAATGTCTTATGTTAATTATCAATTTAATTACTTTATTAGGTATTGTTAATCCTAAAGTCTCTATGATATCCTTACAGACTCTCCTTAAGCTTTAACTCAAAATATCAACGGGTTTTCCAAACCTAATCGAGTCAAGTTAAAAATTCCTAATTATCAATATTCACCCACATTAATTTTATAGATCACTTCCATTATTTTTACATAATTAATGTTTATAATTGAAAGTCTAACTCACTGGTTTCACAATTCAAACCATCAATTGTTAATAAAAATGTAAAGACAATTAATAAAAAAAAAATTTATGCATTCATAGTCTACCACAACCACAAAGTCCTAGAAAAAAATTTATCAATCCATAAAAATAACCAAATTCATCAAAGCTAAATTATTCATATTCAACAATATCTCACAAACAAAAGAAAAGGAAATGATTCTTAGTCTATGAGATGCAAAGAAAAGAAGCAATCCTAATCCTCATATTTTCACCTCATTGAATTTGCGTTCTTCTCCTAAGCAACTTATGCCTTCTTCAATACTCTCTTGTTCACATCTAGAAGTCTCCTCATATTAGAATTACAACTCTTTTTTATATGTAAGGTTGAAAAGAGGTAGAAAAGATGAGATTGCCCATGAAAAATCACGTTTGATGCTTCTTCACAATTTGATTCACGATGGCGAAATGCTCCCTCGAGATTGTGAACACCTCTACTATGATCATGGGCTTTAGTGGCTAATGTTATGTAATTATCCCTTCCAATAATGTGATTGTGAGGTCAACTCCAACAATTGCAAACCCCTTCCTCATGATTGGGAGACCCATCATGATAGAATACAACTTTTTGTTGCTTGCACACAAGAGAGAGCAATTGTGATCACACTTCTCGCAATTGCGAGCTTAGTTTTCATAATTTTTTCTTACAATTGCGACACCACTCCTTGCTATTGCAAACACACTTTTTGCAATTGCATTGTGCAAGAACTGAAAATTGTTTTAAGTGAATGTACTGTTCCATATTCATTTATTTTCATCCAAAAACACACCTTAAAAACACCATATTGAAACGTTTAAGCATTTGCAATCAATTTATCTTCTAATTTGTGCACAAAATTGTAGGAAAACTAGTAAAAACACTAATAATGGAGTGGTAAAAATATTGTAAAACCCAAAACTACCAACCTGATCACAATTGTGTACTAACATCTTATTCAAATAAAATGAATAACTTATTATTCAATCTATATTTTAATTGAAATCAAAACAATAAACGCAGAATAGAAAAGTAGAATATATTTAATTTATCTATAAAAATAAAAGAAAAAGGAAAAAATATGAAGATGACTCATGGCTTATTTTAAGATTATACAATTTAAGAATATCTCAACTAATATATTGTTCACATTAGCAATTATCAAAAAATTGAAGAAAAATAGTAAAAATGAAAATTGTAGATACAAAATATTGACTGAGATAGAAACTTTATATCTATTTTTTGTTTCTATTTATTATGATGGATTTTATTTTATAAAATTTTAGTTTTTATGACAAAATGTATCTTTTAGTCACAATTTTTATTTTTTAGTGTAATGCTCAATTTGATAATATATTTAAGCAATTATCCAACTATTAAAATAATAAATTAATATATATTGTACTATTATATTATCACTATCACCTTATTTGGCCCTATGATTTTCTTAAGATATCAAACATAAATAATTATCTATGCTATCTATACTGTAACCACATCCTATAAGAATTAACTTTGAACATTTTCTTAAATTCTCTAAAATAACGTTCTTAACAAATCTATTCACATTATTTAATAGATACTTTTAGTCTTAAATATAAATGAATTAAAATAAATTTATTTGTTTCTTTTTGCACTTCATTACTGTTATTTTAAATTCTTTGTTTGTTAGAATTAACATTTAGTTTCTTCTTTTGAAATTTTTTATCATCACTATTGTTTTCTTTGTAAAAATATATGATTGACTAAAAAAATATTAGTTTTATATTTTATTAAAATTATAAAATCATATATATATATATATTTTATAAACATGCACACACTTAGTGTTTGTAAGTTTTACTTGTACTATTTATTACGAGAGTTCCCAAAAATAACTAACTTGGTCATTTACTAGATTTCCTCAAATACCCTTTTAATTAAATCGTATACCATATATTATTATAACTAAATCCCTTATAATAACTAACTTTTAGTACTTCATGTTTAGAAACTAAATTGCCTCTCTCTTACCTCTACACACTTTTTATCCATGTTTTATATCTTCTCTTTTAATTATTTTCAATTAAAGTTTATTTAATTTATTTTTTTCTTATTGAATTTTTCTCTCAATCTAAATGCATTTTTAATATAGTTTAAACCTTAATTTATTAATGAACATATATAATTTTATTATATTTAAATTAAATATTTGTTAAAGAAATAAATTATAAAATAAAAGGCTCATTCACATAATTTAAAATATTTATATAACAAAAATATGACTTTATAGATACACATAATAAATTATAGTTTAAATTTTATATGCACACACATCAACTGTAATGGAACTACTAGTTATTTGATTGTAGTGGGAATGAGGTAGGACTATGTTCTTTGTGCCCCCCACCCCCCCGCCCCCTAAAAGTAGGAAGGAAAAATTCCCCTATCATATCTCAACAACTGCCCTATTTTGCTAGGCAACTTGTCATGATCTTGTTCCTACAAAAAGTCTTGTCATGCAACACTTATCTCCTTGACCATCCTATGGTTGGCTAAATTAGCCTTGTTCACATGCTCGAATTAAAAAAGTGCAAGTGTGCGAAAAAAGTGTGGTAAGAACTCGGAAAAATGGCAAATAAAATATGGCACACAACTAATGCAAGGAAAGAACACTTCCATTACTTGAAAGCCTTGATTACAACTTGATCACTACGGTTTTCAACTGAAGTTCTTACGGTTATTTATACTACTCCACCTCCTTAACAGATGCTAGAGATCTTTTTGGTTTGATGGTACATAACAATACTCTAGAATGTTCTACTACCTATTAGTAAGATTTTTTCTAGGACATGTTTTGGAATGTTTATAGTTGAACTTCTAGAAACTATTAAGTTCTTTCTACAATTTTCTAAAGCATCCTACAACTATAATATGTACAAGCACTAGATGTTCAATAAAGTCTTTTGGAAACCTTCAAGCCTGATGTGGCTTGCAAAAGTGAATCTGCAGAATTTTTGGAGTTGGCCACCCAAGTTGGTGACACCTTCGTTACCTCATACACCTTATGTTGTTCTTGGAACTTCCACAAATCATCTTTATTTTCTGATGTTACCTCAAACTCGAGTAGTTCTTTCCATTTGATTAAGTATTGCATGCTTGGTAGTATTCCACTCTTTCTAACAACCTTTGAAGTTAGCACTTCTTCAATCTTTTTTTCTGAATGACTTGGTTAAAATAAGAGGTGCCTAATGCCAATACCCTCAGCTTAGGTCTTCCTAGTCTTCGTGAAATGATTTTAGCATACTTGCATTGAAGACTAGATGTATCTCTAGTGTGGGTGGGAGATTTAGATTGTATGATACCTTACTTACCTTAGCTGTCACTAGGATTGATCCTTCATACTTCTTGACAGGCCTCTTATGAACACTGTGCAATGCCTTGAGTTGTTGTGAAAGTAATTTCACAAGTTTTTTTGTCTCCTACCTCAAATTCCTATGGATCTCCTTGCACGTCAGTCCACTTCTTCATTTTTTTTCCAAGCTTTCTCCAAACTCGATCTCGTTAAGTTTGCTTTCTTTTCCCAGGGTACGACTAGTTTGAATGCTTCAGGACTCCTTCCCTCATTGGAGATAGGTGCCAACATGGGTGGGCATCACATCTTTATTTTCTTCGAGGAATTGTTGCATAATCAGTAGTTCTTCCTTAGAAGTGGCCAAAATGTCAATTCTCCCTTCTACACACCCTTAGCCAATTGCATTGCTAAATATTACTCCTGGCATTCCTTTGGACTTATACCTATGACTTACACTATACACAGTGTCCCTTTCTCCAAGACGTAGATAGAATCACGAAAGGGCATGGGAATGGCTTTTACCTTGTGTAAGAAATATGCGCCTAGTATGATGACGAAATCATTTAAGGGCACTACTGAGAAGTACACCTACCCCTTCCAAGTGCCCAGCTGTGCTTCCACACATCATGTAACCACAATATGTTGCTTGACAGCTGTGTTAATCGTCATCAACGATCTATCACCCTCCAATATGTGAAAGCCTAATCACTTGGCTTCGCCTTTCAACATATAATTGAGTGTCACCTCTATGTTTATCAATGTCTTAGTGGTCCTACCATTCACTTGTGTTTTATCGAACATAAGTCCCTTACTTGTTGCCATCAGCACAGTGTGCTCATCCTTGTTGTACCCTCCTTATCGAGTGTGGCATCCTATTCTTGTTTTATAACAGAAAGAGACTCAAGTTTCAAGCAATTCTTTATTGTTTAGGGACCTTTGCTTATGAAACAACCACTACAAGGAATGAAGGCATTCTTCTCCTCATACTCCTCACAATTTGAAGAATTTATTTGTTATCCTTCAAGGGTGGTATCTTGGAATCCTTCCGTTCTCATAACCTTTACCCAAATCATACTTCTCCTTTTCCTTAGATAAGTCATCATTATTCCCCTTGGTGTGATGGAACTCTGTAAGGGATTTAGCAATGGCCATAGAATCATTGATCGTCATTACATGTTGCCTATGTAGTTCTTACTTAGCCTACATTTAGAGTCTATCCACCAAAAACAAAGAAAGTTCTCTTCCAACGTGTTAGGGATTTAAAGTATAGAGGTGGTAAACTCTTCAACATATTCACAAATCATACCTTCATGCTTCAATTCTAATAGCTCCCATTGGACCTCGTACACCATATTCTCAGGATAAAAGTGGTGCTTCGACTTATGCTTGAAATCTCTTCAAATCTCAATTTTGCATGTTCCCTTCTCCACGTTGGTGTTCTTTCTCTTCCTCTAAAGCATTGCTATGTTAGTAAGGTAAAGGAAAGTAGTACGTACCTTGGTGGCTTTATTGAGGATGCCAACATGTTCAAAATAAAGCTCCACTTTCCACAAGAAGTTCTCAAACTCCTTAGCGTCACATTTGCCATTGAAGTTCTTTAGTTTAGAGTAGTAGTTCACCATTGGACTCATCCCACTTAAGCTAGCAACAATCCTGCTAACAATTTCTTACTTCAACATTGCCATTTTTCTTGGCAAAGACTACTTCAAGCTTTCAAACAACAACCATGGTCTTAACCCCTTGTTACGCACAATACCTTATAGGAAGGTTGAGCCCTTCTTGCACATTGTCCTCAATTGCTTCAATCTCTTCTTGAACATTTTCCTTAGTTGTGTCGAGTTGTCCTAGAACATATTCTTCAAGCATCTCGATTGTGTGTTCAACCCTCTCAAGTCTCTTACCTGTTTTCCTAGAGGCTATCTCAGATAAGCTTAGATCTTTAGCCTTTTTCTGTTCCCTTTTTTTTCTTTCCTTGTGATGGGACAATCTCCCTAGCATGGTTATTCGTGGTACTTGACACAGTAGCATCATTGTTTGCCATCCCACACTTTTCTTCTTCACATAAACCTAACCTTGGCTTAGATGGCAACTGTCACAAACTTGTTCCAAAGACAAGCCTTGTCCTCGGTGCTTATTTCCTTCACCATCCCAACAGTTAAGAAAGTTAGCCTTATTTATTTCCTTGAAGTGAAAACATGAAAGTGTGTGAAAAAGGTGTGGTAAGAGCTTGAAAAGATGGCAAGTAATGCACATGACATCTACAAGGAAACAACACTTCTATTATTTAAAAGTATTGATGACAACTTGATCACTTGATGGTTTTAGAACGAAGCTCCTATGACTTTTGTGCTACTCTACTTCCTTAATTGATGGTAAGGATCATTTTGATCCGATGGTACACGACGATGCTCTAAAATATTCCACCACCTAATTCTCTAACTTATCTCTCTTTTCAAATTCTGTTATTTTTTATTTTTATTTAAATTTTTAATACTTTTTCAATAATTTTATATCTATTATTTAAAATATAATAACTTCAGAATTTATCCATATAATTTTAGGCATGCATAGAGTTATGACTTTTACTAGTTTAGAGAATGTTATTAAACATTATTACATTGTAGATGTACTCATAAAGATGATTGCTTGCAGTTTACGTTAGAAGATGATTAATATGTCATAGAGTTTGCCAGATGTACTCGTTAAATATCATGAAGAGAACAAATAATGTATCACTACGGAACTGTGATTATTGAGTTAATTGACAGATATAATAATTTGATTCTAATTTTAAGTGGAATTTGTAATGCCTCGATCAATTTGAAGAGGAAAAATAATGTATTACTTCAAAAGTTGAAAATTTCTTATAACTCTAATGCCAATTGAATCCTGTAATTCTTCGATCTAGTCTCCCATGCTCAACAGCATTTGTCATTCGTAAAGTGGTAATGAATTTTGTTCGTAAAATATATATTATGGATGTTGCTACAGTTTAAATTTAATACACCGTACCCGTGATTCACGACTGATTATGAAGACTATTCTGTTTTCTTTTCAAATTTAATTATGTCAACAATCATGTTCGGTAATGTTTTGTTGCGTAAGGATAATAAATATCAAGTAAAATCTTATAAAATGAACCAATTAAAAATTTTCAAAAATAAAAATCTTTCAAAATGCTTGGAGCTGAAAATTTGGTCAAAAATAGCAATGATTGGTAAACAAATCTCCCTTATTGTTATATACTAGCAAATACACGCAATACATGTTAAAAAAAAAATTAAAATACAATAACATTATCCGCTAGTACTTTAACCTTTTTTATTTGCCAGTGCGATAAATTTCTAAAAAACTCGATGGTGCAAGAGCTAAACAAACAAATTAATAGCAAATGTCTAACAGTTATCAACTTGATGAGATATACTACATAATCAATATTATTGATTTACTATTAAAATCCATGAATAAATGTTAACAAAATTTAGTTTTCGTGTCAATTTTCCTTTGTCCCGAATGGCAATTTTTTGCATGTATGCTTAGTTTTAATCCCCTCACTAGTAATAACATGATTACCTTTCATAAAGTTTTTTTTGCTAATTAATCCTTATATCTTTTCTGCATGCATAGACATATGAAGGCTAATTTCGTAATTTAACTTTTTGAAGAAAAATTGAATATGTTAAACATTAAACGATGAGATATTTTGTAATTATAAGGTCAAGGGTCCCTAACAATATACTCATAAAAATTGACCAGTCCAGGCATGTGCATAACTAGACAATAGATATATAATTTTGTGAACTAAAAATTACAAATTGCTGCTTTTTAAAATTGGTAATAAATAAAATTATTTAAAATATAAAAAAAATAGAGAGAGGGGATAAGATAAAATATGGGGAAAGAGAAAAGAAAATATTAATTAAAAAATAAAAAATAAATAAAAATAGACATAAAAAAGATAAAATAAAAATAAAAATAAGGGTATGATGGTTCATCTACAATTAAGACCATGGTAATTAATATAAGATTTTTTGCCTTAATCAAAGAGTATACATTAGTAGCATGAATCTCACTATATAACAGATTGCAATTGAAAATTATATTGGTGATATAATCGAATGACTTAATGATTCATTGGATTACTAGTCCAATCAATTCAATTAGAAAAAAAAATAAAAATGGTTGACTAACTTAGTGTGTGGTGTAATTAAAAGTGAAAGAAATTGTTGATGACATTAAAATTTCACAACTAATTAGTACAAAAATAGTGATTTCATTAAACTATATATACTTAATTATTTATTATAAAGATAAAATAAATCAAATAAATATTATTCAATTTATTAATTTCTAAATAAATTATATATAAACTATATATTTAATTATATGAAAAGGAAAAAAATATGATACACCTTTATAAAATCATTTACAATTGAAAAAAAATCTCTTCCATATTTACTTCTTCATTTTTTGGTTTGTTTTCTCTTTTTCCCCTTACATTTTCTAATTATATATATCTTATTTTATTGGTTTCTTCCCTCCTTTCAATGATTCTCATTGCTGTCTTTTCCTTCTCAAAATTTGACAAATTAAAGAGAAAAATAAGTATCATTCAAGCAGGATAGACCACGACTAGTTCCAGTTAAACCAGCCAGCTTAAAAACGTTTTAGTAAAATAGTAAATTGTTTTCTTCAACTCAATTAGCCAATATGAATCATCCTTTAGAGGGCACTTCAGTTTGAAGCCAAGCTTTTGCTAGATGTTAGCTTTTCATCAAACCCATCATATAACGAATTAAGTGTCGTATTCTTTTATCTATGAACCACTGCATGAATTCTTAGGCCTTACTGAACTGCAACTGTTTCAAAAGTTCAAAGCTTTGACTGGTTTCTATTATTTTAGATGTAAGAGATAAGATATTTAAAAGTTTATTAGGGATGGTGAAAATTATTAATACTGAGTGTTTGTTTTTCGTTTTGAAAATAATTAGAAACAAGTAAAGATGGGCACAATAATTTTGGTTTTATTTAATTTTTTTGGCATTGGAGTAAAAATTTATTTTAGAATTGAATAATAGTTATACATGTGTAATCAGTAACATTTAGGATTATATTCTTAAAAATATAAGCTCATTCCGGCCATTTAGTGCACAACCACAGTCTTCATAAAACCAAACTTAGTTTTCTTTATTTCAACCAATATTGTTATACATATATAAAATACAAATCAAACACAAACAAATTTAGTAATATAAGTTTAAACAACTTATTTTAAAAAATTCCCAAAATTGTCCATAAACAAACGCCTTCTAAACAAATAATAAGTTGTTGGGCTTTGATAATTCTAGCCTCTCAAAAACAAACCCCGAAATGTCAAAGTCCCAATATGCCTTTTAGTACTAATTATGTCAATGATAATTTTGGTACAATAACGCTCGTCAATGTAATGAAAACATCACAATGCGAATAAATTATATACTTATTATATCTAAAGTGTGTTAGTGTTATTGTCTATTGACAACTTAGCAAAATGGAAGTTTTACAAAAATTATTACAAAACCACAATACTGAAAATCGATCCCTAAGACACAAGTCATTTATTTACAATATGAATCTTATCCATATAAATAATGAAAAACATACGAAAGCTTTGAAATATATTTTGCGAGCACTAGAACAAAATCCATTCTTACCCCAAGCTTTTAATAATATGTTTGTAATCGCTCATTACGTGGGACTACCTTTACTACTAAAAGCATATTGGGACGTATTCTTAGTAAAGATAAACTACTAAGAAAAAGCATATTCTTCAAAGCCTATGCATTTTTGACGTATCCCAGAGGAAAGTTAAAAAATATTTCAAACTAGAAATACGTTTTTCTGTTATATCATCCCTTACACACATCAAATATATATATATATATATCTATCTTCAGTTCAAGTTCTCATTTTTTCTCCAGAGTTTGTTTTCCAAGAAATGCATATCCATCGCAATAATTGGGAAAGGTGTGGAATGATGATCGAGACTTTGATCTTTGATGATGCAGTCCCTTGAAGTAATAAACATTAGTGTGCACATTCAGCTTGTTTGTTTGCAAAATGTTGCATCGGCAACCTCACGTTGAAGAAGAAACCAAATACACCTCAGACTTGCTTTGTTCAGGTGATGGATGCCACACTCCAAAGAGCACTTGGGTTTCTCGAGAATTTATTTTCGTTTCTCATGTAATTAAGTTTATTAGAAGGCAATCAACTCATTAGATGTCATGCACAATATTTTAAGAATCGACTCAAACCTCTCTGACTGATAAAAAAAATGGTTTAAGCAGGATTTGAAAAATGAAATTGTAAAATTGTGTTTGAATGGCTAAATCAAGTTAACCAATCATTGTTCATGAAAAACAGAACTGTTCAAATTAATAAATGAATAGATCTTGAAATTTTAATTTTCTCTTCTTAATTCAATTTTCATTTTTCATTATTGTAATCCAGTGAATCAAATGGATAATGTTTTTAAAATGTCTAATAATTTTTGACTTAGACACGTATTGAATTTATATGTTTGTATTAAAATTCTATTACATTCTAATCAAATATCTTAATAAGATATATATATTTTTTGTGTGTTTTAATATTTTATTTAATGAATTAATGTTTATTATTTTTATTTTTGTGATATTTTCATCGTATTCGTGTAATATATTTAACTATGAACAGTAATTGAAAGTGCTTTAACTTAAATTCAAATATTTTTCAAGATTTATTATTTTATTTATTTTTTGCATATTAATTAACATTTTATAATATAAATATTACGTCTAGTGTAGCCGCATTTATTATCTTATTTATTACAGTACATAGACACGCACAAGAAAACAGAATAGAGAATGGCCTACACGATACAAGAAAACGAAAGAGAGAATGACCTATACTACGATCTCTTTAGACTTGTCCAAGATTTACGGTACAGACCATTACATTGCTACAAACATGGCTGATCTCAAGGCAAAAAGATAAATTGAGATGGAGAGACCAAACGACATCATTGGTTCGATTGCACTTAGCCCACCAATTGAAGCGGTAACCTTTAAACTAATAAATTTTTTGATTTAATGAACAATTTGGCTTTTAAAACACTGGTCATGCATGCATATGACTTAACATAATTCACAAGGTGACAGGGTAACGTTGCTAGAACAACATAAAACGACCGCAAAACAGAGGTGCAGGCTACATCATGTGGAAATGATCTAAATCAACTGTTAACTGATAAACAAAATTTCTTTACATGTCCTGCCAGCTTGAGTCGAACTAATTTCATAAATCAAATGTTCCACTTCTTTGACCAAGCACTTTCGTATAACACAAGAGGCAGGCAGCAAGATTCAGTCAGGAAAAAAGAAGATGCAAAGGAATCAGCTCAAGCCTTCTACCTGAGCCTGCATAGCGAACGTTGGCATTGTCATCTGGGTTGGTGCCATGCTCGCAAAAGGATTTCTTCCTTCAAATGGGAATTGGTTGCTTTTAATGCTTTCCTCCACGTTCATACACACAGAGCTACGCATTTGGCCATTGGCATGACTTGAAATGCTTCCGGCATTCCCAAGACCACTTCTAATCCAGGAAACACTACTCAAATCTGCAGCCATGGATGTCAATTCCTGACTTGGGAAGCTCGGCACTTCTTCATATTCAACAAATTCTGGTCCCAACAATGAGTTGCAAGATGAATGCAGATTGGAAGCTGCACAGCAACCATGGCTACATTGCAATGGAATCGTGAGCTCACCACATGCACTATCAAAAAACTTGCATACCCCAAAATCCAGGTTGGCTGGTTGAATATGTGGTCCCTGCATTGGGACCATTCCTGAAAATGCAGAATCATGTCTAGATGAATTATAGACATTGAAAGCACCCACTTTTGCAATGGGGTGAAAAACCATTGGTTGGATCTGTTCAGCTGCAAGACATATTTTCTCAGCAGCGATTGGATTTTGTTTTAGAATAGAATGGCTTGCAGAAGATTGAGTCTTGTCTCTAAACTGTTCTGTTTGATCTTCCATCAATCTCACATTCTCTATTTCTAAGAAACTTACTGATTTTGTTTCTCCGCCAGATATATTTGGTGGGTTTGGATTGAGAAAATCATGGTCTGCGGTAATCTGAGCTTTGCCTTCATATTTTCCAGGTTGAATTTCTGCAGATCTCATTTCCACTTCCTCCAAGGATTTGAAAGAATTAAGAGCTCCAACTGAAGACATTTTTTCTGAAGAAGTCTTCATGCATTCAGTACTGATATTTGGTAATATCTGGAGAGGTACTGGTGCTGTTTTCCTTAATTTCATAGACCTACGTCTTAAGGTGGAATTCCAGTGGTTTTTTATGGCGTTATCCGTTCTCCCTTGTAGAAGTTTCGATATACATGCCCATTTATTTCCATGAACTGCATGTGCTTCTAAAATTATACGATCTTCATCATCTGCAGAACATTAACACAATAAGACATGTTAACTGACATGTCACAAATGAGCAAAAACAAAGAGCTTAAACAACCAGCATATTCAAGGAAAACTAGAAAGTAGGCAAAATAGCTTAATCCCTACTTACACCCCTCCCTTTCTCCCAGTCCAACACATACCCAGAAACATGCTGCACGCATGCATGAAAGAGAACATAGAGGAAAAAAAACCTCAACTAATAGTACTCAATTTGTGTATCAACCTAAACTTAGACTAGGGTAAATGCCATTCATAACCGTGAGAAGAAAAGCAGGAAAAGCAAAAAAGGATCTTCTGAATTAGCCATAAGATCTCTAAGAGCTCATAAGTATTTAAGCAACTATCTAATTTAATTTCAGAAGCCGAAGAGGTGATAACTTGAGAACTTTACAAAACAATGGCACTTAAAGGAGGATTTAAGTAATAGATGCTTAAATAAGAAAAGTTCTTGAGTCTTGACAACTGCCTCCTAATGGGATAGTCAAAAATGGAAAACAGCTGGAGCTTAATTACAATGGAGAGTAATGTACTCAACTAATGGTGAGAATGCTACAGCTCCCAATTTAATGATGTGTATACTTTTTGCAAGCAATGCCAGCATATGCTGCTACCTTATTGACTTTGTAAATTTACCTAACACATGTAAAGAACAGAATTGCACCATATCATTTTGGCCTTTTGGCTCCATCCAGGTCAGAGAGCTTATATTTAGAATTTAAGAATTTACAGAAGAAATTTGTGGCATAAAACAAATAAATAAACATTACGGCAATCTAACATCTCAAAACAGCAAAACAACAAATTTGTTTCAGTCACAATTGACTCTATAATGGACCGTGATAGTGAGTGCTCATAGTCTAAACAGTTATTTTAGTGCAATCCCGGCTTATGGTCTTCTCACGAGGATTTGAGATTATTAATAGAAAGGAGTTATGGTGACAGTAATAAAGAACTGCAATTGCCACATCAGTAGGATTTCTTTTCCCCGTAAAATTCCAGAATTCCTGAAAGATATAAGGACATCTATGACAATATAAAAGAGATGCCTTCTTTTCCTTACACCACAGAGAATAGGATGTCATCCAAAAGAGAATCAAGGGGCAAGTAACTGTCAAATGTCACAGATTTTTTAAATTAAAAGGACATTGGATTGTTCATAACAATCTTGACCCACCTCAGCATCCATATAAGATAATCACAACAATGTGAAGCCCATAATGCTTTTCAAGACCTTTGGATTTCTATAAGCTGCGTTGTTCTCAACATTTAACAGATGTCTGCTATGAGTTTTCAATTAGTGAAGTTGGTGTTTCCAGCAATGAATTGGTTCCTACTGTCAGTTGATTTTAGTGTTGGTTGAGCTTTATTTAAATGAAACCTTCTAAAGCATTCATCTTGAGCATTTCTATAATAGATTTCAGGTAATATATAAAAATGCAGCTTTCATAAGTTTGTCAGATTTTCTAAAGCACTTCATAATATATCTGCATCAGATTTTCTAAAGCATGTCATGAAATATCAGCCCAGTAATGAATACATATATTGTAGTTCTGGCACTATCTTATTTCTCAGTATTGAACCAATAACTCTATAAAGCATGTTATTCATACTTCTATTCTTCCGTTGTATGCAAATGCAGGAAGGCTGGGAAACTTGAGAAGAACTCGACTAGCAAGAGAAAGAGGAAGAGGAACAAACAAATGCCAAAAAACTCAAATAATAATAACAATTATGATGATGATGATGATGAATGCAAATGCAAATTTATCATTAGAAAATAAGCTCTTTAATATTTCTTTCAATAAAGTCCTTAACCTAAACAGTTTTGATCATTTAAAGGCAACTATGTTTTAGTTGACTGCTTGTTGGTACTAGAGGCGAAGACAACTAAAGTAAAGCAGAGATGTACATCATACGTCATGCCATAGGAAAAGAAAGAAAGGTAACGCTGAACTCACCATCATATACAACATATTGAGTGCACGTACCCCCATTGCCTACTGCTTACAAAGAACAATTCTGGATTATAGTGATTTAGATATAACATATCAGATCAGATATCCTCCAGTTCATCAAACCACGTTTTAGATAAAACCTAAAATATGCAAAACCTAAACAAAGTCTGGCTCGCTAGAATAAAAGATTCTCTGCAAATCCAAAACATTTTCTCCATTTTTTCACGAGGAGCAACTCTGTAATGCCCCCATTCTTCATTATATGAAATTTTAAGGTTCGAATAAACATCTCAGAGGCAGAAGAGAAAAACATAAGAGAGACAACATCTGAGAAGCCCTACAGTGGAATAGCTCCACCTCCTGCAACATGATTTCTTTCAAATGAATCATTCATATACCAAGACTACTAACACGAGCAACGCCAGCACCAGGAACAAACTTTTACGAAAACCAGCACCAAAAAGAGCCCATAATCTCACTCAGAACAAAACATAAAGCATAGTCATACCAAATCCAGTATTTCAAACCGGAAAAATCAGACGCGGCGCCAAAGGCGAATTTAAAACACAAAAATCAATCCTATATTAACACACGCCAAGAAACCCACAAAAGGCGGGATAAATATTTCTTGAAACCAATATCATTAGAGGTTTACCAGTAAAAGGTTTGTGCTTGACGCATGGGTCCAATTGATTACACCAGCGGAGGCGGCAAGACTTCCCAGAACGGCCGGGAATCCCCCGTGCAATCAGGCTCCAATTCCTCGCCCCAAACTTGCTTACGAGCCCACTCAGAATCGCGTCCTCGCGCGAAGACCATGGCCCACGAACTTTCCCCTTCACCGCGCCGCCGTCATCCCCGTGGCCAACTCCTCCATCCACGGCCATTTCTTCACCCCATTCCGCCTCAACGGGTGATCCTTTCACCTCCCTCTTCTCTTTCTCCCCATTCATCTCTTCTTCTTCTATTTTTTGAATTTTTCCACTGCCAGTCCGCCTTCAATTCAGCCGCACATAATTCAAAAAGAAAAGAAATATTGTTAAAAAGGCTTCTCTCACTGGGTCGTTCTGACAGACGAGTTGAATTACATCGTTGTCCTATTAGTAGAATGTTTCGGTGGGACTGTGATACGGCGTCGGTTACAACAGAATATAGGTACTACGTTGTCGTGTTAACTTCGGGGTAGCGTCGTATCTGCATGACAGTTGACTTTTGGGGCCCACTCTTGCTGCAACCGCTTTTGGGTGAATTTGAAAAAATTGAATAATTGTGGAGAAAATGGATATGGAAGGCTGTTGGATAGGTTCGCAAGTTTGGTTTTATTTTCCACTTTTTCTCCACGAAATAAGATTCCATTCCTTAGATAATATTATTATTTTGATATTATTATCCGGAGCACATTTAACGTGTATGTAAGAATAATTATTAATGTGCTTGGATATAAATGTTGTTGAGATAAAAGTTAGTGAAAAAATTTAAAAATAGTATAAAAATAAAATATATAAAGATATAAAAAAATATTAATTTAAATAGCATGCTTAAAAACGTGTATTTTGATGCAAAGGCTAGAAAATGAACAAGCTAATAAATCCATTGTGTTTGGGCGTCTATGGTTTTGAAAATTGGAACGAATTGACTGATTTGATTGGAAATTGAATAATTTTCTTGTCTAGTTACATGATAATTGGAATGAATCGACCAATTTGATTAGAGATTGGACAAATTTCTTGCCTCGTTACACCATATAATCGGGCCTTCAATTGATCGAGTAAAAATGGTCAAAATCAGGTTGAATCGGTACAAATTCAGTTTTAGTATTTTTATTGACAAAAATTGAAAAAAAAGAGAGAAATTTTTTGATTTCAAAAAATAAATAAATAATTTGTCTTGTGATTTCTAACAGTTTCACCTCATAAATAATTTATTAATATATAATTCTCTCTACCTATTTTAATTTGGATTTTTATTTATTTAATTATTTTTATCCATATATTATTCTAATTGAGTTTTTAAAAAATTAAATATTGCATCTTGAAATAAAATTTCTTGCACATTAATTGCGTTATTTTTCTTTTACAAAACTAAATTTTCAAGAATTATATGTTACTTTGAATTTAATTTAGTTTCTTTTATGTTTTTGTAAAAATATTTTTATCCTTGTTGAATTATTAAATTTTTCATGTTCCAACTAAAATTTAACATTTAACATATTAATAAATGAATTTGAATTTATCTCTATAATTTATTTAACATTATTATATGTCCACATATAATTTGATATATAATTTAAAATAATTGATTTTTTAAAACCAATCAGACTAATAAATCAGTAAACCAATTTTTTCTTCAGTTCAATAAGCAGCTTGATTCTTTTTGTACAGACTAATTATTTAATCACAAAAAATAATCGATACTTGTTAGAGCAAGTGTGCTATAATGAAATATTTACCTTTTATACATTTTCATTCTTTCTTCATGTGGGTTTGCATTTTTTGGTTACTTTTAATTTATGATTCATTTCTATTTTTCTTTCATTCCTTTAATATTTTCATTTTTCTTCTTCCTTTCTTCTTCTCCTTTCTTTCCATCTTCTTCTTCAAAACAAAAACAATAAAATAAAAAAAACTTAAAAAGTACAAAAACCAAAAACGGTGGACACCGAGAACGAATGGGTGTAACAACACTATTTCCAGTGACAAACTGCGCCATTTTCAAAATTAAATTGGCAAAATCGAGTGGCAAGCATGATTTTGTAAATCAATCAAACAATGTTGAAATAAAAAATTCAATTTGTTCCAACATCAAATAAAATATCTGAGTAGGCATACGATACGAAGCTTTTCACAAATTTGATATTTGGTTTAATTTTAATTTTTAAATTTTATTTACCGAAATTTAATCAAATGCCGAGATCTGTGTCTATTTTTTCTCAATATTTATTGCATTTTTTTTATTTTTCTTTTGAATTTTAGTCTAATATGTGATATATTTAAGTCTTGATCTTTTAATTCTTACATATATTTTTTCAACAATTTACAACATTATATTGTATTTATTAAAGAAAAATATTTATCATAATACTTTATTTTTTTTTATAACAACATTATCATAATTTACGTTTTGCTAATCCTTTGTCAGCATCACCAAACGGTTGCTTCTCTCACAATTGATAAGGAAGTCCACTCCACAAAGTGGATTTTTGTTTCCATTAATAAAAAGCGAGTTAGAAAAGGGTACCACTTTTGTACCAAGCCAAGAACCAAGGAAGCGAGCAACTATCCCTTTTATCTCTGATTGATGAAGAGAATCTAGCTCGACGATGGAGGCTGCATCGTAGTTTAGACGAGGACCATGGGACACTTAAGTTGTAACTACCTAGGTCTGGACTCTGGAGTGACCTTCGACAGTTCCAGAACTTGGGCATTTAATCTGAAGGATGGAGAGGAAATGTAAAAAGCACAAAGTGAAAGTAATTAAGGGCCCATTTAAATTTGAGGATTTGAAAATAATAATAAAAAAAAAATTCAAATGATCACTATTGGAATTCTGCCAAAATGGGACGACTTCTTGGGATGGGACGAGCTATGAAAGTGCCTTTTTTTTTTCTTCTCCAGCGTAGATGAATCAATTGTCGGGTATTATTTTGATCCGAAAGTGGATTCCGAACATTATTGATGTTAGTCTTTTTCGGATTTCGGGTGACTGGCGAATGCCAAAGTACAGAAGGCACGAGCAGTTTGCACTGCTCGTCGCGAATACTGGAAATTGCCCAACATTTTATTTAGAGGGACAGCCACTTGCCCATAATGGTTTCGTGTAGTTTTGTTGAATAATTTTAGGAGCAACAAACTAAATATGTATATATACATGTTGTATGCTTCATTGTATAATGTTGGATTTTTCCAAAAAAATTTTCAATCTTACATAGAAAATTTATGTTGTTATGAATGACATGTATTTTATACAAGTTTGAGTTGTCATTTGTTTTATGTATATATATTGAATTCACATAGTAGGCTAGCAAGCAGTGTGCTCCAGTGGATAGGAATAGGATTAGATGTCCCTATTTGAAGTGTAGGAACAATAGATTTCTAGATTTCAATGAATTGAAAGTGCAATTATTTAGGAAAAAATTTGTAAATAATTACTGTAATTGGATTATTCATGGAAAAAATGAATATTTTGACAGTGCTACAGTGGTGGGAAGTGACAACAGGGTTGGACATAGCACTATTGGAACTGATAATGAGCATGATATTTCATAGGATCAATGAATGATGTATGATGTAGTTGAATACCCCATGACAACATTTGTGGGTGAAACAGGTCTAAATAACCCTACAAGACTTGGTAATAATGACACTCATCCCTATGGGAGACAAAGTGGGGTAGCACACTATGTTGAGCACTTGTTAGACAGATTTAGTGAGTATAGAGGTAAAGCATGATATGTCATAAAGTTGGGACAATAACATCTTGAGGTTGATTGGTTAAATATTACCTCGTGATTATAAAATGCCTCGAAACTACAGAACAAAATTATTGATAAAGGACTTGGGCTTGTCTATGGCAAAAATTGATTGTTGTGGGGCGGACTGCATACTATCTTGGAAAGATGATGAGGCCAATAAGCATTGAAATTTCTGTGCCATTTGAGATTCAAACCTCAAATGAGCAATAGTCGGGGTAACAAGAATGTCCCATATGCCAGGTTCATATACCTACCATTGATTCCAAGGTTGCAAAGATTATAAGCGTCGATTGATATAGTATAACACGACATAGCATACTAGTCACTCTACAGAGGAGTGGTCCATGTGTTATCTATCTGATATTACCTCGACTTTGCTATTGAGCTAAGAAATGTAAGGCTTGGCCTCTATTTCGATGGTTTTACCCTACATCGATCTTAAGGTAAAATATACACACGTTAGTCAATTGTGGTGACATCATACAATCTTCTACCTAGGATGTATTTGGAAAATCCATATATGTTTCTATCCTTAGTGATTTAGGACCATCTAACTAGAATAAATTGATTGATGTGTATCTAAAGCCTCTAATTATGAGTTGGTTTTATTGTGGGACGATGGTGTTATGATATATGATTCATCTAGATAAAGTTATTTTCAAATGAGAGGCTTGGCAAGTGTGATAGGTTGTCTAATTTGCATGGATTACACAAGTGCAATTTATATTCAATATATTAGAAAGGGAAGTTACTTTAATTTCCATCATCGATTCCATGGAACAAATCATCCGTATAAGAGAAATAGGAAAAAAATTATCAAGGAACGGGTGGAGAAGGGTGTAATGCCTCTAAAGGATTTTGCTGAACAAATTTGGCATCGTGTTAGAGGACTAGATTGGGTTATAGAATATCTGTATGGTCAGGTAGCTAGTTATGGGATTGCCATGAGTAGATAAGGAAAAGTATATTTGGAACCCGCCCTATTGTGAAGATAAATTTGCTCCATCACAATCTAAGTGTCATGTACATGAATACAATGTGTTCGACAACATCTTTAACATAATTATAGATGTGAAAGGGAATAATTATGGATGTGAAAGGGAATATAAAAGATAACCCAAATGCTCTAAAGAATGTTAGTATCATATGCAATCGCTTGGAGATTGCGTGGCCTTGGACAGTGAGTGAACTAAACCTAAAGTTGGATAGACTCTCAATGGGGACAAGAAATGAGTGATACGTGAGTGGCTAAAAGGGTTGAGATTTCTAGACGAGTATGCGTCAAACATTGAATGACACATTAACATGAATAAGTTGAGACTAAATAATATGAAGAGCTACAATTTTGTCATATGTTCATGAAGAGGCTAGCCTTGATTGCATTTAGGGAAATATTATTGAAGTTTGTGTGGAGTGCATTGATGGAGATTAGTTTGTTATTTCAACATATTTGCACACTGGTTTTGAATTTAAGTCAAATTTTGTTGCTAATGGAAAATGTAATGTTGCTTGTTTGCAACTTGGAAAAGATATTTCTGTCAACATTCTTTAACTTAATGGAACACCTTATTGTTCAACCTTGACTTAAATTAAATTGTTTCATATTTCACAGGCATTGAACATACGTAACAACATAGGTGACTACTAATGGGTGGTTTAGCCCAAGGTAAAGTAATCAAGTTACTATGTTTTTGAATATTTCATTAATGGTTACAAATTCCAGATGACTTAGTTTAAGACAAGAAAATGACATTGAATTCTGGAGTGTGCATATGTTTGTCCTACTAGAACTCTAAGTTTGACTTTTTTTTTGTGGTGCTAGAAGAGACACTACAATTCAACTACTTAGAATTGCATAATATGTATGTTGTGTTATACAAGCGCAAGTGGATTAGCCCAGTTTGGGGATAGAAAATGATATTTGCTCATAGATCTTAACCACTAATGATCATATAGAATTGATGAGCTATTTATTTTCGCTTAACAAGTGATCTAAGTATATTATGTTAACCATCTGATAATCTAACGAAACAAATATGATTGGAAAGTAGTGTACAAGACAAAGCCTTGGTCTTTAGTTGAAGTTAGATTGAATAAGGTACCTTACTAACCAGATAATGACTGCTTTAGCCCATCATGGACAACATCATCCAATGTCCCTTTGTTACTTGACCCCGTTGTTAGCAATGTGCCCTCTAATGCTAATAGATAATGAAGCATATTAGAGCACAACATGCTTGTATATTTACTTTTCACATTAATTAATAAAATATTGATTTTCCATATTAATGTTCTAGTAAGTTTAATCATGCATGTAAATCTTAATTAGTGTAAAGTATTTTATGTGTCTATGTGATTTGGTTAAGAAGTCTTATTCATAAAAAGTTATGAACATGGACACAAAGTTACCTTAGAACTCAATTATTAAAACCAATCCATGAGTCACAGACATTTTAGCAGGCATTAAAGAGTTGATACAACTTAGAGGGTTTATACAACTTACACACTTTACATTTGTACAGAGAGTATCATATCGGTTTACTCTTAGCTATCAATGTCTTGCTTTGTGATCGTGGTAAGTACGCATGAACTTTAGACCTGAGACAACATGGTTATCTTGTGCACATGATGGTCAACGTGTTGTTAGGGCATTAAGAGCCAATATCTATTCTAGTATTGGATAGGGTTTTGAACTTAACATGCCATTATCTAGATACGTATAAAAGCATGTATGCGTTAAATAAAAGACTAGTCTCCTTATAAGTGAGCAAAGCATTTATCCTTTATAGTTGGTGTTCTATGATATGGAAGCCCTTAGCTAAGGTGGTATGTGGTCAAAAAGAAATTTTTGATAGAAGCACTATCTCATGAGGTAACATTGATTGGACATATGACTAAGTTTGTAGGATTGACTAAATTTATGACTCTCGTTCGATTGGGATAAAGTAATACAAAAGGTTTATACAATTGATATTCACAATCAGAAAGGTTTATTGTGATTTGATTCAATTCATCTTAATCAGACTACAATATTGGTAGTAGGTTAGACATTATCCAAATCTTTTAAACTATGTTTGCTACTAATTAAGGATGAACTTAGATAGCCACGTACAAAAGAATGTGTGATGAGAGTTAAATTGGTGGGTGATCACAAGAGAATTTATAGCTTAGTTGTATCTCCCTTGTGCTTAAATTATGCATGCATGTGAATTAAAAATAGAGAAAATATATTATCATGCATGAAAAATACTAAATATGATGTTTAGTGTCTGAAAGTATGTGAATATACAGTTAATTATT